>JAXLNO010000471.1:0-65480 GCA_038087875.1 Malacoraja senta | reverse complement strand
GTAGTCAGGATCCACCTATTTCCTTCGCTCCATAGATGCTGCTGCACCCGCTGAGTTTCTCCAGCATTTTTGTGTACCTTCGAACCTGGGACTCTGGCTCCGTAAGGCAGCAACACTACCACTGCGCCACTGTGCCGCCCTGACTCCTGATCAACTGGGACATCATGGGAGCATGCTTTTCCCCCTTGTTGAACTGTGTTGAAAATTAAGATGATAGGTTTCTATTTAGTTTAGTTTAGTTTAGATTAGAGATATAGCGTGGAAACAGGCCCTTCGGCCCACCAAGTCTGCACAGACCAGCGATCCCCACACATTAACATTACCCTACTCACACTAGGTACAATTTTACATTTACATTAAGCCAATTAATCTACAAACCTGTATGTCTGGAGTATGGGAGGAAACCGAAGATCTCGGAGAAAACCCACGTAGGTCACAGGGAGAACGTATAAACACCGTATAGACAAGCACCTGTAGTCGGGATCAAACCCGGGTTGCTGGCGCTATTAACGCAGTGGCTCTACCACTATCCTCTGTGCTGTCCTCGGTAGCATTTCTGCCAGGATGGACACCTATGATGTTTCAAGTGCCAAACACTTTGAAATTACATCAACTCTGCTGGGATTAATGAGGGACAGAAGTGCTTGGACTCATTTCACTGTCAGCAAGTCTTCCATCTGAAATGGGCACTGTAAAAATTAATGCTGCAATATCTAGGCACCCGCATCAAAAGCTTAAAGATCTTCATTTGCAATAGAAACATAGAAACATAGAAATTAGGTGCAGGAGTAGGCCATTCGGCCCTTCGAGCCTGCACCGCCATTCAATATGATCATGGCTGATCATCCAACTCAGTATCCCGTACCTGCCTTCTCTCCATACCCTCTGATCCCTTTAGCCACAAGGGCCACATCTAACTCCCTCTTAAATATAGCCAATGAACTGGCCTCGACTACCCTCTGTGGCAGAGAGTTCCAGAGATTCACCACTCTCTGTGTGAAAAAAGTTCTTCTCATCTCGGTTTTAAAGGATTTCCCCCTTATCCTTAAGCTGTGACTCCTTGTCCTGGACTTCCCCAACATCGGGAGCAATCTTCCTGCATCTAGCCTGTCCAACCCCTTAAGAATTTTGTAAGTTTCTATAAGATCCCCTCTCAATCTCCTAAATTCTAGCGAGTATAAACCAAGTCTATCCAGTCTTTCTTCATAAGACAGTCCTGACATCCCAGGAATCAGTCTGGTGAACCTTCTCTGCACTCCCTCTATGGCAATAATGTCCTTCCTCAGATTTGGAGACCAAAACTGTACGCAATACTCCAGGTGTGGTCTCACCAAGACCCTGTACAACTGCAGTAGAACCTCCCTGCTCCTATACTCAAATCCTTTTGCTATGAAAGCTAACATACCATTCGCTTTCTTCACTGCCTGCTGCACTTGCACGCCTACTTTCAATGACTGGTGTACCATGACACCCAGGTCTCGCTGCATCTCCCCTTTTCCTAGTCGGCCACCAGGATAAGATATATCCAAGGACATTGCGGGAAATTAGAGAGGAAATTGCAGGAGCCGTGGTTGAAATTGAATCATCCTTAAATACAGGAGGTGCCAGAAGACTGGAGGGTGGCAAATGTTGTGCCTCTTTTCAAGAAAGGCTGCCGGGAAAATGCTGGGAACTATAGGCCGGTGAGCTTAACATCTGCAGTTGGAAAGTTACGAGAGAGTATTCTGAGGGATAGGTTATACATGCATTTGGATGGGCAAGAGCTGATATTGCCAGCATGGTTTTGTACGTGGGAGGTCGTGTCTCACGAATTTGATTGCTCTTTTTGAAGACGTGACCAAAAAGGTTGATGAGGGCAGAGCTGTAGATGTTATGTACATGGACTTCAAAAAGGCATTCGACAAGGATCTGCATGGTATGCTGCTCTGGAAGGTTAGATCACATGGGATCCAAGGAGAGATAGCTGAATGGATAGCAAATGGCTCCATGGAAGGAAGCAGTGGGTGATGGTGGAAGGTTGCTTCCTGTGACTAGTGGTTGCAGGCCTGTGAATAGTGGTGTGCCTCAAGGTTCGGTGCTGGGCCTGTTACTGTTTGTCATCTACATCAATGATTTGGATGAGAACCTACAGGGCAAGATTAGCAAGTTTGCTGATGATACAAAAGTGAGTGGTTATGCAGATAGTGAAGATGATTGCAGCGATTGGCCAGGTGGGTGGAGGAATGTTTGATGGAATTTAATACAGAGAAGTGTGAGGTGTTGCATTTTGGGACATCTAACAAGGGCAGGACCTACACAGTAGATGGTAGGCCTCTAGGTAGTGTTGTAGAGCAGAGGGATCGAGGAGTACAGGTGCATGGTTCCGTGAAGGTTGAGTCGGTTAGATAAGGTGGTCAAAAAGGCGTTTGGCACTTTGGCCTTCATCAGTCAGAGTATTGAGTATACAAGTTGGGAAATCATGTTGCAGTTGTATAAGACGTTAGTGAGACCGCATTTAGAATATTGTGTTCAGTTCTGGGCACCATATTATAGGAAAGATATTGTCAAGCTTAAAAGAGTTCAGAAAAGATTTACGAGGATGTTGCCAGGACTAGAGGGTGTGAGCTATAGGGAGAGGTTGAGTAGGCTGGGTCACTATTCCTTGGAGCGCACGAGGATGATGGGTGATCTTATAGAGGTGTACAAAATCATGAGAGGAATAGATCGGGTAGATGCACAATCTCTTGCCCAGAGTAGGGGAATCAAGGACCAGAGGACATACAGTAGGTTCAAGATGAAGGGGAAAAGATTTAATAGGGATCTGAGGGGTAACTTTTTCACACAAAGGGTGATGGGTGTATGGAACAAGCTGCCAGAGGAGGTAGTTGAAGCTGGGATATCCCATCATTTAAGAAACAGTTAGACAGGTACATGGATAGGACAGGTTTGGAGGGATATGGACCAAGCGCAGGCAGGTAGGACCAGTATAGCTGGGGCATGTTAGCCGGTGTGGGCAAGTTGTGCGAATTGGCTGTTTCCACACTGTATCACTCTATGACTCTAATAAGATTTCAAACTCAAATAGATTTTTTTTTTTTTTAATTTTTATTTATTAGAAGTACATTACATTACAACCACATACATTAATACTCGTCATTTATATCATCTTACAATTAATGTACTCCCTTTATTTATTTTTTTACACTAGAGAAAGAAAAGATTGAAAGAGAGAAGAAAGTGAAGGAAAAAGTGCAAGTGTAGAAAAGTGTAGAAAATGTAACAACAAAAAAGGACGAAGACCCTTATAAGAGCGAAATTAAAAACAAAAAGAAAAAGAGTTAAGAAATAGGCCCTAAGAAAAGAAAAGAGAAAGAGAAAAAAAGAGAAACAAATGTGTTTTTTTTTTGAGCATCACGTAAATAGGACATACCAACTCTTCAACTATCATCCCCCTTACCCGACCTCAATTTTTTTTTTTTTTTAAAGTACTTAAAGCTGGGATATCCCATCATTTAAGAAACAGTTAGACAGGTACATGGATAGGACAGGTTTGGAGGGATATGGACCAAGCGCAGGCAGGTAGGACCAGTATAGCTGGGGCATGTTAGCCGGTGTGGGCAAGTTGTGCGAATTGGCTGTTTCCACACTGTATCACTCTATGACTCTAATAAGATTTCAAATTCAAATAGATAAGAATCAATCTTACCTGGCTTCATTAAGGAGCATATGGGGTCAAATTTAAGTCTTTCCATCAACCTACTAATTATATTTCCCTACATGGCTGCTCCTTGACTCTTATTCAATAAAAATTGTGGTGTTGCTTCAACCACTGCCTCATTTATCCAGTGTTTTATAGCTTTAGAAAATCATTGGTTTGATTGATAAAGTGTGAGATAGAACACTCCACTGCTGAAGTTCTTCTGTCATATGTGAACATCCCATTTGGATATTTCCAGACAGGCCTGATCTTGGCATTCAGAATATCATATTCAGATGATTTACTTGCATTGATTAAAATGCTAGAGTGATTAATCTTTAGTCTTGCAAATCATTATTTCAAGAATTTATAACTTGATTACTTCAGTAATTTTCAAGGCTCCATCTTGTGTTGTTGTCAACTTTTGTACAATCACTACACATGCTGATGAATATTTGATTCTCATTTCGCACATTTGCAGTATTGGGGTGGCACAGTGGTACATCTGGCAGACCAGGTGCCTCACAATTCCAGTGACCCAGGTGGCGGCACAGTGGCACAGCGGGTAGAGTTACTGCCTTACAGTGCCAGGGACCCGGGTTTGATTCTGACTATAGGTGCTTGTCTGTACAGAGTTTGTATGTCCCCCTTGTGGGTTTAATTCCCCTACCCTGAGTAAAATATTCTGTGGAATTACCTTATCTATTTTTATCATGTCTTTATACACATCCATAAAATCACTCCTCATGGACTAAAGTCCTAGCTTGTCCAACCTTTCCTTATAGCTCAGGCCCTTATTGTGCGAATGTGTGATTGATGGTAGGTGCAGACATGATGGGCTATAGTGCCTGTTTCCATGCTGTAAGACTCTCTGACTCAAGAAAGTAAATGATTTATTCATTCAATACATTTGATATTTTTATGCTCAGCGACATCTCAACTCCCAAGATAACAAATTGTTGTCTTGTCATAAACAACTGTTTCCATTCCATTGGCAAATAGCTTTTCAAGTTTCTAACATGCAAAAAAAAAGACATTCACAGCTCAGCTTATATTTACTTTCATTTCTTCCTGAGCAATTTTCACCTCATCCTTCTTCCCAGAGGGCATTGATTTACAAATTGTTCCATAGGAAAAATGTTACCATCTGGTCCTTAATTAATACCGACCCTTAACCCTCAATTAAATGTGGCATGATGGACAAGTCAAACTCAATGCACACATGCAATTGGAGTCAATGGGTCATGATCATCAGACATTGGACTTTCTTCTGTAATAGAGGAAATGTCCAATAAGATACAATTCCATCTGTACCATATTTTAGTTTTCTCCGGAACTGTAACGCAACAATGCTGAAAAACGTCTGAAGAAGGGTCCCGACCGAAACGTCACCTATCCAGAGATGCTGCCTGACCTGCTGATTTACTCCAGCACTTAGTGTAAGCCAGCATCTGCAGTTCCCTTGTTTCTACTGGAAAATTATATTCTAAAGAATATAAAGAATCCACGGTACGTTTACCTTCATTGGATGGGGCATTGAGTATAAGAGTCAGGAAGTCATGATGCAAGGTTGTAGGGCTTGATTGGTCTGCATATAGTTCTGTTTGCCCCTTACAGGAAGGATGTGGATGGTTTGGAGAGGGTGCAGCGGAGGTTTACCAGAATGATGCCAAATTGCATGGCAAGTATCCAACGCAGATCTAATGAGTTATATGAAAACTAAGAGAATAATATTTAAATTGTGGTTCCAGTAAGAAATTTCCATTCGAAATTATTGGCAAAATCTGGTTCACACAGTTTTGTTGGTTAAGGAAGCTACACGTAAAATAATTTTCAATTGTCTCTTGTAGTACTTACTTTTCAAATAAGGCATTCACTGCTTTAATAGTTTATTGGAATATTAAGGTAAGCACAAATGATACTCGTCTATTAATAAATATCTATGTGTTCAATTACTTAACAATGTCCATAAATAATTGACTCAATTTTTCCTGTGTTGATTCCAAGTGTAGATCCAATGTTGATTCCCTGCCCTTAGTAAATGTAAAAGGTAGATTAACAAAATAGTAGAATGTTAAAATGTAGAAGTCTACCTTAAAGCATTCCTAACATATTAATATTGTTGCTGTAATGGAACAATGTTGTAAAGATTGTTGGTATAGATGATGTGTATTAACTTTGTATTGGCAACTTAACCATCCTATCACCAACTAGAGAGTGGCCCTGACCAACCATCTACCTCATTAGAGACCCTCAGACTATCTTTAATCGGACTCCACTAGACTTTATCTTGCATTAATGTTATCCCCTACTGTATATACTGTATCTGTACACTGTGGATGGCTTGATTGTAACCACGTATAGTCTTTCCGCTGACTAGATAACATGCGACAAAATAGCTTTTCACTGTACCTCGGAACATGTGACAATAAATTAAACTTAAAATGATGCAAGGCCATAAGGCGAAGAATGTTGGTCAGCTAAGTCAGAAAGAATGCTAACTGCAAAGAATGTAAGTTCTTTGAAAGAGTTCTGTTGAAAAAATGTGGGAGTCAGCAGACTAAGTTCAGCTGTTGGTCTGTGGTCTTGTGGTAGAAGCAAATGAATTAAATCTACCAAGGATATTTGAAACTCTACCGTGCAAGGAAGAAAGTTAATAAGTTAACTTACAATTTTCAAATTATTTATTCATGCAGTAAAGTTCATCTTTTTTTAAAAATCCTGTTAAAATAGCTAAATTGGGCTTTAGATAGCTGATATAATAAGAATGACCTGCAGATGCTGGTTTACAGTACAACAGAGATGGACACAAAATACTGAAGTAAATCAGCGGGTCGGGCAGCATCTCTGGAGAAAATGGACAGGTAATTTTTCAGTCTGCAGAAGGGTCCCGACCTGAAATATCACCTGTCCATTTTCTCCAGACATGCTGCCTGATCCGTTGCATTGCACCAGCATTTTGTGTCTATCTTTAGATAGCTGTATTGGGCTATGCCAATTTCCCTTTAAAAAAAATGCAATGACTTAGTTTGATTGAATTTTCTAAATGTCTTGACATTACCTCCTTGATATAGGATTCCAGCAGTTTCACTATGAAAGGTGCGAGGCTTACTGATCATCGTATCATAGAGCATGGGAACAGCCACCGGCCCATTTTGTCCATGCTGACAAGGTGGCCTATCTGAGCTAGTCCCATTTACCTGTGCCTGGCCCATATCGCTTCAAACCTTTCCAATCTTTGCACCTGTCTGAATGTCTTTTAAATATCATCATCATTATCCCAACCTCAGCTACCTCTTCTGGCAACTCATTCCATATACCAATCACCCTCTGAGTGAAAAACGTGTCCCCCCCCCCCCCCCCGAGAGTCATAAAGAATCACAGTTACAGTATAGGGTCATACAGCACGGAAACAGGCCCTTCAACCCAACTCATCCAGGCTGACCAAGATATCCCATCCAAGCTATCACCATTTGTCCACGTTTGGCCCATATCCCTCCAAACCTTTCCTATCCATATATCTGTCCAAGTGTGTTTTATATGTTGTTATTGTACCTGCCTCAACTATCTCCTCTGGCAGCTTATTCCCACCACTATCTGCGTGAAAAAGTTGCTTCTCAAGCTCCTTTGAAACGAAGACAGCTCCAAACTGGCTTCGATTGTTCCAAAAATGATCAGTTCTGCATTCGGTTTCAGTTTTATTTTAAATAATTTCGTGAAAATGTCAAAGATTTCATTCCAAAATTTTTGAATTTTTATACAAAAAACAAAAGAATGTGCTATATTTGCTTCTTGAGTTAGACATTTATCACAGATAGAAGATACATTTGGGTAAAATTTACTTATTTTAGCTTTTGAGTAGTATAATCTATGTAAGATTTTAAATTGAATTAGAATGTGTCTTACGTTAATCGAGCATTTATGTACATATAACAAGTGTTTATCCCAACTCTCTTTCGAGATTTTTATAGCTAGTTCTTGTTCCCAATCTCTTCTAATCCTATAGGATGATGGTATTTCTATATTTAGGATGGTATTATACAGGTATGATATTAAATTAGTTGATTCTGCTTTTATATTCATTATGTCGTCTAATAAATCTGGAGATATTTTGATATTCTTGTGTATATTTTTTCAAATAGTCACGTATTTGAAAATATTTAAAATATTGATTACTACTCAAATTGTATTTAAGTTGTAGTTGGTGAAATGTTAAAAAAAACTTCCATTATCATACATATCTCCAAACGTTTTAATTCCTAATCTATCCCAGTGTGTACGATTTATCTATCGTAGAAGGTTTAAACGAAGGATTATTCATTATAGGTGAAAGAAGCGATAGATTTCTTAATTTTAAAGTTAATTTTATTTGTTTCCAAATTCTAATTGTACTATGGATAATTGGATTCTTACTATATATTGTATTCTTCAATTTTGTTGGTGAGAGAAGGATCGCTCCTATATTAAAAGGGGAACAATCCTCTATCTCCATTACTATCCAATCCACCTGCTGGACCGAGTTGTCCAACAGGTGAATCATATTTTTGACATTTGCGGCCCAGTAATAATACAAAAAATTAGGTTCTTGTTAAATCTTCCCCTCTCACCTTAAACCCATGTCCTCTGCTCAGGGCCGGATTTACGTATAAGCTTCATAGGCTTAAGCCTAGGGCCTGGTGATCTAGGGGGGCCTCGGCAGGGCCGGATTTACCTATAGGCTTCATAGGCTGAAGCCTGGGGCCTCAAAATCTAGGGGGCTTCCGGCCAAGGTGTTTTTTTCATAGAGTAAAAAAAATCCCGAGAAAAAAAAAATTGGAGCACTATCAGCCTTTCCACTTTGACGGAAATTACCCGAAATTCTGGTTCCGGCCCGGTGGAAGGTTTGGGGAAAAAAATTGCGACCATCCGGGCCTGCGCAGTTGGGGGAAGCCGGTGGCACAGTAGCCACGCAAAATGACACTGTCTCTCCGTGCGTGCGCAGTGGGCCCGGGCGGGTTCAGATCTCCATTTGCACTCCACACAATCACCTCAATGCCTCGTGTCTACCAAAGATCCTAGGTGTCTACTCCAGGTAGGTAATGGAATATTGCGTTGCGGGAGTGCCCGTTTCTCCGGGCTGGGGCTGCGGTGTCTGCGGCGCAGAGTCGGAGTCTCGCTGCATGGGATGGAGAGGGGGAGGGAGGGAGAGAGAGGGGGGATGTGAGAGGGGGAAAGGGGGGGTTGAGACAGAGGGGGGAGAGAGAGGGAGGGGAGAGAGAGAGAGGGGGAGGGGGAGAGAGAGAGGGGAAAGGGGGAGGGGGGAGAGAGAGATGGGGAGGGAGAGAGAGGTGGTGGGAGAGGGAGGGGGAAGGCGGAGGGGGGAGAGGGAAAGGGGGATTATCTTTAGTGAGATTGCAAAATTAAGGTAGGTTTTAGAACAAGTATATTTTCTCCTCCATATGAATAATATCAAACAATTGGAACTGCTTTCTTTTCCTTGATAACAATACTGAAAAATATGAATTCCATAGTTTGCGACTTTCATTTTGCATCATATTTTTAATGTGCACACACTAACACAGTTGAACAGTAACAGGTAATCAAATCAACACACAAAACATTTTCTAAAAAAAGGTTTTATTTACTGCAAAAACTTACAGTATTTTATTTGCAGTGTTTGCATGCTCCTTTATAACATTTTACAGTACAACTTGATTGTTAAAACAAGGACAGCTTCAATTCTTGATTTTTAAAAATGTATACAATGACCCCAATGACCCCAATGATCCCATTCCAACCACATTACTCTTGACGCAACCAAAATTATTTTTGAAATATTGGTCATAAATATGGTGCAAAAATGCTCCAAAATAAGGCTCAGAATGCACCAGAGAGCATCTAAAACCCCAGAGCTTCCAGGGCCCTTAAGCGGGCCCTGGACCCCGGCCGCAAGGGTCTTTGAGTTTCGCACTTGTGATATGCGCTGCATGCACTTATTTCACATTAAATGTTTGTAATCCTGCCATGCCACCGCCCTTCTTGAAAAGCTTCATACGGGCCTGGTGTATAATATTGTTGACACTGTCATAGGCCTTTCTTACATATGCTGTCACAATGCACTGTAGTCTCTAAACAACACTTCAGTAATTTTCCTTGCCCTCCATTTCAGAATAATAGTGTTTTAAGCCGATAACTCGACATTAGCACTGGCAATAAATAAAAAGCGCAGCTTTCCAGCCCTTATCTCATTGGTCACGCTCGGCTGCACATCGGTGTCAATCTGGTGGATTCTTCCATCTTCCTCTCGTCGTGGTGGTGGGGGATTGGGAGGGGCCTCACAAGTGGAATAGCCTAGGGCCTCTCTTCATCTAAATCCGGCCCTGCCTCTGGTTCCTCTACTCTAGGTAACAGAATCCAACTCTTTATTGTCTCACATAGTATGTTTAGAGCTACTGGTAGGTGTTTAATGAATCAGAAATGTGCTCTCTCTAGGAAGATATTTGTGATAGTTGAGATATAAAGAGAACCGAATGAATGGATGCAACACAAATGTCACCAATTAGAGCCATGGTCTTAAAGAGAGCTTAAAGATCTTCCAATTACATGGAGCTGTTGTGTGACCTAAAGATTGTTTTACAACCAATTAAGTACTTTTGAAGTATAGTTACTGTTGTAATGTGAGAAAACGAGCAAAGTGCTCATATATTCTTTAAATTCAATAAATATGAAATATTACTTTTGAAGACTGCAAATGTAAGCCATGCCTATAAAAGTGCTCTCATTAAGACTATGATGAGCTAAGTATCTGTACTTAAATCATTTCATGAAATGAAACACTACAAATATTAAATATGATTTTTCCCATTAACATTTTGAAAAATTAACTATTGGCCCTTCGGAGTCATCTCCAAAGCTTAAGTCTAATGTGAAAAATATTTAAAACAAATTACACAGTGATTATGGCTAATTGACACAGGTGGTATAGTCTTGCTTCAATGGATTGTGCCATGGAATGGGAAATGCTTATCCATGCATGTTACTATCCATCCAGGAGATTTTTGTATATTTTATCAATATTATTCTCTATCTGCAAACCCCACTTGCCACAAAGTGAGATTAACTATGGTCATGAATTTTGAGTACGGGCTGAAATTGAAGTATGATGCTGTCCCCTTCCCCTTCCCTCTACCTATATATTTGAGTTTGACTTGGTTGTATTTATGTATAGTTTTATCTGATCATATTGGATAGCATGCAAAACTAAGCTTTGCACAATAACTCGGTAGACAATAGTGAACACAAACCTAAACTATGGAGAATGAAAATAGAAACTGAACGTTAAGATTTGGGGCCCTTATGAAGACAACAAGCTGTTCATGAGTGGCAACACTCTACCCTATGCAAGCTGCTCCCTGTTCATTCACTCCCTACACGTTAGGGACAATTTTACAGAGGGACAATTTATCTACAGATTGCACGTCTTTGGGATTTGGGAGGAAACTGGAGCACCCGGAGAAAACCTACGCAGTCACAGGGAGAACATGCAAACTCTACACTGACAGCGCCTGAAATCAGGATAGATCCTGGGTCTCTGGCGCTCTGAGGCAGCGGCTCTGCCAGCTGCGCCACTGTGCCACCATAATCATATTTCATATCGCATGGCAATTTTTTGCGAACAAGTGTCTGCTGCAGTTTGATTTATTTGCAATGAGGCAGCTTTGTCCTTAACATAACTGCAGTTTCTGTAGTGTTACTTACAAATAATAAATCCTGCTGTCCGGGTGTCTCCCCTTTATTGATTACACCATGTGCCTAAAAGATCCCTGGGCTGCATGTAAAACTCCTTGGCCTGTCTGTAAAACGCTATTAAGTAAACTAGACACACCTTGTCACAGCTCCAAGCGTTCTCACGTAGAGTAGTACCTGCACTCTGCAGTGGAACGCCCATCTTACAAATTTGCTTCCCTTTACCGTCTAACTAAAATAAATATCAATATGAGTAATATTCACCTGCTGGCAGAAAATGTCACAGTACTTTAGGATCAAGAACTAAAACAACATTGAATGCCCTTGAGTCCTTTTTCCACTCCGAGTCATTTATTCTGGCTTGTCATTCATTCCAATCACAGAATGATTGAAGCATTCACACTACCAGCTCTATCTGGTAGGAATCCAGCTACTCCGACTCCCCTTCTCTATAAGTTCTTACCTTTCACAGAATTATTAAAACCAACTGAATAGTGAAACGTCTGGATAAAGTGGATGTTTTCACTAGTGGAGTCTAGAACCGGAGGGCACAGCCTCAAAATAAATAGACGTACCTTCAGAAAGGAGAGGAGGAATTTATTTTGGTGATGAATCTGTGGAAGTGGCCAAGCCACTGGGTATTTTTAAAGCAGAGATTGACAGGTTCTTCATTCGTATGGGTATCAAACTTTAAAGGGAGAAGGCAGGAGAATAGGATTGAGATGGAAAGATCTATCAGCCATCATTGAATGGCGGAGTAGACTCGATGGACCAAATGGCCTAATTCTGCTCCTATGACTTATGAACGTGAACTTATGAAGCATTGAATGAATGAATACTTTATTGTCACATGTGACCATGTCACAGTGAAATTCTTTGCTTGTATACCCAAAGTATGTAAATAATCGCCCATAAAGGGTGCTGACAAAGTTACAGAGTATCCGTGCCAGGTCCCCCTTGGTTCTCCCCCAACCCCCTCCCCCTCCCCCACGGCAGTTCCCCCACGCTGGGTCCTGCAATGTTCCTCGGCAGCGGCGTCCTCATTCCACGTGGTCCGTCCTCGTCTGTCGGTCGGCGCCCTCATCGACCGCCGCACCGACCTCTCCACTATCGCCGCCGGGTCCTCGCTGGACGCATCCGTGGCGCCGTCCCAGGCCCCAGCCGCGGCTGTGAGCTCCGTTGGCGCACGGGCTCCTTGACTCGTGGTGTGCGGGCTCCGACCTCGGCTGCGGGCTCTGACCCAAGGGGGCTCCGGCCCCAGAAAATCCGCAGCCCACCGGGATGCGTCTGCTGTAGCGGCCCGTTGGAAGGCGTCCATCATTGAAGACCAGCATTCAGACTACCAACACTATCTAGGAGCATTCCAGCTAGTCTAACTACCCCTGCTCCATAATTTCTTATCTTTCAGAATTCTTACGCAGTTTTCTTTTTATCGTTACAATTGAATCTGCCTCCACTACAACCCTCGACACTGCATTCCAGACACTAACCCCACACTCTGCCATGTCATTTTCGGTTCTTTTGTTAATCACCTTCATACTGGACCACACCTTAAAGATACACCTTATCTTTCCATCTACCCTGTCAAAACTTTTCATGAATTTAAACACCTGAAAGAGACCCACTCTTCACTCGGTTCCAAGGTGAACAACTCCATCTTCTCCAATCTATCTACATTACTGGAATTATCGGCCAGAATTATTTTGTTAAATGCCCCGCCACCCCCCCCCCCCCAACCTCTACTATCAATCTGAAGAAAGGTTCCATCCTAAAATGTCACCTACTCCTTTTCTCCAGAGATGCTGCCTAACACATTATGTTACTCCAGCATTTTGTGTCCATCTTCAGTGTTAACCTGCATTTGCAGTTCCTTCCTATACATATTAAAAACATTGCTGGTTTCAGATGAAACAGGAACACCAGTCTTGGCCTAATAAAGGAACCCAGTGCAGGCTTGGTTCCTCCTGTTTTCTCAGCAATGAATCACTAACTAAACACCTCAACCCTCCTTCTCTGACCACTGACATCCTTCCTTCTGGGTCTGTTGATGGTCTCCGCATCTACTGCTATCTGCCTAACACTTCACCCACCCCGAACACAAACTGTCCACGTAAACAGGAAAGTAGCTATCATTCACACGATGCATGGGATTGCTGGTTAATGGTGATTAGTTTATTATTGTCACGTGTACCAAGATACAGTGATAAACTTTGTTTGCGTGCTATCCAGCCAAATCCTGTATTCAACAGCCGGCCCCTGCTCACCTCGTGGATTGGGAATCTGAGAGGAGGGTGTTGGGGGGGTGACAGCGATGGTGGCGGATGCTGAACAAAGGGCCTGGTGAGAGGAACAGGGGGTGAATTGTTGCCTTCCATGCCGTTAACGTCGGCTGCAGGAGGTGACCCCCGGGGGAACAAGGGCTGAAGAAGGTAGGCGTGGAGAGGGACATCAGTTCGAGGGATGACCGGAATACAGGCGACAGCTGCAACGAGCTTTGTGGCCAGCTGCAGCTGGGACTGTAAAATGATGCGTCTTGCATATGGACTCAGTGGGCTGTTCTGTGCATACTGTACTGACCAGAGTGATTGTGCTATGTATGGGATAGTTTTGCTGAGCTGTATACAAAAAAGATATTTCACTGTACCTGGTATACGTGAAAAGAAACCATTGTATCTGTACACTGGATGGCTTGATTGTAATCATGTAGAATCTTTCCACTGAATGGTTAGCACGCAACAAAAGCTTTTCACCTTGGTACACGTGACAATAAACTAACTCAAGTGAAAGGCCTGGATAAAGTGAATGTGGAGAGGATGTTACCACTAGTGGGAGAGTCCAGGACCAGAGGCCATAGCCCCTTTAGGAAGGAGATGAGGAGAAATGTGTTTAGTCAGAGAGTCGTGAATCTGTGGAATTCATTACCACAGAAGTCTGTGGAGGTCAAGTCAATGGATATTTTTAAGGCAGGGACTGATAAATTCTTGATCAGTATGGGTATCAGAGGTTATGGGGAGAAGGCAGGAGAATGGGGTTGAGAGGCAAAGATAGGTCAGTGATGATTGAATGGCAGTGTAGATTTGATGGGCTGAATGGCCAAATCTGCTCTAGCATTTATGAACGATACTATACTTGAGTACAATCAGGCATATCCAAGTACAACAGGGAATTTAAAGGGAAAATTACCAGAGTGCAGCATTTAGCATTACAGCATTAGAATGTTACAGTTACAGAGAAAATACAGTTTAAAAATGGTGGAAGGTTCACAAAGAGATAGATTAGAAGATCGGGGCTGTACATTAGCTTAAGGGAGAACCATTCAGTAGTCTGACAACAGAGGGGTAAAATCTGGTAATATGTGCTTTCAAACGTTCTACCCAAAGAGAGAAGGGAAAATAGGGAAATGAGGGTGTGTGGTCCTTGATTAAATTTGATTGCTTTAAGTGTAGTGTAGATGGAGTTGATGGGGGATAGAGTCTGGTCTGCGGTCTTAGGCAGAGTTGTTACCAAACCAAGCTGTGCCCCCTCCGATAGGATGATTTCCACAGTGCGTCTGTAGAAGTTGTAGAAGTTATTGGAGACATGCCAAACTTCCTTAATCTTCAAAGGAAGTAGAGGTGTTTGTGTGCTTTCTTGGCTGTAGCTTCAATGTGATTAGTCCAGGGCAAATTGTTGGTGGTATTGGCAGCGTGGAACATGAAGCTCTTGACCGTCTCTACTTTGGCACAATTGATGCTGACTAGGGGATGCACAACCCCTCACTTTCTGAAGTCAATAGTTAGCTCCTTCATCTTGCTGACAATGAGCATTGACATTGCTGCCTGTCCCCACTAGGATTTCACACAGGTTTTTTTTAAATGGTAATGTGTTTATTATCTGTTAGAAATGGGTGAATTCCTAAAAACATGCAATGACAAAATATTAACTTACAGACTGATATGAGAGGAATAACCAAAATCACGGTTCCATTTCACAGTCACTCGATTACTTTGTGTGTTTTACTATTTTTGAGTCCTAAACATAATCAAGTTTCACAAATATGTTGGAGATTCATTTTCCCCACAGAATATTCCAAAAGCTTTCACTTTTCTGATAAAGAGAATAACTATAAACACAACATTGATAGACTATCCATATCATAAGCTAATAATAAAACCATATTTTATCAACATCATAAATAGGTGCAATCCAATTTTTGACACCGTTTTACACTATGAGACCGAATGGCAGCAGAAGCATTTGATTCAATCAAAATGTGTTCAAAAGAAATTTGTTATCTGCAGTTCATGAAAAGCTTTTTAGTTTAGTTTAGTTTAGAGATACAGTGTGGAAATGGCCCTTCGGTCCACCGAGTCCATGCCGCCCATCGATCCACCCATTCGCACTAGTTCTATGTTAACCCACTTTCACATCCACTTCCTACACACTATGGGAAATTTACAGAGGCCAATTAATCTACAAACCTACACATCGTTGGGGTGTGGGAGGAAACCGGAACACCTGGAGGAACACCACCTGGTTACAGGGGAAACGTGCAAACACCACGCAGACAGTACTCGAGGTCAGGATCAAACCCCGTTCACTGGCTCTGCACTAGCAGCTGTGCTATTTTTATTAATGGAAGTTGCCAGTGCTGTGAAACAACACAATCAATTCTCTCTTCTCAAAATGGTTGTCAGCAAAGAGAGAAATTCCTTTGAGTATTTGTCCACGTTTGAAAGTCAAGTTGTTGGGCAGCATCATTGAACTACAAACTATTACAAAAAATGGCATAACTCTTTGTGTTGCTGTCAACAATATCTTCCAGATAGCCTACAATTTAGATGGCAAGGTACATATTGTTGGCAAAGAAACTTGACATTGTTGTAGTAAATTACAAAATAGAATCCGATCGATGTCTGAAAATCTAACTGCAAGCCAAAAATCATTGTGCATTTGGACTAATTTTCTAAAATCAGTAAAATGGGTAAGATGGAAAGGTTTAACAATAACAGCAATCTAAACATAATCCATAAAAATTGATGAAGACAAAGTAACACCTGAATATGTTTCATTTAGTCCTGAGCCTTATCCATGGAACTTAAATTTGTTTCACGGGATAGTGCAGGAGAGTTATTTTATTTTATTTAATTGTTTTTCTTATTTCACTGATTTCTGACATTCTGAAGTACTTATTTGCATGTGCTATCCACCTGAATTCTTTGTTACATGCTGTGCTGTATGATTGCTTATTATAGATGCACATAACGTGCTATTAATACCCATTCTTATGTTTATTTGCTCTGCTTATTTAGGGAAGAGAATCATGGGCTTGGAAAATTTCGCTTTCGTTATTTGATTCACATTGGCTATTTATCATAGATCTTAAATTTGATTTTATGTGTAAGGACATTTACTTTACAGTTGGCATGAGACCCTTGGACTATCTTTCCTTGCACATTACTAGACTTTATCTTGCACTAAACGTTATTCTTTTCCTGTATCTGCACACTGTGAATGGCTTGATGTAGGCTTCTCGCAGACTGCATAGCATGCCACAAAAAAGCATTTCACTGTACCTCAGTATATATGACAATAATAAACTAAACTAAAACGGAATTTATCTTTGGGAACACAGTGTGTATCGATTTATTGATTGATAGATACAGCATCGAAACAAGCCCTTCAGCCCACCAAATTAACGCCAACCATTGGTTCTATGATATCCTACTTTTGCATTCAATCACTACACATTAGGGGCAATTTATAGTGGCCAATTAACCTACAAGTCATGAAACTGGTGGACCCAAAGGAATACCATACTCTGGCTTCCTCCCACATACCGAAGACATGCAGGTGTAATTAAAAACATTTCTATGCAGTGTATGCAGAACTGGGCTATTTGTTCCCATTGTGAGGGATGCATTTCTTATTTAATTTCATTATTCAGTATCAGGAAACTAGGCTCTCTGGCTTAGTGCTGATGGTACACAGAATGAAGAAGTGCCCCAATCCAAAATATCCTTTGACCATGTTTAAGATTCAGGATAGTTTCTTCCCAGCTGTTATCGGGTAACCGAACCATTCTATCACCAACTAAAGAGTGGTCCTGAGCTACCATCTACTTCACTGGAGACCCTCGGACTACCTTTAATTGCATTTTTCTGTAGTTAATCTTGCGCTAAATGTTGTTACCCTTAACCTGCATGGCTGTGGGTGGCTTGATTGTAAATCATGTATAGTCTTCGCACTGATTGGATAACTCGCAAGAAAAAAATGCTTTTCACTGTACCTCGGTACACGTGACAATAAACTAAGCTTTGTCCCACTGTATTACTGCAGCATTTTCTGTCTATCTGCTCTTCAGACGTTCCGACCTGAAACGTCACCTATTATTTTTCTCCAGAGTTGCTCCCTGACTCGCTGAGTTGCCCCAGCTTTTGTGTCTATTCCTGCCAACCATAATTTCATTCTAATTGAAAAATCTGCTCTTGAACTTTCCCTATCTCAGTTTCAAGGTTTAGATATAGGCTGATTATTGTCACATGTGCCGAGGTAAAGTGAGAAGCCTTGTTTTGCATGCTATCCAATTAAACCAGATGATACTATACACAAATACAATCGTGGTCAATCTAAAGTACAATAGGTAGAGCAAATGGGAAGATACAGAGTACAGAATATAGTTCTTAGCAAAGTAGCACACCAGTTCCATAGACAAAGTCCAATGTCTACAATAGGGGTAGAGGTGAATCAGACAATACCCTAGCTATGGAAGGACCATTCAGAAGGCTGACAACAGAGGGGAAGAGACTACTCCTGAGACTGGTGTTGTGCGCTTTCAAGCTTCTGTACCTTCTGCCTGAATGGAGCAGTGAGTAGAAGGAATGAGCAGGCTGGGATAAGTCTTTGATTATATTGGCTGCTTTTCCAAGGCAGTGTGAAATATGGATGGAGTCAATGGTGGGGAGTATGATCTGTGTGATCGAATGATATGAGCTGATAAAGTCGAGAAAAATGGAAGGATAAAAAGAGACATACTTCATTGTAGGTTATTAGTTTTTTCAAAAGCGAGTAATGAATAAAGGTGTTGAATTGAAACAACATTGAGGTTGTAGCACAGCACATGAGGGCAGTCCTCATCACACGCTGTTTGAGAGAGAAACAATTCTTAGTAAAAATGGAAGCTCTTCCTGATAAACCAGATGTGACCATTGTAATATAATAGTACGAGTACTTTAAAGATAAAGATCAAAAGAGTGAAAAAAGGCTTCACCACTGTCTTCTCAAGATCCCATAATTGCAGATTGATCAAACAAAACACATGTTCAAAGGATAAACTGTTGTTACCTATCTCTTTGAGTTTCTATGGTTACATTTCAAGCTCTCTGCATGCAAATGTTCTTGTGCCAATCATGAACATGATGTATTATAGCTAATAATTCTTACCGTCTCAACATTGGAAGAAGTCCAAATGAAATATACAAATGTCAGGAACAAATACATATTTACTACATTATTACAACAACAGGATGGTTGCATAAAAGTAGTACGAACAAAATTCTGTTAGCAATTTCTTCAGCAAATAGTTTTATTTTAGTTGATTATATTAGAATTAGTATTTCCATTCTCTATCAGAGGAATACTTTTTAATGGGCAATATTAATGTATTTGGAGAGGTTGGGACAGTTATCCCTGGAACGAAGGAAGATGGGGGGATGGGGGTGACTTTAAATAGGCATAACATTATGAGGGGCTTAGTTAGGGTAGATAGAGTAGGTAGATAGGGGGCGCCGTCCAGTTGGGTATGGCTGCCCAGCCTGCAGCTGTCTGTCTTTTCACTTCTTTCTTTTATTTTTAGTGTGTTAAAAAGTGTTTTGTTTGGAGGTCTATTCTTTTTTATGTGGGGGGTGGGGGTGGGGGTGGGAAGGGGGAAACTACTTTTCAGGGTCTCTACCTGGTTGGAGAGGCGGCTTTTCTCCGGGCTGCAACTTCGACCCGTCCTCGCGGCCTACCAACGGGTCTGGAGTGACGTTTCCTGAGGGGACCGGCCAGAACCTCGGCTTCGGCGGCGGCAGAGCGCTGGAGCGCTATCGCGGAGCGAAGCGTGCGATGCCTTGCCCGGGTCGCCGCGCTGGAGCTCCGGTGAGCTGAAGACCGCAGGTGAACATCGCGATGCTGCGGGTCTGTGGAGCGGCGCTGACTTTAACATCGGGAGCCTGGGATCTCTCGCTGAGATCCATCCTGCCGGCTTCGGAAGCCGTGGACTCTAGTAAGGAAGCGGCCGTTTCAGGTGTCCCAAGCCGCTGAGAGGGTTCTCCCGACGCCGGAGCACCATCATCCGGCGAGAGGGCTTGAAACATCAGGCCGCCGTAGCGCCGACTGCAGAGGCCTCAATAGGCCGGACTATGGGTGGACAAGGGGATGGGGACTGGACTTTGTGCCTTCCCTCAAAGTGTTTTTATGTTTATTGTTAAATTCTTTAATGTTGAATCTTATCTTTATTTGTGTGCTGCATGGCAAGTCAAATTTCACTACACCAATTGGTGTATGTGATAATAAATGTCCTTTGTATCCTTTGTAGAGTCTTTTTCCCAGGATCGAGGAATCTAAAATTAGAGAGCATAGGTTTAAAGTGAGAGGGGAAAGATTTAAAGGGGATATTTGGTACAAATGTAATACTCAGAGGGTAGCAGGTATATAGAATGAGCTGCCAGAGGAAGTGGTAGACAGGTACAATTACATTTGAAAGACACTTGGACGGGCACTTGGATAGGATAGGGTTGGAAGAAAATGGGCCAAATGCAAACAAATGGGACTATCTAAGAAGGGCATATAGTGTAGATGGGGCATGTTGGTCGGCATGGGCAAGTTGGGCCAACCGGCCTGTTTCCACCCTGTATAACTCTGTGACTATGGCATCTTGGTCAGCATGGGCGTGTTGAGCTGAACGGCTATTTTCTGTGCTGTATATCTCTATGATTATGACTCCAAAAGCAAAAACAATTTCTTGCATTTCTCATTACCTTTATTATATACATCTTATTGCCGGTGGGTGATGTTATTTTAAGGTCATTTGATAGCATGCAAGCAAATCCCTAAATATATTATAACCAGTTAGAGTCAGACATGGGGAAAAATTATCTGAAATTATTATGATTATGTAAATTTGCTATATTGTCTAGCAACTTATGCAATTACTCAGCATGTAGTTTTTGATGCGAGGATGAATTTGCTAAATGCATTCCTGCAGCAAGTAATCTCATTCATATTTCTGATCCATTGAAATGAATAGATTAGAATTGTATTGCCCTAGATTTTACCGTACTTATTAAGGTAATGCCCTTGGTGCTTCGCCTTGTGGTTGGGTAAAACTGCCAGCAGCTTCTTGCATCTGCACATGCAGGGTTAAATGAGAGTTAAATAAAAGTTTGAAGACCTTGGAGCTGTGCAAATGGATATACAAATGATACATTTACAAATTGTGATAAAATAGCAAGCAAAATAATGCCTTAATGTTTGTGGTTCTTCTTTATGATTTTTAAAAGGCATTTGGACAGATATATGGATAGGAAGGGTTTAGATGGTTATGGGCCAAATGCAGGCAAATGGGACAGGCTCAATATGCTGGTAAAACTGGAGAGAGTTAATGAGTATTTAGGAAAGAATAGGTTGCATGGAAATAAGCAAGATGCCTGGGGCCCGGGGTCTAGGGCTGGGGCGCTGCTGCTCCGGGCCCGCGCGGCAGGGTCGGGGAGAGGCCATGCCTGGGACCCGGGGCCTGGGCGCAGGGGCTGGGTCTGGGGGCGGCAGCGCTGCTGCTCCATGGCCGTGGGGAGGGAGAGTGATGGTCTATGCGAGGAAACACAACCTGCCACAGGCAATGATGGTCCAGTTTTACACTACCATCATAGAGTCTGTCCTCACCTTCTCCATCCTAGTCTGTTTTGGCTCAGCCACCAAGCTTGACATCCAGTCTGCAGCGCATCGTTCGATCAGCCGAGAAAGTTGTTGGCTGCAACCTTCCCCCCACCATTGATGAACCGTACATTGCAAGGGACAGGAAGCTAGTGGGTAAGATCATCTCTGACCCCTCTCACTCTGACCACGACTCTTTGAAGTACTTCCCTCTGGAAGGCGACTCTGGACTATCAAAGCCGCCACAGCCAGACATAAAAACAGCTTTTTTCCATGAGCAGTAGCTCTACTCAACAACCAAACGTCTGTAGCCACCTTTTACTCTGGTACTTTATTTTCACATATTTAAATTATAATGCTTTATTTTTAATTGTCTGCTGTATATCGTGTTTTTATCCTTGCGAGCAAAGCACCAAGGCAAATTCTATATATGTATACATACTGGAGGGAGGAGGGGCTATCTTGGGGAACGGCTGCTAACCAGCAGCCGTCCGTTAAATTCACTTTTTTTAACTTCGTTTTTAGTTTTTTCTTGTCTTTGTCTCGTGGGGTATTTTGACTTTAATGTGGGGGGGTAAGGGGAAACTATTTTCTAGGTCCCTACCTGGTCGGTGAGGCAGTTTTTTCTCGGGGCTGCCCCGTCGACCCGTCCTTGCGGCCTACCAGCGGGCGTGGAGCAGCGTTTTCCAGGCGGGGACTGCCCAGCACCTTCAGCTTCGGTGGCGGCACAGCGCTGGAGCGCTATCGCGGAGCGGAGCGGGCGATGCCTTGCCTGGGTCGCCGCGCTGGATCGACACGCTGGAGCTCCGGTGAGCTGCAACTGCCGAGCTCAACACCTCCGGGCTGCGGGACTGCGGAGCGACCAGCTGCGGACGGCGGCGCCGACTCCAACATCGTGAGCCTCTGAACTCCAAATCGGCGCGGCCATGTCGGCTTCAAGTGCAATGGACACCGGCAGGAGATCGGCCATTCCAGCCGTCCCAGCCGCTGTGAGGACTCTCCCGATGCCGGGACAACAACACCCGGTGAGAACGGCCAGGAACATCGGGCCTCCGTAGAGGCAACTGTGGAGGCCTCAATAGGCCTGACTTTGGGGAGAACTGGGGTTGGGGACTGGACATTGTGCCTTCCCCCACAGTGGTAATCATTGTGGGGGGATGATTTTGTGTGTAATGTGTAGTGTCTATGTTAGTCTATGTCCAAGATGGCGGTCGGAAGGGAAAGTGGACGCTGGCGTGCTTTAGCAGCCACTGCTCTCTCTTCCATGTTGTGTTTTTGATTTTTGTTTTTGGATTTAATTCTATCTTTAATTTGTGTACTGGTGATGTCTTTGCTATTTGTTTCATTCCGCTTACATGTTTCTACACTATTTGTTAAACTTTGTAAGGTGTCCTTGAGACTTTTGAAAGGCGCCCATAAATAAGGTTTATTATTATTATTATTATTATTATACTTGGCCAATACATTTTTTATTCATTCATTATTCATTCATGTATGACTCAGTAGATGAATGAATCATTTTGCAATATTATGTGTCCTATATGACGACACTGTAGTGCAGCTGGTAAAGCTGCTGCCTTGCAGCGCCACAGACTCGAGTTCAATCCTGACCTCGGGTGCTGTTCATGTGGAGTTTGCATGTTCTCGTTGTGATCGCTTGGGTTTCCTCCCACATCCCCAAAATGTGTGTTTATAGATTAATTGGCCTCTGTAAATAGTCATTTGTGTGTAGGGAAAGGATGAGAAAGTGGGATAACATGGAACTAGTGTGAACGGGTGATCGATGGCTGCCATGTACCCAGTGGGCCGAAGCAAGTTTCCATGCTGTCTCTAAAATAAAAAATATATGAACACCAAAAAACAGGTATTCACGTTTCTCCTAATAAAATTAATAAATGAAAATGAAAAATGTGCTCTGTGAGTGAAATGGAGCTGAGTTACAGGGAACATCAGTTACATAATGGCAATCTGTCATCTGTCCTCCACATTTGCCTTAAGTACCAACCTGGTCACTTCCTCGAGTTGATAAGACCTACCATTGTATCCACCTGCCAAAGATAGTACAGGACAGGTTTTATTCTTTATTTGTCTTTGTTGTCCATAGTCTTTGTTGTCTTTGTTGTCCATAGATTGTTGTGCTTATTTGGTGTTCATACCAGATACCACATAACATTGCAAAGTGGTGAATTAAAAAACAAAGTCATATAATATACAGCAACTCATTTGATGTGAAGCCTTGCACATACCTAGTCGTTTTTGCACCAGTGCTTCCATCAATTACAGGACTCATTTAAGTAGGCCACCAATAAAATTGTGGTATGTACTAATGTATGTAGCAGAATGAAAGATGCAGTCTAATGCTTGTGTTTTTTGAAACATGGTATTTTAATATCCAGTTAAAAAAAACTGGAGGAGTAAAAGGGATTGAAATTGATTGATTGATTGATAGATTGATTGACTAATTGTTGATTGAAAGATACAACATGGAAATAGGCCACACCGATCACCCATGGACACCAGTTCCATGTTATCTCAATTCTATATACACTCCCTACCCACTCAGGGCAATTTACAGAGGCCAATTAACCTACAAACCCGCATGTCTGAGATGTGGGGGGAAACCGGAGCACCCAGATGGAACCCATGTGGTCACAGGGAGAATGTGCAAACGGCACAGATATATTCATTAACACTGTAACATACCACTAATTAACAATGAGTTTCCGTCCTTTATTTTTTTCATTTTGATTCAGATTCATTTTGTTAAAATAAAATAAATAAAAGTACTTATTTTTTGGACATTTAGTTCACAGAACATGAGTGGTGACACTTCACATAATCAGGAGGGTAATCACGCGCTTAGTAGGTAGCTACCAGCTCCAGTTCCTTCCAAAAAACTCCTGCTGAGTCCAGAATTGTCATGAATATTCAAGTTCTGTCAACTATTGAGGACAATGGCACATTCTTGGCTCTGAATGTCATTTGTACGTAGATGGAAAAGATTTTCCTACTGAGGTAAGTTTTGAAGATTCCCATTGGTGTGCAGATGTGGATACAAGAATGCAGGATCCAAGATACAAGGGCGGCGCAGTGGCGCAGCGGTAGAGTTGCTGTCTTAAAGTGCCAGAGACCTGGGTTCAATCCTGACTACGGATGCTGTCAGTGCGGGGTTTGTAATTTCTCCCTGTGACCGTGTTGGTTTTCTCCCGGTGCTCCGGTTTCCGCCCACAAGCCAAAGATGTAGTTTTCTAGGCTAATTGGCTTGATAAAATTATAAATTGTCCCTAGTGTGTAGGGTAGTGCTAGTGCTTGGAGATCGCTGGCCAGCGTGGACTTGGTGGACCAACGGGCCTGTTTTTTGCGCTGTATCTCTAAAAACTAAAATAAAGATACTAAGTAATGCACCGATGGCAGAGGAAAATCTCAGTATGTGAGAAGCAATCGTGAATTTTGAACAGACCGTTGATATTTCCCTGTCACTATGTTATGTACAATCAGTTCATCTGGATTATAAACTTCATATGTTAGCAAAGAAGATAAATGGTGCAATTAACTTCATTTTTGCCAGCATTTATTTCAAATGAATTGGCTCCAAATATCCACTTAATTTATGTATTTAAATGATATAAAAATTATTTCAAACATTCACATCGAGTTCATGGATCTCTAAATATAATAGTAAAGTCAAACAGTCTGTGGTGCTCTCTTTCTCAGAAAGCCCTATTAAACTTTCCTCAGGCTATTTCACTGCTATGCATACATATCCTGGTGAATTCATAGAATCATAGAATCAGAGTCATACTGCATGGAAACAGGCTCTTCAGCCCAACTTGCCCACACCGATCAACATGCCCCATTTGCACTAGTCCCACCTGCTTGCGTTTGGCCTATTTCCCTAAACCTATCCTATCCATGTACCCATCCAAATGTTTTTTTTAAACGTTGTGATAGTACCTGCCTCAACTACATCCTCTGGCAGCTTGTTCCATACACCTACCAAACTTTGTATTAAAAAAATTTCCCCTCACGTTCCTATGAAATCTTTCCTCCCTCAACTTAAACCTCTGGATCTGCTGACAATACCAGCCTATTTTCCTTTTTTTTAAAACGTTACTTTATTTGGGCACAAGTCTAACACATGCCATGATAATCCAGAACTTGTCCCACACCGGTCATTCCATCTTCTCCCCACACCCATCTGGCAGAAAATACAGAAGCTTGAAATTGTGTGCCACCAAACTCAGCAACAATTTCTATACTGTGTTATCAGGCTTCTGAAGAGTACTAACATAAGTTAGGGTAGTCTGGTTCATCTCTCCCCTATTGCAGACATTGGACTTTGTCTCTGGAACTGGTGTGCTGTAATACTGAGAACTATATTCTGCATTCTGTTTATTCCCATTCGCTCCACCCACAATCCTTGAGTTTGGCTTGATTGTATTTATGCATAGTATTATTTGATTTGATTTGATAGCATGCAAAACAAAGCTTTTCACTGTACCACACAACAATAATAAACCTGTTGCTTTCTTGAAAGAGAAGAGAGTGCAGAAAAAGTCATCTCCACTAAATGATTGTTCTGTTCTCATTCAGTTAAGAATCATGGCAATTATAACCAAATCCATAGTTTTGACATGTTCACGCTGGGATAAAGGTTCTGACTGTCTACCCTATCTACTCCTCTCATAATTGCACACACTGCTATCAGCTCTCAGCCTCCGAAGCTCCAGAGATAGTTAATATCCTGATAGCTAATATAACCTCTAATTCAACACCCTCTCCAAGACTCCACTTCCTTCCTGTGTAATGGGGTGACCAGAACTTTACACTATACTCCAATGTAAAACTGCAACATGACTTCCTGATTCCAATAGTCAATGCCCTGACCGATGAAGACAAACATATCCAAAACCTTCTTTACTACACTATCTACATGTGTTGCCATTTACAGGGAGCTGGGGATTTGGATTCCAAGATCCCTTGGCACATCAATGTGATAAGGGTCTTGTCAGGTCAAGAATTGGGACAGAGAAATCTTTAAATACCTTGGAGTGCAGGAGGATGAGGGTCGATCGCATGGAGGTTTACAAGACCATGAGAGAAATAGATTGGGTAAATGCACAGAGTGTTACGCCCAGAATGGAATTGAGAAGCAGAGGACATGGGTTTAAGTTGAGGGGGGAAAGTTTCAATAGGATCCTGAGGGGTGACTTTTTTACACAAAGGGTGTCGGGTATATGGAATAAACTGCTGGAGGTAGTTGAGGCAAGTACAATTATAATGTTTAAAATACATTTGGGCAGATACAGGTTTAGAGGGTTATGGGCCGAGTGCGGGCAAGTGGGACTAGTGTGGATGCCCCATCCATGTTGGTCGGTGTGGGCAAGTTGGGCCGAAGGGCCTGTTTCCACGCTGTATGACTCTATGACTCTGTAATTTGATATTAATAGGAATTTTTCAGCAATGGCCCAGAAGCATACTGCTTCCTACTCCAGCTGAGGGTGGTACTGGAAGATGCAAGAAAGAATTCTGTGTAAAAATAGCTTAAAATCAAATAATCATTGCAAAACAAAAAAAATGATTTTCAATCATTTTAGCTGCATGGAGGAGGTATATGCATTGGATGAAAGGACTGTAATTTCAGTGAATTTTCATTACTCTACTTACTGTTTATATACAGTAATTGCATTGTTAAACTGGATAAAGCTGGGTTTGCTTCTTCAGTCACAGTTGATTGGCTGTGAAATGTCAGCTTGGTGGGCACAGTTCGTCTTGCAAATTTTAACAAGGCCCAAGAGATTTATTTACGAACACTGTTGTCTGTTTGGGATGTGGTATAAGCTTCAGTGACTCCATCTCAGCAGCTGTTAAAAAAAAACAATTAATAAATTCTTCGTAACTAATTACGTATGCTATTCAACAATAACAGCAATCAAATTTTATTTGACAGTAAAATAGGTTACTTTGCTGGTGGTCAGGATTTAAGAGGTAAAGTATGATAAATAAATTGGATTTCACAATGCCAGAAATATTCCTGCTGTTGGAAGATCGCTCGGAAATAGCCTAATTATCTAATGAAGCGTAAACCTGAAGGTAAATTTTAAACAGCTCCTCATTGGTTCAGGACTCATGCAAGGGCACAAAATCCCAAGGCACAATCAAGCCTGCAAGCTTGTTCACAAGAAGCAAACCAGGGCCATATGTTGCCACAAAGACATTTGAAGCTGTGTGTGTGGGCAGTCATGTAGATTGTATAGCAGGACTTGTAAATTATTGGAAAATAGAGGGTGGGCTCAATGTAGGTAAGTTACCTATAATTGGAGTATTCAATATTCATATGTTGGGTTTGAAGCTATTCAAGTGGAACAGGAGGTGCTGTTCCAGTTTGCATCTGGACTCACTCTAGCAATGAAGGGAGGCCCAGGATAGAAAGCAAATCATTGTCTTTTCATTTCTGGCCTTTGTCCAACCATCTGCCAATTAAAACCTCCCCTCTCTCTTATGTCAACCTATCACTTGCCAGACTTTGCCTCACTCTCACCTCTCTTACAGCTTTCTCCTCCCTACTCCAATCAGTCTGAAGAAGGGTCCCAACCCAAAACATCACTTATCCATGTTCTCCAGAAATGCTGCCTGAACCACTGAGTTACTGCAGCACTTTGTGTCTATTCTTGACTCCCTTGTTAAAAATTCAGATAACAGGCAGTCTTTTGACTCACATTTGCAACATTCATATTTTTCTATCCTTTTTAAAGATGCAGCATGGAAACACGCCCTTTGGCATTCCCACACTGGCCTTTCTGTCCTGGGCCTCCATTGTCAGAGTGGGGCCCAGCGCAAATTGGAGGAACAGCACCTCATATTTCGCTTGGGTAGCTAGCACCCCAGCGATATGAACATTGACCTCTAACTTCAAGTAGCCCTTCCTTTCCCTCTCTCTCCATCCCCTCCCCCTTCCCAGTTTTCCGACCAGTCTTACTGTCTCCGACTACATTTTATCTCTGTACCGCCCGCTCCCCTAACATCAGTCTGGAGAAGGGTCTCGACCAGAAACATCACCCATTCCTTCTCTCTAGAGCTGCTGCCTGTCCCGCTGAGTTACTCCAGCATTTTGCATCTACATTCGATTTAAACCGGCATCTGCAGTTCTTTTCTACACCCTTTGGCCAACTTGTTCACATTAGCTCTATGTTATTCCACTTTCTAATCCACTCCCAACACACTGAGTGCAATTTTACAGTAGCCATCTAACCTACAAGCCTGCACATCTTTGGGATGTGGGAGGCAACCAGAGCACCCGGAGGAAACCTATGTGGTCACAGGGAGAATGCACAAACTCCACACAGGAACAGCACCCAAGGTAAAAATTGAACCCGGCTCTTTGGTGCTGTGAGGCCACAATGTCTTTACCACTTCCTTGCATTAAATTTGGCAATTGCTTCTCATCTTTACCATTTTAGACCAGTTATTTTGATTGTATGGCCACTGCTCATTCTCCCTTGACTTAAAAGTCAATTTCATTTCTTACTGAAACATTATTACTATCTCCAATTTTGAACATTTTTGTTTTAACGCAGCAATGATTAAGATCACATCTTGAAGACATTGCCGAAGTTGGAACAAAGTAAGAGTGACACAAGGAACTGCATATATTGAAGTCTTTAGCAAAACTCAAAGTACTGGAATAACTCAGTGGGTCAGGCAGCATCAGTAGTGGCAATGGACAGGCGATGTTTCAACAATGGACTCCAATCGGTCTGAATAAAGGTCCGGACCCAAAACATCATCTGTGCATTTCCCTCCCCAGCTGCTGCCTGACTCGCTGAGCTCCTCCACCACTTTATGTTTTCCACAAAATAAGGAGACTTCTAATTTGATGTGCACTAATATGCTGCAGGTCAAAAAAGAAACGAATTATAGGTATAAGCAAGAGGTTAGATTATATCTGTTAATTTATACTTGCCCTAAACACAAAACAAAGCTATTTCTAAAGCTTGTGTATCTACAGATATTTTCTAAAAAGCTGAGGGATTTGTTGGATTACACAGGTGTGTTTGATGAATTGTGTCATCATTTGCAGCGCTGCACAGTGAGTTACCTGAGCTAATGCCAAATTAGTTTTTCGGCCTTTCCTGTTTGATGGAAGTTTGAGTAATTGTGTGTCACTGATGTGTCAGTCTCGGTATTGGCTTCAATTTGCTTTAAATAGCAGGGAAAGAGAGGCACCGAGATCAAAAGTTCATGTCGGTGTTTGAGTGGAATTCAGGAGAGATGAAGGGACACAGGTGGTGGTGGTATTGGCTGAAAGAGAAAGGGAAAGATATGCCTGGAGGAGAGGTGAACAGACCCCCACTACTCACAATAGTGCAGCTTGTGGAGCTGCTGCCTCAAAGCACCTGAGACCCCGGTTCGATCCTGACCTTGGGTGCTGCCTGTACAAAGTCTGCACGTAAAGGCACTGTGCCCTCACAGTACCATTTTGCCGGGTTCGATCCTGACCGTGGGTGCTGTATGTCTGTGGAGTTTGCACGTTCTTCCGTGTCCGAGTGTTTCCTACGAGTGCTCCAGTTTCCTCCCACATCCCAAAGAAGTGCGGGTGGGTCTGTAGGTTAATTGGCCTCTGTAAATTGCCCCTGATGCAAAGGAGTGGGGTAACATACAACTGGTGTGAATGGATGATCGATGGTTAGCATGGACTCGGTGGGCCGAAGGTCCTCTTGCCATGCTGCATCATTAAAAAGGACAGAAAAAAATGAATACTGGAAATGTAAGTCAAAAGAACATCTAAATGTTTAACAAGGGAGTCAAGTCAAGAAGCAAGAGTTGCAACAGCTATAATGCAACTTTTTTTAAAGAGCTATAGCACTGGAGGATGGATTTACAAAGTGCTTGTATAGCATTTTTGTCCAAACCAATGATGGTTGGCACTGAGTGCACACAGAGATTATGAAAGTCTGTTCTAAGGTACTATTCTGCTTACACTAGATCAAAAGGGCAAAGGGTGATCACACCCATCTTAGCCCCCATTATCTCTTTATTATAGCTTTTGGGATCCCACACAAATAATTTACTCGCCTATGAAGAAATAACAGCAGGAACAAGAAAAGCAGTGGAACCAATGCTAACTCAAAGAATTTGTATTTCATCCTGTCTTACCAAAGAAGGGTCCTGACCCGAAATGTCCTCTATCCATGTTCTCCAGAGATGCTACCTGACCAGTACAGAATGATGCAGTACAGAATGCCACAGATCATTTTGTCGTGGGATAGACTGACTATCCCCCTTTTGTCGTGGGGTAGACTGACTCCCCTCCTCACCCCCCTCCCCAATCTTTATCTTGCACATCCCCAATCCTTTCCACTCATCAGTTTAGATTTCATGTTCCATGTAATTTATGTTTTATGACTGTTGGCAGATCAATTTCCCTCCTGGGATAAATAAAGTTCTATCGTATTGTATTGTATTGTATCGTATCGTACCTCCTGAGTTACTCTAGCATTTTGTGTCTTTCTTTGGTAAATCAGCATCTGCAGTTCATTGTTATTACCATATTCATAATTGGGGGAAATATTGCTTAACAGCAAAGTTGGATATTAACCTCCAAAGATGGTTATATTAAAGAACTGACTGAACTCTGAACAAGGATTATGCCTCAGAATCTTTTCTACTGAATGAATTTGTTGTGAACTTAAGGGTGGTTTTTACACATAACAATCTAAATGCAGCAGAGAATACCCTCACCTGGAATTGTGCCAGTAAATTGCATGTAGAACCCAATTGTTATGTGTGCAAATTGACATTTGCAATGATGACACTGCACAGAGATAACATTTCAAAAGTATTTCCTTAGCTGTAAAATTCTCTAAGAAAATCACGCCTTGATAGGTTTGATATTAATGCCTCTCTTAATTTCAATTTCCCAAAACAAATGACAAATGATGGAGATCTTACTTCTAGTTGCAGTTAGAAGACTTCAATGATTCAATATTTTTTTATTATCACGTGTACCAAGGTACAGTGAAATACATTTTTTGCATACAGCTCAGCAAGCCTATCACTATACATAAGCACAATCCCCTGGTTAGTACAGAATGTACAGATCACTGAGTCTATGTGGAAGAGGCACCATTTTGGTGGCATTTTATAGTCCCAGCTGCAGCTGGCCACAAAAGCCCATTGCAGCCGTCGCCTCCATTCCAGTCATCCTGCGAACTGTTGTCCCTCTCCTTGCACAGTCCTCTCCGGGGGGCGCCTTTCGCAGCTGACCTTTACGGCACAGAAGGTAAGACTCTCCGGTTCTTCTTATCGGGCCCTTTGTTCAGCTTCCGCCACCATTCCCCTCCATCCTCCTCTCTGGGCAGGTTCCCGGTTCTGCACCAGGTGAGCCAGGCCTGCCGTTGGGATGGGCCGTGGCTCGCTGGGATTTCTTTCACCAGGCGCGGCTTGCTGGTTAGTTCTGCAAACTATCCTTTTGCAGGTTAGTTCTGAAGAAGGCCGTTTTGGTCAGCATAATCCAAACTGGCTTTGACTTCAACACTTCTGTGCAATGCTGGATAGACTGTAGTGTTTGAGGTGTTAGGACCTTGGAAGCATTGGGATTGATTAGGCTCATGCAAAAGGAAAACATAGAGCTTTTTGATATTCCAATAAAATAAATTGCCATAGATAGAGTCATAGAGTGATACAGTGTGGAAACAGGCCCTTCAGCCCAATGTGCCTACACCATCCAGATGGGGACTCATTGAGGCATGTCAGTCTCTTGGGCACTGGTAATATTGATGGCCTTTTAAAGGAGGTGGAAACCTCAAACCTCAGTGATGAGAGGTTGAAGATGTCTGCAAAAAACTTCAGCCAGTTTGACCGCACAGGTTTTGAGAACACGACCACCTACATCATTAGGTTCATTAGGTCCAGATGTTTTCCAACACAGTGGACTAGGTCCAGACAACTATTTTAAACGTTCAATTTAAAAGATCTTTTAAATAGACCTACTGGTCAATTCTTGCATTTGAAGTAAGTTTGCAACATAGCTGATTGCCTGATTTAATGTTGGTTGATTTGAGTTAAAATGTTTTTGCTGCAGGTTTGTCTCCCATGGGCAGCCGCATAATGAAGGTATCACTTCAGGTGCCAGGATTTCAGGTACGCAGACGTTAGGTACAACAAGGAAATGGAATTCCTGATTTAAGATAAACTTGGATGTGGCAACCTCGAACTTTGCAAACCCTCACTCTCATTCCGTCAGCTTGCGTCAAGGAAATGGAAATTACATAAAATTACCATTCTTAAACAGATTTTCACAGCCATAGTCCTCTTCACAGTCTACAGCCATGCTATCCTTCTCCTACTGTTGGAGATGTATTTGGAGCAGGTGGAAAATCATGCATGGTGAGGCACATTTACCTTGATTATGTTCATCTCTGATATCCAGGCAAAATAATTGTTTTAAGAGCATTCTTCCTAAGTTGGGGTGTTGTTTGAGAGATACAGCATGGAATCAGGCCCTTTGGCCCACCGATTCTTTGCTGACCATCGATCACCTACTCACACTAGTCCTACTTTTTCACCCACTACCTACACATTAGGGGCAATTTACAGAGGCCAATTAACCTCCATGCCCGCACATCTTTGGGATGTGGCAGGAAACGGGAGCACCAGGAGGAAACCATGTGGTCCAGGAAGAAGGTGCAAACTCCACACAGGCAGCAGCTGAGGTCAGGATCAAACCCAGTCTCTGGAGCTGTGAGGCAGCAACTCTATCAACTGTACACGGTGTCACCCTGCCATTCCTCCTGTGAATCTTCTTCCCCATTTCAACAACTCATCTTATTTTGGTTGGTTTCTTTTCTCTCCCAGTGACGATTACTTTCAATAGGTGGTCCTGCTAATTTACCCTGGTCTGGGAGAACTTGGTGTGTGTGTACTCCAATGGTTCTCCAGACTACACCCTCTCCATTAAGAGACATTTGGACAGGTATGTGGATAGGATTCACTTTGAGTCCTGGGATGTTCAAAAAACTGACACACTTATGGCAATTGCATGAAGAAATATTATAAATATAACAATTTTCAGTCACTTTCCCTATGGTGGTGAATGAAACAACCCTAGCACTCCCCCCTCCCCCCCAAACTCAAACACACATTTCTCTCTTTCTCTTTCTCAGGGGCTGAATGAAAATGATTTAAAGACTAAACACAATGAACAGCAGTTGCTGGAATCTTGCGTAGTAAACAAAGTGCTGGAGTAACTCAGCGGGTCAGGCAGTATCTCTAGCGGACATTGATAGGCGACGTTTTGGGTCGGAACCCTTCTTCAGACTGTTTCACAATACCGTTGTGCTAGAATGTTGTGTCCCAGACAGGGAGGCATCATCATACAAGTTCATTCACTGAATAGTGAATAATGCTCTGCTTAAGTTATCCACTTGGCATAGATCCCTCAATAAATCACTGTATTCACAGAAGGTTAAAAGTCATGCACATAGAATATTTCCACTACTTGCTCCGTGAATATAGAAATACTTGTTTCAGCATTTTCTTGGAAAAGCATTGCTTAAAATAGCCTGAAGCAGCAAAATCTGACCAAATGATCACCTGATCAAAACAAAATGTTTTCAGGAAAATACCCTCTTTTCCTTCTTTAATTTTTGCACAATTACTACAGAGTTTTACTCAATTGTTATGATACGATACGATAAAACTTTATTCATCTCCGGTACGAAATTGGTCTGCCAACAGTCACAACACACAAGGTGCACAAAAACTTGAATTTAAGAGTGCAAAAAAAAAGAAAACTTCTCCAATAAACATTGCGCTTAGTGACATCCAGCCATTTATTCAACTGATTGTTAGTAATAAACCCATTGACCAGCCCTTCAAAATACTGATTATTCGCATAACTTTCCGCATCAAAACATGTTTGCATGATTGACCAAATCAATTTTTTCAGGACAATTAGACTTAGAACACCCATGAGCCCACCAGTCATTGTATTATGCGGAGTGTTTTCATACTTTGAATGTTCTGGGTGACCATTCTCCTTTATATTGAGTTGAATGGCTTTGTCTATAAATATACACCATTAACTGATACATAGCACTAATTCTCCAGCTATGAATAAAGTGTAGGTCATAAGTTCATAATTATAGGAGCAGAATTAGGCCATTTGGCCCATCAAGTCTACTCTGCAATTCAATCATGGTTGATCTATCTTTCCCTCTCAATCCCATTCTTCTGCCTTCTCCCAGTAACCTTTGATACCATTACTAATGAAGAATATGTCAATCTCAGCCCTAAAAATATCCATTGACAGCCTCCACAGCTCAGCGTTACATCAGCGTTACATCTATGATTTTACAATTTAGTCCTCTCAAAATAAATGCTAGCATTGCATTTGCCTTCCTAACTACTGATTTAACTTGTAAAATGTCAGTTCTAATTGAGAATTATGCCATAAAAATATCATCCCAACAGTTAGAGTCATAAAGTCATACAGCAGGAAAACAGACCCTTCGGCCCAACTCATCCAGGCTGACTAAGATGCCCATTCATGCTAGTCCTATTTACTCATGTTTGACCCATATCCATCCAAACCCTTCCAATCTATACTTCTACAATGCACTCTCACTCTAACTCCCATATTATGTGTTCCAGTTTAAGACTCTTCAACAAATAGAAGTTTCTCTCTACTTAAGGGCCTGTCCCACGAGCATGCGACCTGCATGCGGCAAGCGCGACCAAACCGGAAGCGGGGGCCGCGCGGAGGTGGAGTGAGTGACGTGAAGTTCGAGCGAAGTCCGTGGGAAGTTCGCGGGTGACGTATGGCTTCAAGACGCTGCGTATGGCGTCAAGATGCTGCGCACGGCGTCGAGGCGGTGTGCACGGCGTCGAGGCGGCTGCGGGCCTGCAGGCCGTTGCCGCGCGGAATACAAAAATTCGAAAAAGTTTTTCGAAAAATCCGTTTTTCAGAGCCCCGCGACCAGCTCCGCACAACTCCATACGGCTCCGGTGATCGAAGTGGGACCGGCCCCGCGAGGCCGTACGGATCAAGTGACCACGTTAGGTCGCGCTTGCCGCATGGAGTCGCATGCTCGTGGGACAGGCCCTTTATTCTATTAGTTCCTGGTAACACCTTTTGATAACGGAATTCCTTCTGCCTTTGTCGTGATTTTCTGCTTTTATCCATGAGATTTTAAAAGCAACCATCCAAAAAGCAACATCTTCTCGGATGGTTGCTTTTAAAATCTCATTGTCCTTGGACCTGTAGCTTTTTTCCATTGTGAATTTAATACATCATGTTCGCAGTGAATCAAGGGGTAGAGCCGCTGCCTCTCAGCTTCAACAAACCCAGGTTCAATCCTTACTTCTGCCGCTTATAGTGCAAGATGAGAGTGAATGGGGATTTGATATTTAGGGCGTCATGGCAGCACAGTGGTAGAGTTGTTGCCTTACAGCACCAGGGACCTGGGTTTGATCCAGACTATGAGTGTTGTCCCTACAGAGTTTGTACGTTCTCCCTGTGACCACGTGGGTTTTGTCCCACACTCCAAATGTGCAGTTTTTAGGTTAATTGCCTACTGAAAATTGTCCCTAGTGTGTAGCGAAGAACTAGTGTACAGGCAATCGCTGGTCGGCATGGACTTAGTGGACCAAAGGGCCTGTTTTCACACTGTTTCTATAAAACTAAACTGAACCAAAGATAGAAAAACTTATTTGAAGACAGTAATTGATTGAAAGATACGGCATGGAAACAGGCCCTTTGGCCCATCGAGTCCACGCCAACCATCAATCACCCGTTCACACTAGTTCTCTGTTATCCCACTTTCTCATCCACTCCCTACACACTTGGGCAATTTACAGAAGCCAAATAACCTACAAACCCACACGTCTTTAGGATGTGGGAGGAAACCGGAGCGCCCAGAGGAAATCCGCGCAGGTCTCAGAGGGAACGTGCAACACCACACACTGACAGCACCCAAGTTCAGGTTTGACTTGGGTCTTTGGCATAGTGAGGCACCACTTCCAGGTGGCAGCAAATGGAGTTCAGTTGCGATGGGACTGATTTGCCACTGAGCCACAAAGACTCTTGATAGCCTTTGGCTGAGTCCCGTGGAAACAGAAACCTGCTCCGTCAGTCCTAGAAGCATAGATAACCAGAGAGAGTACCGCAAAAAGAATGGGAATTATTTGCTCCTGGCATTGAATCCTGCATGAGGTTGAAAATTAATACTTCCATGTTCTTTGACATCTCATGTATTCCATCAGCTACACTGGAAAACCATCCAAGCCCTTCGGTATAAATTTACATCAATCTTCCCATCTATGCTCCTCTTCTGTACTTTCAATCGGAGTCATTTGGTGCTAACAGAATCATAGAGTCATACAGCGTGGAAGCTGGCCCTTCGGTCCAACTTGGCCATGCTGATCAACCTGCCCCATCTACACTAGTCCCACCTGCCTGCTGTTGGTCCATCTATATAACTAAAAAGCTCATCTAGACCACTTCCTGTCTGTGCTATATATTGATTTTAGAAAAAACGCTACCATATATCGCTATAATCTTTGGCCATCTTACTCACAGTCCTCCTCCGCTGAGGCAGCCCCGAGGATTTTTCCGATCGATGAAAAATAAAAAAGTTATGAGTGTTTAAAAAATCTTGAGATCAGCTGATTGGTCCTCTTGCCTGTCAATCACCACGATGAAGGTAACTCCCCTTCCGGGGGGGGAGGCAGGACTATAAAACCCCGGATGCCTGGACGTGAGTCAGTCACTCTGGAAGATCACGAGGGAGAGTCCACAACTGTGATTCTAATCTGTGAATCAACTGAACTGTGAGTCTGCAATATACTTGCAATAAATGATTTGTTAGCCCTTAATGACAATGCAATGAGTTGTGGGCCGAAGGGACTGCAATGAGTTCTTTGGCAATTTGGTGACCTGCACTCTGCTTGAAATGCTGTGAAATTGAGTTGGTGGCCTGTACTCTGCTTGAAATGCTTTGAAATTGAGTTTGGTGGCCTGCACTCTGCCTGAAATGCGGTGAAATTGAGTTTGGTGGCCTGCACTCTGCCTGAAATGCTATGAAATTGAGTTTGGTGGCCTGCACTCTGCCTGAAATGCTGTGAAATTGAGTTTGGTGGCCTGCACTCTGCCTGAAATGCTGTTTCAAGGAATAGCCATGAGTGAACTGCCAGCCCACCAGCTCTGAGTGACTGATCTGCCAGCCCACCAGCCCTGAGTGATCTGCCAGCCCACTAGCCCTGAGTGACTGAGCTGCCAGCCCACCAGCCCTGAGTGACTGAGCTGCCAGCCCACCAGCCCTGAGTGACTGAGCTGCCAGCCCACCAGGCCTGAGTGACTGAGCTGCCACCCCATCAGGCCTGAGTGACTGAGCTGCCAGCCCAAGAATCCATTCGGCCCTCAATGTCCATACTAGCCCTCTGGAAACCAGTCCCTTCGGCCCACAACACACATACTAGCGCTCCAGAAAGCCCCCCCCCCCGACACTGGCCACCAATATTGGAATTGGTGGAGAGGTGGAATATTGCGTTGGGGGACCAGCCCTCCCGTGTGAACATGGGATCCAACGGGTCCCACTTAGTCTAGTATCCCTCAAACCTGTCTTAATCATGTACCTGTCTAATTGTTTGTTAAACATTGTGATAGCAACATTGTGCAAACTTTCCATGACACGTTAACTTACCCCTAACTCCGTCTACATTTCACTTTGCCTCGGGTAAGCAGCCAACATAACCAAGGACCTTTCCCACCCCAGTCATTCCCTCTTCTCCCCTCTTCCATCAAGTGGAAGATACAGAAGCTTGAAAGTGTGCCCCACCAGATTCAGCAACAGCTTCTTCCCTTGTTATCAGACTTCTGAACACAACCTATGAAGAAATGTCAGTCAATAGGGAGAGACTAAGAATTCACCAGCATCTATGATTCATCAACATGTAAATTTTGCCAAATCAAACCAAATGTCATCTATGCCTGATCCTATTTTATCCATAAAAAGACTTTCCAAACTTTGTGCTGGATTCAATTTAGCCTCCTCTATGAAATGACAGAAGGGAATTGGGTCACATTGAAAATCATCTTTCCAGTGTATCTAATGGAGATACTAAGCTAATTTGTTTTCTACTACATAATAAGTTTACACCTGACCATGACAATAGGGAAAAACAGCTAACATAAGGTAATTATGTAAAATGCTCAAGGCTTTGAGGACTGAATTAATCTTCTCAGTGAATTGGTCCTACATTGTTTTTAGTACTTTTGTAATATTCTCCTAAATTCAAGCAGTAAATGACATGCTATCCATGATTATTGCTTAAGGTAAATTATTTTGGTATGACTTTTACAGTATTTGATATAAAACAATTGTGCATAATTACATGGACTGACCCAGTTCTCTGATGTTTCTTGGCTGAAGCAACAATTGGCAACAGAGCGTAGGAATTTCAAATACTTATCGTTTACTACTTGGTGTAAATCAATTTTTTTTAGCGATACTGCATGGATACACTCACATTTCGAGCAAGAAACAGTCAACAAGCAAAATTTCAACATTAAGATGCAGCATGGAAACAGGCTCTTCAGCCCACCAAGTCTATGCCGACCATCGATCACCCTTTCACACTTGTTCGATGTTATCCAACTTTCTCATCTACTCTCACACTAGAGGCAATTTTACAGACAGTAGTCTACAAACCTGCACGTTTTGGGGATGTGGGAGGCAACCAGTACACCCACACAGTCACAGGGAGAACGTGCAAACTCTGCACAGACAGTGCCGGAGGTCAGGATAGAACTCGAGTCTCTGGCGTTGTGAGGCAACAGCTCTACCAGCTGCGCCACGGTTACAACAGAGAACAGTTTAAGTAGTCCATCAGAAACTATGGTAGGTCGAATAACGCTGGTGCTTCATCAAATTAATCAGAATTTAATTAAGTGAAAAAAAAGCATAGCAAAATAAGGGGAACATCTGGGCCTTAGTTCCTAAAATTATAAATTTGGTTTAGGATAATAATGGTTATTGTATAAGGTATTGCAAGACCAGAGCATATAGGTTAAATGAATAGACAGTCAATTAATAGACAGGAAACATAACATAGTATTAAAGATAGCAAAATTATACACTAAACATTGATAGGTGAGGTCACAGTTTAAGGAAGGGGTCACAGTTTAAAGGTCAGATTATCTGAATGGTGGCCGATTAGGAAAAGGGGAGATGCAACGAGACCTGGGTGTCATGGTATACCAGTCATTGAAAGTAGGAATGCAGGTGCAGCAGGCAGTGAAGAAAGCAAATGGTATGTTAGCATTCATAGCAAAAGGATTTGAGTATAAGAGCAGGGAGGTTCTATTGCAGTTGTACAAGGTCTTGGTGAGACCACACCTGGAGTATTGCGTACAGTTTTGGTCTCCTAATCTGAGGAAAGACATTCTTGCCATAGAGGGAGTACAGAGAAGGTTCACCAGACTGATTCCTGGGATGGCAGGACTTTCATATGAGGAAAGACTGGATAGACTCGGCTTGTACACGTTGGAATTCAGAAGACTGAGGGGGGATCTTATAGAAACTTACAAAATTCTTAAGGGGTTGGACAGGCTAGATGCAGGAAGATTATTCCCGATGTTGGGGAAGTCCAGAACTAGGGGTCACGGTTTAAGGATAAGAGGGAAGACTTTTAGGACCGAGATGAGGAAATAATTTTTTACACAGAGAGTGGTGAATCTGTGGAATTCTCTGCCACAGAAGGTAGTTGAGGCCAGTTCATTGGCTATATTTAAGAGGGAGTTAGATATGGCCCTTGTGGCTAAAGGGATCAGGGGGTATGGAGAGAAGGCAGGGATGGGATACTGAGTTGGATGATCAGTCATGATCATATCAAATGGCGGTGCAGGCTCGAAGGGCCGAATGGCCTACTCCTGCACCTATTTTCTATGTTTCTATGTTTCTATGTATAGATAAAGGGGAAATCTTTTAGGACTGAGATGAGAAAAAAAAATGTACACAGAGAGTGGTGAATCTCTGGAATTCTCTGCCACAGAATGTAGTTGAGGACAGTTCATTGGCTATATTTAAGAGGCGTTAGATGTGGCCCTTGTGGCTAAAGGGATCAGGGGGTATGGAGAGAAAGCAGGTACAGGATACTGAGTTGGATGATCAGCCATGATCATATTGAATGGCGGTGCAGGCTCGAAGGGCCGAATGGCCTACTCCTGCACCTATTTTCTATGTTTCTATGTTTCTATCTGAATAACATCAATATTTTCTCACAATTGATATGAATTATTTAGATTTTCAAGTCAAAAAAGCAATTCTTAATTTGCAGCAGCAGCAGATTTAAATGAAGATTCCACATTGAGAAGGATTGAAAAACATTACAAGACATTAGTAGACATGTTAAATTTATGAATAATGGGCAAAATAATTTTAACATAAGTATACAAATTATTATAAGGATGCAAAAGGTTTAGAGGTATATGGGCCAAACAAAGGCAGGGGGGCTAGTGTAGCTGGTGTACCTTGGTGGCATGGGAAAGTTGGGCCGAAGGGCCGTTTCCATGCTGCGTTACTCTCTGGCTCTAATGCAGTAAAGTCACATCAAAAGCTAACTAAACACGAGGATTAACTTCCAGAAGCAGATAACTGAAGTGCGGAAGAATTATGTAAAATGTTACATCTCCTAAGTTGGACTACACGAGGAGTCTTTTGTATAGTGCTGAATGCTGTTTCATTAAAATAATGCCTATTTTTCATCATTGACTTCATCTACACTTCATGCTGCCTCGGAAAAGCAGCCAACATAATCAAAGACCTTTCCCACCCCGGTCATTCCTTCTTCTCCCTGCTCCTATCTGGCAGTCCGACAGAGATAGAGAAGCTTGAAAGTGCACACTTCCAGACAGGAACAGCTTCTTCCACTCTTTTATCAGTCATCTCAACCGTCCTTCCATAAGCTAAGGTACTGTTTAATTCACTCTAACCAATTGTGGCCATTGAACTTTGTCTGTGGAATTGATGTACTGCAATGCTGAGAACTATAATCTGTACTCTTCCGCTTTGCTTTACCTATTATACTTGAATTTGATTTGATTGCATTAATAAATAGAATATCTTATCTATTTGGACAGCATGCAAAACAAAGCTGTTCACTGCAGCTTAGTATATGTGACAATAATTAACCTAAACCTAATGTGAGAACTCCAGCATTTGCAGATTTTTGCTCATGAGCTATATGGTTATTGTTGCAGCTGAGGAACAGAAATGATTAAAAAAAGACACGTACTGGAGTAAATCAGCGGGTTAGGCAGCATCTCTGGAGAACATGGATGGGTGACGTTTTGGGTTTCCAATTTTATGTAAATAACTCAATCTACCCCCCAATTCCCTGTGCCCCACCTGGACTCACACCCATTTCTCCCCTTCCCCTGTACCCTTCTATCTATATTCCTTCCTCTGGCTTCACAATTTGCATTTCTTTCAATAGGAATTTAATAGGATTTAATAGAAATCTGAGGGGCAACTTTTTCACACAGAGGGTGGTGAGTATATGGTACAATCTGCCAGAGGTGGTATTTGAGGCAGGTACCATAACAACATTTAAAAATCATTTGGACAGGTACATGGATAAGAAAGGTTTAAGGGGATATGGGCAAAGACGGGCAGGTGCGACTAGTGTAGATGGGACATCTTGTTCGGCATGGGCAAGTGGTGCTGATGGGGCTGTTTCCATGTTGTACGTCTCTATGACTCCTTGTGGACAGGTGGGGCTTGTGTAGAAGGGGCATCTTGGTCAGCAAGGACAAGTTGGGCCGAAGGGCCTGTCTCTATACAGTGTGGTTATTTTTTTTTTTTTTTTTTTTAATTAATATTTTTATTAGAAGCAATGTACAGTAGTATAAACCGTGTATAACATAATACATTTCGTGGACAACTTCTTGTTTTAAATTTAATAATAGTGAAGTAACAGAAGCAATAAAAAGAGGGAAAGAGAAAGTTAAGTAAAGTAGTGATATTGATAGTTCGTAAAAGAATAGAGAGAAAGAACCCGTAAAGATATAATGGAAGAGAAATAAAAAGAGTTAAAAAAAATTAAAAAAAAAAAGAAACCAAAACAGGAAAAAAAAATAAAAGGGAAAAGGGATATAGGGGGGTTGCACGTAAGGTCACCGGGTCATAGGGCTTGACGCACGGAGCCGCTCAATCCATCTGGAAGACATCCGTCACTTCCGGTATATGTTATTAATACAAGAAACGTGTACTTTCCTACCTGTGAAAAAACGCCAAAATGTTGAATTTGTTCGCTGTAAAAAATTGTGGAAGTCGGGGTAAGTGTGAGAGACATGTACCCAACTTCAGAATTCCAAAAGTGAAGCAAAATGAAGGTAAAGAGAAGCGAGAGCTGAAGGGACAACAACAGCTAAAGTGCTTGGTGAACATTGGCCGTGCAGATATCGGAATTGAAAATATCGGGATTTATCGCGTTTGTTCGCTGCATTTCATTAAGTGGTAAATCTGGTTGTAAATTTTGCTTCAGAGGCGTTTTATTTTTGTATGTAAAAACCCACGAGAACCAGGGGCGATTATCCCTTCTGAAACTTTTTAGATGCCAAAGGAATCAAGAAAAAACACAAATAATGCCTTAGTTGATGAAATGCAGTGAGCAAACGGCCAATGTTCGCCAAGCACTCTGGCTGTTGTTGTTCCTTTCAGCTCTCGCTTCAATCTACCGTCATTTCTCCTCACTTTTTGAATTCTGAAGTTGGCTAAATGTCTCTCACGCTTATCCCGATTTCCATAATTATTTACAGCGCAAAAATTGACCATTTCGGCGGGTTTTAACGGGCCCGCTACGCTGGAAACAATGGTAAGTGCTTGCCTGCAGTTCATCGCGTGTAATCCATTTGGCGTAGCGTAGCAACAGTACGCGTCATGGGGTCGTGACCCGACTGCCGTGAAACCTCCCTATACCTGCTTCATATCTTTCCACACCCCTCACCCAGTTCTGAAACTGTTAATTTCCAGGGTTATGTTGCACCATATACTTGTAATAAGTCGATAAAAGGAGACCAAATCTTTAAGAATTGGTCTACCTTACCTGCTAGGACGAATCTCATATCTTCGAGATGTAACATTTCAGACATGCTTGAAATCCACATTTTAAGCGTTGGGGTGGTTGCATTTTTCCAGAATTTGAGTATGTTTTTTTGCCGTTATCAAGCCATAGTTAAGGAGACAGTTTTGGAACGAAGTCAGCTCAGAGCCGGCTTCCATTGTTCCAAAAATAATCAATTCTGCGTTGGGGTCCAATTTTATTTTAAATAATTTTGTGAAGATTTCAAAAATTTCTTTCCAAAATTTATGGAATTTTATGCAGGAGACAAAGGAGTGTGCTATAGTTGCAACTTGAGATAAGCATTTATCACAGATGGGAGAAACATTTGGAAATTTTTTATTCAGTTTAGTTTTCGAGTGATATAGTCTGTGTAAAATTTTTAATTGAATTAAGGTATGTCTTACATTAATCGAACATTTGTGTACATATAGCAAATATTTATCCCATCTGTCTTTCAAAATTTTTATAGATAGTTCTTGCTCCCACTCTCTTCTAATTGCATCTGAAGATGGTATTTCTATATTTAGAATGATATTATATAAGTATGATATTAAATTATTTAATTCCGCCTTTCTATTCATGCCTTCATCTAATAGATTTGAGGTCAGAGTTTGATATTCTTGTGTATATTTTTTCAAGTAATCTCGAATTTGAAGGTATTTAAAATACTGATTACTTTTCAGGTTGTATTTAAGTTGCTATTGTTGGAATGATAAGAGATTTCCCATTTCATACATGTCTCCAAACGTTTTAATTCCTATTCTTTCCCAATGAGTAAACGTTTTATCAATAATAGATGGTTTAAACGACGGATTATTAACTACAGGAGAGAGAAGCGATAGATTTCTTAATTTGAGAGTTAGTTTTATTTGTTTCCAAATTCGTATTGTGCTATGAATAATTGGATTCTTTTTGTATATTGTATTATTCAGTTTTATCGCTCCTATGTTAAAAGGAGAACAATCCTCTCTCCCCATTACTATCCAGTCTACCTGTTGGGCAGAATTGTCCAACCAGTAAATTATATTTTTGATATTCACTGCCCAGTAATAGTACAAAAAATTGGGCAGTGTCAGTCCACCGAATTCTTTGGGTTTACACAAGTGTATTCTTTGGATTCTATGGGATTTATAATCCCAAATAAAATTTGTGATGTAAGAATCGAGTTTAAAAAAAATAAATTTAGGTAAGTATATTGGTATTGATTGAAATAAATACAAAATTTGTGGGAGATAAATCATTTTTATGGCATTTATTCTGCCTATTAAAGACATCGGAAGTGTTTTCCAAAATTTAATCAAAGCGTTTAATTTGGTAAGTAAGGGCATATAGTTTGCATTAAATAAAGACTTATATTTTCTGGTAATTTGGATACCCAGATATTTAAATTTTTCTGTAGCAATTCTAAAGGGAAATTTAAAAAGGTGTGTCAGCTCTTGAGGTTTTATCGTCATAATTTCGCTTTTGTTCCAATTTGTTCTTTATCCTGAGAAGGAACCGAATTCCTCTATTAAATTTAATATATTTGGTATGCTAATTTGCGATTTTGTAATGTATAATAGTACTTCTTCTGCATTACTGTATGGTTATAAAGGTTATTTGGACAGGTACATGAATAGGAAAAGTTTTGAGGGATATGGGCCAAATATTTGCAGGTGGGATTAGTGTAGATGGGGGATCTTTGTCAGCATGGATGGTGGGCTGAAACACTTGTTTCCAGATGCATCCTAAAATTCCAGTGAAGTCTTCAAGGATTGTAAAACAATCTTTTGTAATGTACAGGAAGGAACTACAAATGCTGGTTTATGCCGAAGATAGGCACACATTGCTGAAAATAGACACTCGGCTGGTCAGGCAACATCTCTGGAGAAAAAAGGTGACTTTTCTGGTCGGAATCCTTCTTCAGGCTGTAAGATGGAAACGTCCCGTCTGTAATGCCCCTATTTATGCGAGGAGAGAGAGACGTGTTGTATGTCTCGAATGCCAGAACTCCAGCAGCTGAGCTTTTTGCTTTTGAACCACAGTTACAGTTGCAGTTGAGGAAAAGAAAACGGTAAATAAAGCAACGACCTGGACGAGTGTGATGTTGGAAGTAATCTAATCGCTGCATCAGGCGTGTAAACATCGTTGAGGGCTGTTGTGAGCTGACAGCTTGGGAACAATGTCCCCGGGGGCCACTCGGCCTGCTCCAGCCGCCTGCCAATCCGACCCATGCCATCGCCTAGGAGACCGGCACCAGCCAACAACGCGCGCTGCCATTGGCCTGCGGGTGCAGGCTGGACTGGCCCGGCCAATCAGGAGGCAGCACAAGCCCCGTCCGCCAACATGGCCGCCCGCTGTACGGCTGGCGCGGGGCGCTGGCGGCCGCTGACCTTCCTGTAATCCCCGGCGTTGCATCGCGCCGCCACTGCCGCCGCCGGGGGTTGCCGCGCTCGCACTATCACCCGCCCACCCACCGAGGGGAGGGATCTTTGGAGACCGGAGAGCGTGAAGGGGGATGGCGAGTGAGAACAGGCGGCAGTTCTGGAAGCGGAACAGCAAGGTTCCCGGAAGGTTGGTGCTGTCGCTGGTCGGCTCCTGTCATCAGTCCTGACCCCCCACCCCCTGTTACTCCAGTCGTTCCCCCGCTCCCCCCATCCCTTGCTAACCCGCCCCATCCCCGTCCCCTGCTACCCCAAGCGCTCCCCATCCCCTGCTCCCTCCATTCCCTGCTACCCCGCTTCTCCCCACCCCCCCGCTACCCGATCCCCTGCTATCCCACTCCCCCCATCCCCATCACCTACTACCCCACTTCCCCATCCCCTACTACCCCACTTCCCCCTGCATCGCCATCCCCACTTCCCTCCCCATCCCCTGCTATTCCAGTTGCTCCACCCCCTACTACCCCGCCCCCCCAATCCCCTGTTAGCCCGCTCCCCCATCCCCTCTACCCCATCCCCCCCGTAACATCCTTCAAAGAGGGAGACTTGTTTGCCTGGTCCATGTGCATTGAGTAGTTATTTTTATTATCCTGATACATTTATAATAGCATGTAAAGTAATTTATATACAGGATTGAGGCTGATGGAAATCATACTTTTATTTTGAGTCATTGCACCCTTTACCTCCTGCTTCCTTTGTTTTATTAATTGCTTTTGAGATTACACCCATGTTAGTTCCCTTTTAAAACCAAATGTTGTCATCCAATAATAAAGAGGGAGACATGTTTGCAAGCCTCCATACGTCGTCCCTGTGTAGTTCGTTTCATTAAATTAATGCATTTTTAACGTCATTCAAAGTAAAGGGGTAGAGGCTGTTGGAAATCTTATTTTGTGTTGGACTGCATCTACTTTCCCCCTGATACTTTTATATCTGCCGTTGATGTTGAACACATGTCAGGTCCTTTTAAATATAAGTTTCCATTAAATAAAACAGAGGAGGAATTGTTTGCCAAATACCTGTGCATAGTGTAGTTCTTTTCGTTATGCTAATGTATTTTTAATGGGATTCAAATTAATCTCCAAGCAGGGTGAAATACAAAGTGCTGGAATAACTCAACAGGTTTGGGAGCATTTGTGGAGGAAATTGCCAACATCCATTGTAGTTGTGTCTCCATTCTTGATGTAAATCGTAGCACAGGCAATGTGGGCCGAAAACGTTGTGTTGCTTTGTGTTTCATTGCACAAACTTTCCCTTCCTCCTGTTGCATTTTCCGATTGAACACTTGTCGATTCCCTTTCAAAAAAAAATTGTTGCCATCCATTAATAATGGGAGAAATGTTTGTCAGTTCCCCTGTCTGTGCACGTGCAGTTCTTTTCATTATACTATTGGATTTTTAATGACATTCAAAGTAACCTCTGTACAGGTGGACGTCGATGAAAATCGTAGCACAAGCAATAGGGACAGAACTTTAAACTTTAGAGATACAGCACGGAAACAGGCCCTTCGGCCCACTGAGTCTGCGCCGACCAGCGATTACCCCATACACTAGCACTATCCGACACACTAGGGACAATTTACAATTTTACCCAAGCCAATTAACCTACAAACCTGTGCATCTTTGGAATGTGGGAGGAAACCGGAGCACCCAGAGAAAACTCATGTGATGACAGGGAGAACGTAAAACTTCGTACAGACAGCACCCGTAGTCAGGATTGAATCTGGGTCTGAGGCAGCAACTACCGCTGTGCAACTGTGCTGCCCAGAGTGTAGTTTTAGTTTGTATTTTGTGTTTCATTGAAACGTACATCTGTTTACAATGATGTCTGACTTTTATGTGGCTAGTTCAACATTAGGCAATTTCTTTTGTGATTGTGCACTTGTCAGTTCCCTTTTTAAAACATATTTCCATCCAGCACTAAAGATAGAGGAATGTTTCACAAGTCCCTGAGCATAATGTAGTTCTCTTCATTAAACTCCTGCATTTTTGATATCATTCAAAGCAACTTCTATACAGGGTGAAACACAAAGAGCTGGAGTAAGTCAGTGGGTCAAGCAACATCTGTGGAGGGAATTCCGTGCTTCTGTATTTCCTTGTATATCCGTTCTCCTGTGCAGGGTGAGGGCTGATTACAACCTTAGCATAAGCTGCGTAGACAGAAAGCATTGCATCAGATTGTACTTAAAGATTCATTGCACCCTTACCCCTCCCTCCTGTCCCTCTGGTCCTTTTGTTTTTATATCTGCTTGTGAAATTGAACACTTGTCAGTCCCCTTTTAAAATAAATTACAAAGAGGGATAAATGTTTGCTGGTCCCTGTGCACTGTCCCTGTCAGTTTTAGTTTTCATTAAACTAATGCATTTTTAATGCTATTCAAAATAACTTCTGTACCAGGTGAAACACAGAGTGCTAGATGAACTCATTGGGTCAGGCAGCATCTGTGAAGGGAATTTCCTGCATCGGCAGTTCCTTTGTCTCTTCTGTGCAGGGTGGAGGCTGATGGAATTTTTAACACGGGCAGTGTGGACAGCAGGCTTAGCATTTGTTTGCATTTTGTGTTTCATTGAAACCTGCACGTGTTTACAATGGTGTGTGACTTTTGATGTGCCTCGTTCCACATTAGGCACACCAGAACAGTACAAAATAATTTCTGTTTAAAGATTTGTTGTCTGGGAAAGAATCAAAGGAGAAAAAAAATGCTTTTGATGCAGAATACTTGTCAGTTCCCTTTTTAATAATTGTTTCCATCTTAAAATAAAGGGGGAGAATTGTTTGCCAGCTCCCTGAGTAGTTTTTCATTATAGATTTTTAATGTAATTCAAAATAACTTCTGTGCGGGGTGAAGGCTGATCTTAACACTGGCAATCTGTACAGAAAGCATTATGTTTGTATTTTGTTTCATTGCACCCTCTTTCCCCCCCCCCCCCCCGCTCCTTTTTTGCATTAATATTTGCTTTCATGATCGCGCACATGCAGTTCCTTTTTTTACACAAAACACAAAAGTGTTGAAGGCCAGGCAGCATCTGTGGAGGGAGTGGATAGTTGATGATATGGATCAGGACCCTTCTTCGGATGATGATAGTTGAGGGAGAGAGCTGGAAAAGACATGTAGGGGTGGGACAAAACCTGGCATGCAATAGGTGGACACAGGTAAAAGGGGGTGATTGGTAGATAGGTGGATGAAGGCAAGAAGTAAAAAGAATACAAGGGTTTCAAATAAGGAGAGAAGAGGAATGAAATGTAAAGTCCGAGGGAGGGATATAGGTGGAAGAGAACTGTGGGGGAAGAGGATGAAATGTTTGTCAGGTCGCTGTGCATCATTTAGTTCCTTTTACTATACAAATGCATTTTTAACACTCGATCACTGTTATACAAATTTTAACACTCGATCACTGTTGCGCACAAATTAGCCAGAAAAAGCAGCATACCAGAGGACTGGGAGAAATTCAGAGACCAGCAGAGGAGGACAAAGGGCTTAATTAGGAAAGGAAAAATAGATTATGAAAGAAAACTGGCAGGGAACATAAAAACTGACTGCAAAAGTTTTTATAAATATGTAAAAAGAAAGAGATTAGTTAAAACAAATGTAGGTCCCTTGCAGTCAGAAACAGGTGAGTTGATCATGGGGAACAAGGATATGGCGGACCAATTGAATAACTACTTTGGTTCCGTCTTCACTAAGGAAGACATAAATAATCTGCCGGAAATAGCAGGGGACCGCGGGTCAAAGGAGTTGGAGGAATTGAGTGAAATCCAGGTTAGTCGGGAAGTGGTGTTGGGTAAATTGAATGGATTAAAGGCCGATAAATCCCCAGGGCCAGATAGGCTGCATCCCAGAGTACTTAAGGAAGTAGCTCCAGAAATAGTGGATGCATTAGTAATAATCTTTCAAAATTCTTTAGATTCTGGAGTAGTTCCTGAGGATTGGCGGGTAGCAAACGTAACCCCACTTTTTAAGAAGGGAGGGAGAGAGAAAACGGGGAATTACAGACCAGTTAGTCTAACATCGGTAGTGGGGAAACTGCTAGAGTCGGTTATTAAAGATGGGATAGCAGCACATTTGGAAAGTGGTGAAATCATTGGACAAAGTCAGCATGGATTTATGAAAGGTAAATCATGTCTGACGAATCTTATAGAATTTTTCGAGGATGTAACTAGTAGCGTGGATAGGGGAGAACCAGTGGATGTGGTGTATCTGGACTTCCAGAAGGCTTTCGACAAGGTCCCACATAAGAGATTAGTATACAAACTTAAAGCACATGGCATTGGGGGTTCAGTATTGATGTGGATAGAGAACTGGCTGGCAAACAGGAAGCAAAGAGTAGGAGTAAACGGGTCCTTTTCACAATGGCAGGCAGTGACTAGTGGGGTACCGCAAGGCTCAGTGCTGGGACCCCAGCTATTTACAATATATATTAATGACCTGGATGAGGGAATTGAAGGCAATATCTCCAAGTTTGCGGATGACACTAAGCTGGGGGGCAGTGTTAGCTGTGAGGAGGATGCTAGGAGACTGCAAGGTGACTTGGATAGGCTGGGTGAGTGGGCAAATGTTTGGCAGATGCAGTATAATGTGGATAAATGTGAGGTTATCCATTTTGGTGGCAAAAACAGGAAAGCAGACTATTTTCTAAATGGTGGCCGACTAGGAAAAGGGGAGATGCAGCGAGACCTGGGTGTCATGGTACACCAGTCATTGAAAGTAGGCATGCAGGTGCAGCAGGCAGTGAAGAAAGCGAATGGTATGTTAGCTTTCATAGCAAAAGGATTTGAGTATAGGAGCAGGGAGGTTCTACTGCAGTTGTACAGGGTCTTGGTGAGACCACACCTGGAGTATTGCGTACAGTTTTGGTCTCCAAATCTGAGGAAGGACATTATTGCCATAGAGGGAGTGCAGAGAAGGTTCACCAGACTGATTCCTGGGATGTCAGGACTGTCTTATGAAGAAAGACTGGATAGACTTGGTTTATACTCACTAGAATTTAGGAGATTGAGAGGGGATCTTATAGAAACGTACAAAATTCTTAAGGGGTTGGACAGGCTAGATGCAGGAAGATTGCTCCCGATGTTGGGGAAGTCCAGGACAAGGGGTCACAGCTTAAGGATAAGGGGGAAATCCTTTAAAACCGAGATGAGAAGAACTTTTTTCACACAGAGAGTGGTGAATCTCTGGAACTCTCTGCCACAGAGGGTAGTCGAGGCCAGTTCATTGGCTATATTTAAGAGGGAGCTAGATGTGGCCCTTGTGGCTAAAGGGATCAGAGGGTATGGAGAGAAGGCAGGTACGGGATACTGAGTTGGATGATCAGCCATGATCATATTGAATGGCGGTGCAGGCTCGAAGGGCCGAATGGCCTACTCCTGCACCTAATTTCTATGTTTCTATGTTTCTATATGGCAATCAAGAACGCATATCGCTCTGTTCCCCGGGCGGGTCTGGGTCTCTCTGATCATTGTCTAGTTCACCTTATTCCAACCTACAGGCAGAAACTAAAAGCTGGTAAGCCTGTGGTCAGAACAACGAAAAGGTGTACAAGCGAGGGCATTGAGAACCTACAATCCTGCTTTGACTGCACGGATTGTAATGTGTTAAGGGAAGCAACCGCAAGCCTCGATGAGTATACGGACACTGTATCATCATATGTCAGCTTTTGCGAGGACAGTTGCATTCCAACTAAGACCCGGACATGGTTCAACAACAACAAGCCCTGGTTCACTGCAGAACTCAGACAGCTCCGACGGTCTAAAGAGGAGGCCTACAGGAGCGGGGATGCAGAACTCTACAGGCAGGCCAAGTACAAGCTGAGAAGAGGAATCAGAGCTGCCAAGGAATGGTACTCTGAGAAGTTGAGGTGCAAGTTCTCAGCTGGTGACTCTTCTTCAGTTTGGAAGGGCTTGCAAGAAATTACCAGCTACAAGAGGAAATGCCCCGCTCTTTGGACAATCGTCCGCTGACCAACGATCTGAATGAGTTTTACTGCAGGTTTGAAAATCAGAAACGTAACCCTGGTACCCCCTTCCCCCCTCCTCAACCAACACAGCCAGACCTCAGTCTACAAAGAATGCACCCTCTCCTTCCCATTCACCACTTCACACCTACTTAAGGCAAGACCAGTATGAAAAGACTGGACCATTTCCCACCCCAACCAACACCTCACACCCACTCACAGCCTGACCTCAGTCTGCAAAAAGTAGGCCTTTCTTCACTCACCCCCCTCCAATCACCACTTCACACCCAATCACCCACACCCTCTGTGCTACACAACATAACTTATCCAATATCAACAATAAAAATAAAGGAGGTGGAGAGGCTTTTCAGAGGACAAAAGAGCCGGAAATCTCCAGGACCTGACAATGTTTCCCCCTCTACTCTTAAGCTCTGTGCAAACAGCTTGCACCGGTCTACAGACATTTTTAACCAGTCCCTGCAAACATGTACTGTCCCTGCCTGGTTCAAAGTCTCCACTATTGTCCCTGTACCCAAAAAGGCAAGGATTACTTGTCTTAATGACTACAGGCCTGTCGCACTGACCTCTGTAGTCATGAAGACACTCGAAAGGCTTGTGCTGGCCAAGCTGAAACATATCACAAACTCCCTGCTGGACCCTCTGCAGTTTGCATATCGGGCCAATAGATCTGTGGATGATGCAGTCAACCTGGGCCTGCACTTCATCCTACAGCACCTAGATCGCCAGGGGACCTATGCAAGGAATGCCATGTGCCTTTTCATGCCTTTTTTGTTGATTTCACCGGGTAATGCCTTTTTTTCATGATTAAGTGCCCAAATCAGCCTTTTTTTGCCGTTTTGCTAAAAAGTTTGTGCTATTTTCTCTAGTTGTACCATGATTACAATGACGTGTTCTATGTTAACACGTTAATATTAATGTTATTATTAACGTAACATAGTATAACTTACATGAAAACTTCCACCACCGGGGCGAAACCGTCGGTCGTTCGTGCCGCTGCCCGCTGGTTCAGTTTTCTCAAATATCTATTTAAGTAAGAACTGCAGATGCTGGAAAAATTGAAGGTAGACAAAAAATGCTGGAGAAACTCAGCGGGTGGTGCAGCATATATGGAGCGAAGGAATAGGCGACGTTTCGGGTTGAGACCCTTCTTCAGACTGATGTGGGGAGGGGGCGGGAAAAAAAGGAAGAAGTGGAGACAGTAGGACTAGAAGGAGAACTGGGAAGGGGGAGGGGGAGGAGGGAGAAGACAAGGACTAACTAAAATTAGAGAAGTCAATGTTGATACCGCTGGAGTGCAGACTACCCAAGCGAAATACCCAAGCTTGTCTCCTCACTACATTTACTGCTGGCTCCAGTCGCAAATCTGAGTTTTCAAGTGATCTGTGCAAGGCATTCATTGATGCTGGAATGCCATTGTGGAAATTGGAAAACAAATCTCTCAGAGGTTTTTTAGAGAAATACAAAGCGGAACATATACCGAACGAGTCATCATTACGAAAAAATTATGTTGACAGCAACTTCAACATTGTTGAGCAGAAAATTAGAGATGAAGTTGCATGTAACAAAATATGGATCTCAATAGACGAGACAACCGATGCTGTGGGGAGATATGTGGTCATCGGTATAGTGGAGGCAGGTCAACCATCAAAGGAGTATTTGTTGACATCGGAAGTATTGGAGAAGTCAAACAGCTCAACTATTGCTCAGTTGTTTTCATCTTTACTTGCTATACTTTGGCCAGAAGGTATAAAACACGAGAATGTTCTTCTGTTTGTGACTGATGAAGTTCCGTACATGAAAAAAGCTGCTCGTGCTCTTAAAGTTTTATTCCCCAAAATGTTGCATTTGACATGCTTAACTCAAGGACTTCATAAAATTGCCAAGCACATACATGGCTTGTTTCCAAATGTCGATCGCTTAGTTTCCAATGTCAAAAAAATCCTCAAAGCACTGTCACGTGTGTAGTTGTTCAAGGAAATGGCACCCGAGATTCCACTACCTGCTCAGCCTGTTTTGACTAGGTGGGGTACATGGCTCTCTACTATGCTGTGCTCCACTATGCTGCAAATTTTGAAAAGATAAAATAAATCATCAACTGTTTTGGGGAAAAGTATTTGATATATATATACACAAATGTTCGATTAATGTAAGACATAACTTAATTCAATGTAAAATTTTACATAGATTATATTATTCAAAACCTAGACTGAATAAATTCTATCCAAATACTTCTCCCATTTGTGATAAATGTTTATCTCAAAATGCCACTATAACACACTCTTGTTTCCTGCATAAAACTTTATAAATTCTGGAGCGATATCTTTGAAATATTTACAAAATTATTCAAGATGAAAATGGAGCCTAACACTGAAATGATTATACTTGGAGTAACGGAAGATGGGAACAAATTGAACACGTTTCAAAATTCATTTTTTAATTATGGGTTAATAACGGCAAAAAAACGTATACTTAAATTTTGGAAAAATACACCCATACCAACGCTTAAAATGTGGATTTCAAACATGTTGGACACCGCACATCTTGAAGAAATGCGATTCCTCCTAACAGATAAACCAGGCCAATTCTTAACAAGTTGGTCTCCATTTATCGACTTCTTGGAAGCATATGGTGCAACAAAATCGTAGAAACCAACTGTTTCAGGACTGGGTGAAGGATGGTCAAGAATATAAATAACTATCTCCTATAATCTCCTACTTTCTACTCTCTCTTTCTCTCCTTTTTTTTCATTTTCCCTCTTTCCCCCCTTTTCCTTTTCACACACCATACGTCACATGTTTTTCTATTTTTTATTTCATTTTCCCTCTTTCCCCCCTTTTCCTTTTCACACACCATACGTCACACGTTTTTCTATTTTTTATTTCATTTTCCCTCTGCCCCCTTTTCCTTTTCACACACCATACATCACACGTTTTTCTATTTTTTATTATCTATTCTCTCTTTCTATCTTTTATTATTTAAAAAAAAAATGAAGCTGTACATAAAATGTAATGTCAATATATATTAGGCACCTCGGTGCCACATTACTGTACTTCTAATAAATTTTTTTTTAAAACAAAAAAAAACTGTTTTGAAGAAGAATCTACTGCAATCAGGATCGTCAGTGAAATCATGCAGAAAAAGTCCCTCCAACGCGATCTTGTGTTTATTGCTTCCAATTTTGCAAATCTCCCACAAGCTATCACTTCCCTTAAGAAACGTGGTGAAACATTAGTGAATAACTTTCAGGTTTTCAACAAAGTAACTGACGATATTCGTAAAGCTCCTAGCGATATAGGTAAAGACATACAATGAAAATGTGAGAGAGTGATTTTAGCTAACAAAGATCTTGAAGAAATACAAAACATAGTTAAAGTTCTCAAAGGTAGTTGTAATGCACAAGATATCAACATGAATATAGAGTCTGTAGCTTGTTTCAGGTATGCACCAGTGACCTCAGCTGGGGTGGAAAGAAGTTTTTCACAACTGAAGCACATTCTGTCTGACAGACGGCATAGTTTAACACCAGATAATTTGAAAAAAATGCTAGTAATTATGTGCAACCAGGCAACTTTGGTCATTTAATGTAGTATACCTTTATATTATTTTTAACCATATTTTGGTGGTGAAAATAAATTCCTTTTTATGTATTTTTTTTGTCCTAAATGCCTGTTTCATGCATTTTTTGGTCATAAATGCATGTTTCATGCCTTTTTTATAATTCTATTATGCCTTTTTGCCTGCCTATTTCAGAGTTTTTTAGTGCCTAAACATCCTGGCTCTAGTGATTACTTTGCAAAACACCTCTGAATCTGAGAAGGCAACTGAGCTTTTGGTATCTCGTCAATTTCATTCTCCATCACAATCTCACTCTCACCTGTTTGTTTGGCCTCCTACATTGCTCAAACAATTTCCTTTGCTCCATAGATGCTGCCTCACCCGCTGAGTTTCTCCAGCATTTTTGTCTACCTTTGATTTTCCAGCATCTGCAGTTCCTTCTTAAACATTGCTCAAACAATGTATCATTTAAACTCAGGGAATTATATATTGTCCTCTGAGTAATTACAGGCCTTGAGATTTGATATTGAATCATGTTGAGATTCATGAAATTAACTTTTTGTTTAGCATTCTGTTTCAATATTCTTCTCTACCTTGTAATTGCAGATTTTAAAAACAAAGCTTTGAGAACTTTGGTTTGCCCTCAACCACACTTTCCTTTGTTCCCTGCACTCTGACCTTTCTCTGAAACTTAGAACAGGCTTATATTTTCATTTTTCCTGAAATCTTAAAGTCCTTGACCTGAAACATTGACTCTCTTTCTCGTCCTATCAACATTGTTTGACCTGCTTAGTTTTTGCAAAGTTTCCAGCTTATGCTTGTGTTCCCTTTGGCTGCACTTTATGTAATCATCGTGATTCCCAGCATGTGGCTGAGTATTTTCTTCAATATAAATTGAGTTGTAATATAGGCAGTATGAAGTCACATGATTTTGGATACAATTTAAGGTTTGGACATTCTCTTGATCAGCATGTCCTGACTAGTTACATCATGGCCTGGTATGACAATTCCAATGCACAGAAATTTGCAGAGACTGCTGGATTCAGCCCAGTCCACCCCGGGCACAGTCTTTCCCACCATTGAAAGCATCTACATGAAACAATGCTTTAGGAAGGCAACATCTATCATTAAGGATTGCCATCATCCGAGTCATGGGGTTTTCTTCCAACTGCTCCAGTTTCCTCCTAATCCTAAATCATGCGGATTAGTTGTCCCTTGTGAATGGTGGAAAACGTGGGGTGGGTGGAAAGATTTGCTGAAAATGTGGGGAGGGTTATGTGCTTAATGGACAAGGTGGGTTGAGGAGTCGGTTTCTATGCTGTCCCACTGTGCTTTAATTATGGTGGACTTCAATGCAACTAATATACATTCAACATGAGGCCACATTTGGAGTATTGTGTTCAGTTTCGGTCGCCCTGCTATAGGAAGGATGTCATTAAGCTGGAAAGAGTGCAGAGAAGGTTTACGAGGATATTGCCAGGACTTGAGGGCCTATGCTATAGGGAGAGGTTCGACAGGCTAGGACTTTACTCCTTGGAGCACAGGATGCTGATATAGAGGTGTATAAGATCATTAGGGGGATGCATAGTGTGAGTGCACAGTTTTTTTTACCCAGAGTAGGGGAATCAAGAAGCAGAGGAAAGAGGCTTAAGGTGAGAGAGGAAAGATTTAATAGGAACATGAGAGGTAACTTTTTCACACAGTGGATGGTGTGTGTGTGTAACAAGCTTCCTAGAGCATGAAGTTGAAGCAGGTGTTATAAAAACATTTAAAAGGTACATGGATAGGAAACATAGAAACATGGACAATAGGTGCAGGAGTAGGCCATTCGGATCTTCGAGCCAGCACCGACCGCCATTCAATATGATCATGGCTGATCATCCTAACTTAGTACCCCGTTCCTGCTTTCTCCCCATATCTTTTGATTCCGTTAGCCTAAAGAGCAATATCTATCTTGAAAACGTCCAGTGAATTGACCTCCACTGCCTTCGGTGGCTGAAAATTCCACAGATTCATAACTCTCTGGGTGAAAAGGTTTTTCCTCATCTCAGTCCTAAATAGCTTACTCCTTATTCTTAAACTGTGACCCCTGGTTCTGGACTGCCCCAACATCGGGAACATATTTCCTCCATCTAGCCTGTACAATCCCTTAAGGTTTAAAGGGGTTATTTGGACAAGTATGTGGATAGGACAGGTTTAGAGGGATATGGGCTAAACACGGGGAAGTGAAACAAGTGTAGAAGGGGCACCTTGGTCGGCATGGGCTAGATGGGTCGAAGGGCCTGTTTCCATGATGTATGTCTCCATGCAACAATATTTGTGAGTAAATTGTTGCTTTTATATATTTTTAATCCATTAATTTGGCTGAGTAGAATAAGCCTTTTGTAGTTACTAAAATACTGAGGAATTATCCTGTACTTTAATTACAGTATGTTATTTTATGTTTTATTAGATTATACTTTTTCTAAGCAGGAGTTTGACAAACTAGGGCCATCAAGAGCTGTCACATCAAGCTATTGACTCAAAGAAATAGATGCAAAATGGAATTACGCTGTAATTAGGTCTGGGATCTAGTTTATCTTTCTCAATGGTCTCTACTTGTATTCTACATTAGTGGAATTATATCATTGCTTAGTATTGTTCTGCAGATTTCATAAATGTACAGTCTATGTCAAGATCGAAGGCAGCATCTTTGATGAAAAAGGATGGATGACATTTTGGATTGGGAACCCTTCTTCAGACTGAAAGTAGAGGGGAGGGAACTGAAGGTAGTAAAAGGGCAGAACAAATCGGGCTGCAACAGTTGATCAAGGAAGGGTGGAGCCCATAATGGGCCATTGTTGGGTGACGTTTCGGGTCTCGACCCTTCTTCAGAGTCTGAAACGTCACACATGCCTTCTCTCCAGAGATGCTGCCTGACCCACTGAGTTACTCCAGCATTTTGTGTCTACCTTTGATTTAAACCAGCATCTGCAGTTCCTTCCGACACATGGCCCATTGTTGACTGTGGAAGAAGTGATATCAGAGATACAAGGATGGGAGCAGTAGAACTAGTAGGACATCTGGGGGGGGGGGGGATTTGGGGCAAAGAGAGAGGGAATGAAGGGGTTATTTGAAATTGGAGAAATCAACGTTCATACCGCTGGGTTGTAAGGTGCCCACGTGAAGATTAAGTTTGACAATGGTTGGGTTTACTTAATGTTGACAGTGGCCATTAAATTAATTGGTGGACTTGTTATTGGTAGGCATGTGCTTGTTATTTTTTAATTATTTAAAATCATTTATCATTTTCATAATCACTAATATTTTGACAGCTCTATAAATTGGGAAATGTGGGAATGAGCGGTTAATTTATCATATACTAACCCAGAATGAGAATTTTTGCTTATTTTATGTAAATGGTTTCTTTCCTCCAGTAAAGAAAATTGAATTGCCGTCTGCAGCCAAATAGTATTTTGAGTGAAGTTGGTTAACACTGATCATCAAATGCCGCTGTGATTTGGAACTCATTGAGTTTATTGTAATTCTAGAGTTTTTCAATGCTATACAAGCATTGCTTCAGTGATTTGTAAACCAAATATGACCATAGATTATTCAAATCAAGTATTGGCATGTGATAGAAATCCCATACTCTATTTATCCTTCATTTCAATAGACAATAGGTGCAGGAGTAGGCCATTTGGCCCTTCGAGCCAGCACCACCATTCAATGTGATCATGGCTGATCATCCCCAATTAGTACCCTGTTCCTGCCTTCTCCCCATATCCCCTGACTCCGCTATTTTTAAGAGCCCTATTCTTAAACTGTGGCCCCTGGTTCTGAACTCCCCCAACATCGGGAACATGTTTCCTGCCTCTAGCGTGTCCAAGCCCTTAACAATCTTATATGTTTCAATGAGATACCCTCTCATCCTTCTAAACTCCAGAGTGTACAAGCCCAGCTGCTCCATTCTCTCCATTCATGCACTTAAAATTTTATTTTTGTGAAGTTCTACTATGCCTTCTATTTGGCTTAAATAATTGATTCAGTTCCCTACCTTTGTCAAGATGTGAGCTGTGTTTTTTCTTTTAGGATTTTCCATTTTGTGGGGCATTCCTTGACTAATAGATATCTGGAGCTTTGGGTGTGGTGCCATGGAAACCAGTTTCTGGTTGATATACATAATAATAATAATACACTTTATTGTCATTGTAAATACATACAACGAAATTTCAGTTGCACTGCCTGAGCGGAGCTCCAACGTAACAGATAAATAATAACGACAATGGAAACAACAAAAACGGCAAGAAAAACATCAAGTCAAGTGCAATATTTCAATGCAAGCGATGTGACCTGAGCAAAGATATTGCTTCACCTTTGCGCTGCGTGATAGTCCTTGCAGGACTAACATAGCGACAAGCCTTCAAGAATCTCTTTAAAGTGCCTGTAAACATAATAATGAGTCTGAAGATGAGTCTTGACATCACCCATTCCTTCTCTCCAGAGATGCTGCCTGTCCCAGCTGAGCTACTCCAGCACTTTGTGTCTACCTTCGATTTAAACCAGCATCTGCAGTTCTTTCCTACATATAATAATAAGCTCTGTGTGTCTGCAGAAGCTGGTTTCTATGTCTGTCTATCTTTAGTCTTGTGACTAAAAATAGACACAAAATATGTTGAGTAACTCAGTGGGTCAAGCAGCATCTCAGGAGAAAAGGAATAGGTGACGTTTCGCATCAAGACTCTACGTCAGACTTCTTCAGTCTGAAGAAGGGCTCGACACAAAACGTCACCTATTCCTTTTCTCCAGAGATGCTGCCTGACCCGCTGAGTTATTCCAGCATTTTCTTCTAATAATGGACTCTGCTGCCTTTCCCATGAATGCTTTCGATTTTTTTTCAATCTTATTCTCAACTTAAAAAAATTACATTCTATGAAGTCAAAGTCACACAATAATGTAATGGGCAAAGCCTTTTCCGGGTGCTCTGGTTTCCCCACACATCCTAAAGATGTGCAGGTTTGAAGGTTAATTGGCCTCTGTAAATTGTCCCTAATGTGCAGGGAGTGGGTGTGGAAGTGGGATAATGTAGAACTAGTGTGAACGGGTGATCGATGTTCGGCATGAACTCGGTGGACCAAAGAGCACATTTCCATACTGCATCTCTAAACTAAACTAAATTAAACATATTCCAAATTCCTTATTACTTAGTTTTCCAGTGATAGAGCATTGCAATTTTCTGCCACATTTGTAAATCACTCCTATTTAATGTCTTACTTGACTCCACTTGATATTAAATGGGAATGTCATGAAAATAAATAAAGATTGCTGCTGGTTTGTGAAAAGGGTTTGTAATTTTAACGTTGGCCAGTGCGAGAAGGGAGAATGTAATCAACTCAAATCATGCTTTGAGCAGTGTATTTCAAAGGTATAATTATACATAACTTTGTTTTATCACTTCTCTCCAGTTACTTTCATTTTCCTGTTTATTTGCAACCATAATCTGCCTGCACTTTCTGAAACAAATGTTATTGCATTGGGTAGGGAAATACTATTTCTTCTGCTACTTTATAACTTTTTCTTTGCAATACATCCCTTCATTTGGGAAGACCTTGGCTCTAAAGCTTATATGCAATTCATTAATGGTATGAATTGGATTATTTTCCTCTCTGGATTTGCAATATGAAGTGTAAATGATGCTTGCTTAATTCATTTTTTACACTTATATGGCATGTCTTTCTCTTTTGTTTTGTTTCCTTAGTATTCACACAAGTTTATGGAGCACAGCATCCTCCATTTGATTCCCGGCCACACAAAAAGTAGGTTTGCAGCATCTTTCATTGTTCTTATGTGGTTACGTGAAATATTGTTTTCTGTATGATGACCTTTCTTGTGTGAATGTGACCATAATTTTGCCAAGTTATTGATGTACAGTAATTAGTCATCAGCCAGATTATTAGGATTTTGTTTTGTCATATAGTCATGGGAGAAAACAGCAAAAATAACCTACCCCGGTAATTAATTAGTTTATCATTGCTTATTCTCATAGTGTTTAATTGTCATATGTACCAGCAATGAAACAAATACATTCTTTGGAAATTTGACTGCAATTAATTGGAATTTCTTGTTGTGAAAATCTTTTTAGGGGAATCATCGTTGCATAGTGCCTATAATGAAATTGTCATTAAAACTGCAGGATGTGTCCTTCCTTGCACCTCCATTCCTACTACAGGATTTCTTTTTAGTTTATGCAGTCTTTGAAAGTTCAGCATTGATGCTGGATTCCTCATGATATCTGGAGATCATAATTTTGGTCAGTTTTGGTTCATCATTTTTCCTGAAAGCACTCAACAGTTCTTGTCATTGGTAGTAATCTTTTGGTTTGGAGATAATCTCCACTACAATTTAGTAATTCAGTAATTGGAAATTAATATGTTTCTAAATGGGATGGGTGTCTTCTGGTGGCCAGGGCTTCCTTCCTGTACCTTCCTGGATTTGTTGGTTTTGAAGGCTTTTCCAAATAGGGCTCTTGGTTGATTGTGGTTGTTGTTGAGTTGCTTTTCACAGCTTTGGATGGTCCAATCAATTTTCTTGAAGTGTGCCTCCATTGCGTTTTTATAGCATTTCTTTTATGTTCTAGCTTGGACGTGAATATACAACACCTTAGAGGTCAAGTATCGAGCGTCAGTGTAGTGGAATTAATGCGGCCTGGCTCGATGCAGTTGATGTTAGCTTTGATAAGAATACAGATGACAATTGTTGTGGTGTGGAAACATTTCCAGAGGCATAGCAGTGATGCCTCTCTAAAGTTTTTGGGTGATGTTGGTAAATTGCCCATGTTTTACTTCCACAAAGAAGGTTGGGGACAATCACCGTATACTTGGATCTTGAAGTAATTCTCGACGTAATAATGTAAAAGCAAGTTCCACAGGTATTGAATCTTATGCGGAACAGTCCATTAATGGTCATTTTCAGGGAAAGGTTACAACATATAAAGTACTTGACTGTCTCCATGGGCTGGTAACTTTTGGATGGTCATCTGCAGGACTTTGAGTAGGAAGATAGAACACCATGGTGTTTAGATTAGTTAAAAAATGCAACGTGGAAGCAGGACCTTTGACCCACTGAGTCCATGCCAACCAATGATCACCATAATACTAGTTCTATCCTACACACTATGGACAATTTACAGAAGCCAACTAACTTACAGATCTGCAAGTCTTTGGATGTGGGAGGGAACTGGAGCACCCAGAGATATCCTACGTGGTCACAGGGAGAATCAATCCCAGGTCTCTGCAGCAGTAAGGCAGCAACTCTACCGCTGTGCTACTGTTCATGAGAGAGGTCATGAATATTCCTGTCTTCATCATGTAAAAATTGCAGAAGATTTTATAGTGTTTCTTTTTCTGAAGTTGGATCTGCTCACATCTCATAAGCTATTTTATATTATGGTAAACCAACTGAACTGAAAATAAATGCAATAATTGATACTGCAAAGGTGGGTCAAGTGGGATTATTTCTTGCAAGATCTCTTTGGATACTATAATTGAATTGATAACACTGGACATTTAATCTTTCCTGCTTTACATCTATAAAAATACTTTGTTTGAAGTATTCCCATCTTTCCATTGCCAACTCTGAATGGTTATTTTAAGTCTGGTTGTATGACTCGTTTTTGTCTAATGTTAAATACTTAACTTTGTCTCTCTCCCGGATACTGCCTCACAGCTGTAGAAGTTCCAGCGTGTTTAAGTTTTTAATTCTTTATTACCTGTAGTATTTTTCCTTGACAATATGATTTGTTTCATTACTAGAAATATCTTGTACACAATTAGTGCTACACTTTATACTCAGTTACAGATCTCAGTGCTGGAGATTGAAACATTTTCCGTACTGAGATCCTAGACTTGGTGTCACTGCAACATAGTTTATGCCTGCTACACTGAAAAAGACATGATTCCTTTTAAATAGTTTGTACAATTATATTTTTACATTGCTTTGAAATCCCTGATCTGTACTTTCTGTATGTGGTTTTAAGAACTTTCTGTTTTCAGTTATATATTAGCTCAGGTCATTCTCCTTTTTATCTGATGGTTCAGATCAGAACCACCCACAAGCCAATAACATTGCCTGGGTCAGACATTCCTCATTTGCGCCTGCAGCTTAGAAGAATGGACTACATTGTAGGTCATACCTGTCCTCTTGCTCCACTACTGAACTCAATGTTGAGTGTAGAGTGGGACTTGCTTGGCGATCACTTCGCCCAACACCTCCGCTCGGTTCGCACTAACCAACCTGATCTCCCGGTGGCCCAGGACTTCAACTCCCCCTCCCATTCCGAATCCGACCTTTCTGTCCTGGGCCTCCTCCATGGCCAGAGTGAGTCCCACTGCAAATTGGAGGAGCAGCACCTCATATTTTGGCTTGGGCAGGTTACACCCCAGCGGTATGAACATTGACCTCCAATTTCAGGTAGTTCTTGCTTTCTCTCTCCTTCCCCTCCCCTTCCCAGCTCTCCCACAGCCTACTGTCTCCGCCTCTTCCTTTCTTCTTCCTGCCCCCCCCCCCACCTCCACATCAGTCTGAAGAAGGGCCTCGACCCGAAACGTCACCTATTCCTTCGCTCCATAGATGCTGCCTCACCCGCTGAGTTTCTCCAGCATTTTTGTGTACCGTAGAGTGGAACTTGGTCGTTGTGAGATGGGAGACCAGCTACACCTTGTATCACTTCCTGTAGCTTATGTTGTCCTTGGGTTGGCTAACTTGGATCGAAATGATAAGTGAAACTTATTTCTAGTGTTCTTTAATGAAAACATTGCTTTTAACTAAAATCATTTATGTTAATCAAATTATTTTTAAATAGGTGTAGTTTTAATTTATTCTGCCACAGACGGCTATGGAGGCCGTTAATGGATATTTTAAAGTCGGAGATCGACAGATTCTTGATTAGTATGGGTGTCAGGGTTTATGGGGTGAAGGCAGGAGAATGGGGTTGAGAAGGAAAGATAGATCAGCCATGATTGAATGGGTTGGAGTAGACTTGATGAGCCGAATGGCCCAATTCTGCTTCTATAACTTATGAACATTCTCAACTTTTTAAAAATATTCTTCTGTTTATCATCTAAAATACTTAAAATCAGTTGGTCTCTTGATTCCTAAATGGGGTTGGGGTAAGGTTGGGTTCTGAGGAGAAATTCAGTAGACTGGCTCTTGAAAATTAAACGGACTGAGAGGAGTCCTCATTGAAACGTACAATTCTTTTGGGGTTTGACAGGATAGCCGACCGTTCAAGGCTGAGAGAAGAATCTTTGGAATTCTGTATCCAACGGCTGTGCAGGCTCAGCGAGAAATGTCAGATTTTTTTTTTGGAAATGGAGGAAATGGATTGGCAAAGGAATGTGGAGCTGAGGTAGAAGGTTAGCTATGATCTTATTGAATGGTAAAGCTGACATGTGGTTGAGGGACCTACACATATTCATGTCCTTTTGCCTTTGGCAGCACAGGGTGTCAAAAGGCCATCGTGATGGGTATATTGTGATCAGTAGCTTGAAGCTTTGTTGCCTGCAGAAAGGTCTGCTGAGAAGCAATCAAAAACCGAAGCAGACCCCAACAACCAGCAGAACGTTGTTCTTATTTTTTTCTGCTGGCAGTGGACGCTATCAATTCAGGAGGTAAAGTTCTTTGTAATTTAATGTCATGGGATGGATTTAGTTTGGTTGAGTTTAGAAATACAGCGCAGAATCAGGCCCTTTGGCCCACCGAGTCCATGACGACCAGCGATCCCCATACACTTGCACTATCTTACACACTAGGGACAATTTACAATTTTTACTGGGGCCAAATTAACTTAGTGTGGGAGGAAACCGGAGTACCCGGAGAAATCCCTCATGGTCATGGGGAGAACGTACAAACTACATACATACAGCACCCGTAGTCCGGATTGAACCCGGGTCTGTGGCGCTGTAAGGCAGCAACTCTAATAATAATAATAATAATAATACATTTTATTTATATAGCGCTTTTCAAGGACTCAAAGTCGCTTTACATGGAGAGTCAAAAACAAAACATAATAGAGCAGTAAGACAGAGATGCAAAGGGGAGGGGGACATGGGACTAAGGGTATGCAGAGGTGAAGAGATGGGT
>JAXLNO010000470.1:10000-165774 GCA_038087875.1 Malacoraja senta | reverse complement strand
TATAAAATTTGTAATGTTCTGAGTCCAGTTTTTGAAAAACTTTTTTGGGAGATATATAGGTATTGATTGAAATAGGTAAAGGATTTGTGGTAAGAAAATCATTTTTATAGCATTTATCCTACCTATTAAGGACATCGGAAGTGTTTTCCAAAATTTAATCAAATTATTTAATTTCTTAAGTAAGGGATTATAATTAGCTTTAAACATATCATGGTAATTTCTAGTAATCTCAATTCCTAGATATTTGAATTTTTCCATAGCTATTTTAAAAGGGAATTTCCTGAGATGTGTTGAGTCTTTTGGTTTAATCGACATAATTTCACTTTTGTTCCAATTTATTCTATATCCTGAAAAGGATCCAAAGTCCTCAATTTAAGTTTAATATATTTGGTATACTAATTTGTGGTTTGTGATGTACAGTAGTACATCATCAGCATATAGGGATAGTTTTGTTGATTGAATATTTTGTGTTATAACCGTGAATATTCGAGTGTGTTCTTATTTTTTCAGCAAGGGGTTCAATTACCAAAGCAAATAACAGCGGTGATAGTGAACATCCTTGTCTGTTGCCCCTAGATAATTCGAATTTTGAAGATAATATATTATTAGTTAGTATTCTAGCCGTAGGTTTGTTATATAGTAGTTTTATCCATGCAATAAAGTTTTCTCCCAATTGGAATTTTTGCAATACTTTGATCATATAGTCCCATTCTACTTGATCAAACGCTTTTTCTGCGTCCAGTGAGATGATAGCTAACTCTTGGTCATAAGATTTATGTGAATGCATTATGTTAAGCAAACGTCTCAAATTATTAAATGAGTGTCTCTTAGGTATAAATCCTGTTTGATCCTCATGTATTAGTCTACTAACATACTTGCTTAATCTATTGGCTAATGTTTTTGCTATTATTTTCTGATCCGTATTTAACAAAGCAATAGCTCTATATGATCCTGGTTCTTCTATATTTTTATCTTTTTAAAGTATTAATATGATCGTTGATTCCGCTAGTGTTTCAGGTAGGTTTTGCTCTTTATAAGCATATGTATACATTTTTTGTAATCGTGGAGTAACTATATCATAAAAAGATTTATAAAATTCATTAGTGAATCCGTCTGGTCCTGGTGTTTTTCCATTTTTTAGTGTTTTAATTGTGTCTTCTATCTCCTTAGAAGTAATTTGTGCTCCCAGTTCCTCTTGTTCCCTGCGTTCTAATTGTGGTAGATTACAATTATCTAAAATTCTGAGATTTTATTATTGTCTATTGACGTTTTAGATGTGTATAGATTCTGGTAAAATTGAGCAAATCTTTTATTAATATCCTTGGGTAGTGTTAATACTTCCCCTCTATCTGATTTAATCTTTAATATTGCATTCTCTTTTTCCCGTTTTTTAAGTTGTCGTGCTAGAAGTTTGTGGGGTTTGTCCCCGAATTCGAAGTGTTCTTGTTTTGTGATTTGAAATAATGTTATAACTTTCTCTGACAGTAATTTATTTAACTGAAATTTCAGTAGTAGTATTTTATTATGTTTATCCATAGTTGGGTCTTTAGCATTATCTATATCTAACTGTTTTATTTGATCTTCTAAGTGTCTTTGTTCATTCTTATTCTTTTTATTTTGATAAGCTTGAAATGAAATAATGACTCCTCTTATAAATGCTTTGAAGGATTCCCATAATAACGTGGGGGATATCTCTGGTGTATCATTTAACTAAAAAAATAGATCCATCTGTTTTTTTAGATAGATACTCCCTTGAGGGTCTTTTAAAATTTGTGAGTTAAACCTCCAGAACGGTTTATTCATAGACATTCCTTCTAGTTTTAGAACAAAAGTTAACGGAGAATGATCTGAGATCGCATTAATATGATATTTAGGATTCAGAGATTGCGGAATTAATTTTGTATCCACAAGAAAATAGTCTATCCGTGAATATGTTTTATGCACCATTGAATAAAACGAGTAATCCCTTCCCGTCGGGTTTGCAATCCTCCATACATCTGTTATATTTGTGTTTTCCATATATGTGTGTAAGAGTTCACTGGTTTTAGATTTCGTCTGACCTTTTTGTTTTTGCATCGATTTATCTAAATAAGGATCTAAAACACAATTAAAATCTCCTCCGATTATAACATTTTGATAATTAGATTCTGCAATTATATTCAGAATTTTATTAAAAAATTGAGGGTTATCAAAGTTGGGCGCATATATGTTTACCAGCGTAATTGGCATATTATTGATCTCCCCTGCTACTATAAGATATCTCCCTTCCTTATCTAAAATAGTGTTCTTTGATTTAAATGGAATTCCTTTACGAATAATAATTGCAGTACCTCTAGATTTGGAGGTAAATGAAGAGTGAAATGTTTGGCCTATCCAGTTCGCCCTCAGTCTTGTCTGATCTTGCTGTTTAAGATGTGTTTCCTGTAGAAACGCAATGTCCGTGTTGTATGATTTCAACTGAGCTAGTATCTTGCCCCTTTTAATAGGTTCATTAATCCCCCTTATATTCCAACTACATAATGTGATTCCTCCTATTTTCTTTTGATTGTCGTCATGCATTTTTACCAGTTTTAATGACCTTAATTATTATGGTGCGTTCATACCTCCGGACTCTGGTTATTTTGGGAGTATTTCTATTATAGACTTCCTTGGTAGTTCTCCTGCGCGATTGTCCTTGAAGAAAAAACACACAGATGTGACATATTGTGATTAAAAAAAATATATATAAATCAAATAAATTTACGGTGTCTAAAATTTCAACACCGTAGTGAGTGGCCCACTCGTCTGTGGGGTACGACATCCATAACGCTTCCGGCGTAGTTGGTATAAAGTTAGCCCCGCTGTATTTATTACCCAAAATCTATGGGGTCATTACCGTTTCCAATTCAGTTCTATTTCACCCAGTTACAATTTATATATATGTCAAATGTATTCGATTCCATATCCTACTCACTCTTTATCTCTTAACTATTTTAAAATGAATTTAGTATTGTTAAAGTGAGCGGTTTACTGAGTGGATTAACCGGTGTCAGGTTCCTGGAATTGTGCCAGGTGCCTGATCTCCTCTCCTCTCCACGAGCTGCGAACATATGTGATAACTGCTGTCTGCGTTATGACGCAGGCACCACAGTTTTATCAGTTTCAAATATTATTTCTATATTAGTATTGTTAATTATTAATTATGATTAATTCTCAGCATTTTGTAAAACTATATAAGCCGTATATATTTTTCATACCAACCTCGAGTGTATATTATCTCTTAACTATTTTAAATTGGTTTTAATATTGTTAAAAATGAGCTGTTCGCTGGAAGGGTTAACGGGAGTCTGGCTCCTGGAGTTATGCCAGGTACCCGGTCTCCCCCTCCCTCCACTCTCGAGCTGCATAGCACTTGCTGTTATCTGCTAAACAGAGCAGGCTGCACATTTTTTATCTATTTCAATTGCTATTTCTATATTAGTATTGTTAATTATTAATTATTATTAGTTCTCAGTTTTTTCAGTTTTTTATAAACAATATAAGCCATGTGATGTTTTTCACTCTCAGCCCAGCAGTTCGTCCCGTGTTATCAGGTTTTCCTCGTTTGAGCACGTAGTGTCCTTGAATTACATAGCACAATGTTCCAGCGAAGATAATAATGTCTAGCCACGTCTCACTAAGAATCTGTTGCTTGAAGTCAAATAAAAAATAAAAAATCAGTGTTCAGTTAATTCACTTTCCTTGTGATACTCTTGTTGGGAGAATAAGCAAGTTCGTTTGTTCATGTCGTCTTGGTTTTCAATCTCCAGTTGATGCAGCCTTAGTCGCGATTTCTTGAGCGTATTTGAGAGATTCATCCGAATTAGTGAATGTTTTTGACACTCCCTCAAAGGTAATACGCATTCTAGCCGGATAGAACACTCCACACAAAACTCCCTTAACACCATAAAGAACTTCTCTGGTCTGTGAGAACTTTCTTCTCTTTTGCTCAATCTCATAAGGGTAGTCCCGTAGGAGTTTAATAGTATCACCTCTGTACATCATCTTCTCTCCGTGGTTGATTTTTTTCATCAGCGCTTCCATTGTTGAGATATCCCGAAGTTTAATTATGATCTGTCGTGGGTAGGCACGTTCTCCTTGAGATCTTGATTTAAATCTGGGGAGTCGATGTGCTACTTCAATTACAGGTACTTCTGGTAGCTTCAGTACGTGTTTAATTAGGTTGGCAGCGAACTCACAAACATTGTCCCCCTCAGCTCCCTCTTTTACACCACGTATTCTTATATTTTGACGTCTTGAGCGAGCTTCTAGGTCAACACATTTATTCGAAACCTTTGTGACTTGGTTCTTGAGACTATCTATTTCTGACTTCATAGTCTGCATCTCTCCAGCCATCACTTCCACAGCAGCTTCCAAATCATTCACTGCAGATGCATTTGCAGCCACAGTTTCGTGCACAGCCTCAAACATCTTTGTGGTCTCTTCTGCCACCTTTTCAATTTTTATCGATAATCCTTTTTCCACACCTTCAATTCTTTTTTGGAGAGCCTCAATACCCTCAAGTATTTTATCATTACCGGCCATCAATTTACTGTTCCCAGCTTCCATATCATTTTTGATATCTCTTACCGAGTTTCTTAAGTCCTCCATTTCGGCTTTCTCTTTTGCAGATCGAGTAGCCATTCCAGAGACCTCTCCAGAGGTCAGTTCTGAAGTTTCTTGCTGTTCCAGAGTCTTCAGCAGATGTTTTGAGATTTTCCTCTGTGGGCTCTGACCTGGAGATGTACTTTTCATTTAAAATGACTTTCCCTCCGTTAAAATCGCGGCGCTTACTGATGACGTCATCAGCACCGCGACATGAAGCTCCGGTAAGTTTTTAAAAACGGTCCCGACCTCCAGACCCGATTTTAACGCGAAAAAACGCGATTTTTTCAGCGGAGCTAAAAAGTTTGCGACTGCTAGCAAAGCATGTCGCCACCGGAAGTCCTGTCGCCACCAGATCCTGCCATCAGCGACACTTCCAGGTGTGCCCACATCCACATACAGGAAGTTGTGGTTGGAATCCACCACAGCTAACAGTTCAATCGAATGGAATTTCTTGCAATTAAAGAATTTTGACCCCTTGGGTGGACAACAGATGGCCACATGCTTGCCATCCACTGCCCCACATGTGTGTTTAAAGTTCCATCTTTTGCCAAAGCCCAGCGCCACTCCCTTCCATGCATCTGGTGTACCGGGGCAGTCCATCACATCATCTGCATTTACCTTGATAATGGCCTCACAGGTCTTTTGGACAATCTTGCTGAAGGTGTTGTGGGCAACCAGAAAGTTGTAGGAGAGACTCTTGTACGAATCCCCTGATTCCAAGTAGCGGAGGGTGATGGCTAGGCGCGGGCCTGGTTCCAGTGCCTTTCTCATAACCCTGTCGCTTTTTATCAGCAGTGGTCCCACGTTAGTCTTCAGCTCATTAAACAGCTCAGGTGGTATCCTGGTGAGGTGTTTAAATGGAGAGAGATCCTCTTCATACAGCACATTAATAAGGTTGTCATACTGTCCAAACCGAGAGCTCCTTTGAAAGAGGGGCTTCACCCACTGAGACCTCTTCTTAATCTTCCTCTTCATTCTTTCCCTTCTGCCTTTATTGTACAAGCCTTCTTGCACAAGCGAAAGGGCTGCTGCATACACCACCAGTACTAATTTCCATGCCGTCGTGATCACCAGTTGCCTTCTTGCACTCATGCTTCCAAAAGATTTTTTAAAAAGCCTAGGAGGCTTTTTATAGTGAAACAAAAAGCTGCATTACATAATTTTTATCGTGTGATCATTTTTCTACTCGTGGATAGTCGTAGTTGGTTCAAGAGTACCTCGGGAGAGGAAGATACAATAGACAAGAGAGTTTATTGCCATGTGTCGCTGATAGGACAATGAAATTCTTGCTTTGCTTCAGCACGACAGAACATAGTAGGCATTGACTACAAAACAGATCAGTGTGTCCATATACCATTATATAAATATATACACACAAGAATCAATATACTGATAAAGTGCAAATATCAGTTAATTGGCTAATAAAGTTCAGTGTTTTGTCCGAGCCAGGTTTAATAGCCTGATGGCTGTGGGGAAGTAGCTATTCCTGAACCTGGTCGTTGCAGTCTTCAGGCTCCTGTACCTTCAACTGAAGATAATAGGGAGATGAGTGTGTGGCCAGGATGGTGTGGGTCCTTGATGATACTGCCAGCCTTTTTGAGGCAGCGACTGTGATAGATCCCCTCGATGGAAGGGAGGTCAGAGCCGATGATGGACTGGGCAGTGTTTACTACTTTTTGTAGTCTTTTCCTCTCCAGGGCGCTCAAGTTGCCGAACCAAGCCACGATGCAACCGGTCAGCATGCTCTCTACTGTGCACCTGTAGAAGTTAGAGAGAGTCCTCCTTGACAAACCGACTCTCCGTAATCTTCTCAGATAGAATATAGAAGGCATTGACTACAAAACAGATCAGTGTGTCCATATACCATTATATAAATATATACACACATGAATAAATAAACTGATAAGTGCAAATAACAGATAATGGGCTATTAATTTTCAGAGTTTTGTCCGAGCCAAGTTTAATAGTAAGATTAAACGAGAACTTACCAGTTTGAAGTTTGATCTTTATTTTATGAGGAGTAACGTTGAGGGATTACGTGAAGACCCCGCCAGCACGCATGCGCGTCAATCTTCAAAGCTGCGGTGTGAAATCACAGACAACAATAGTTGAACTAAACATAGTAAGAAAAGAGAACTAGAATACCAGTTGACCTTTATGATAGAGGGTTGGGCGTGGAGGGCACGTAATCCCTCAACGTTACTCTTCATAAAATAAAGATCAAACTTCAAACTGGTAAGTTCTCGTTTAATCTTACTATTTTACTTCGGAGTCACGTGAGTGACTACGTGAAGATTTTAAAGCTCTGTGATTTCATGCCGTGGAACGAGTCCATGCCTCACCCACTGCCGTAGTTGACCAAAGGAGGAAGTATGTTAACGTATTCAGACATGAATCAGTTATTCAAAAACACTGATAAATTTATTAACAAAATATAATAATATACCTATCGTTCGGGGTAAATTATAATACAGAACTTAAAATTGAGTCTGCAAACACCGCAGGTTTGGCAACCGGTTTGTTATAAAATTGCTGAAAGGTCCTTTCTCTAGACCATCCTGCTGTACCCAGGATGTGGTCCATGGGAAATTCCAACTCCCTTGCTGCCGATGTTGCTGCAGCCCTGGTGGAATGAGATTTAAAAACATCAGTATCCACCCCTGCAGCTCCCAAAACCTGTCTAAGCCACCTTGATATGGTTTGCACGGATACCCTTTTATGAGGCTGTTTATGGCTGAGCAATGCCATTTCCTTGCCTCTAAGATATTTTGTGACTTCTGAATAATGTAGTAGATGCGTTACTATGCATAGACGGACATCTATGGGGTATGCACGGAACTCCAATTTGAGGCCTGATGATCCAGGCCTATTTTGTTTCACCAATTCATAAATGTAAAAAGTTATTTTGTTGTTTGATATGGCCATCGTGTCCAGCCTTAATTTGTGCAGTGACTGGACTCGTTGTGCCGAGACTAGTGCCGTCAGCATGACTATTTTATGTGTTCGTTTTCCCAGAGACAGGGACGTTGCTGGTGACCAACCCCTGAGCAACGTTAGGACAACACTCGCATCCCAAATCTGGGAGTACCTAGCCCTAGAGGGATTAATGTTGAAGATACCCCTCATTAGTTTTGATACCAGAGGGTGAGATCCAACAGTATGGTGTTCTAATCCCTGCTACAGGTAAGCTGATAGGGCACTCTTGGCACAGTTAATGGCACTGTAGCTTAGACCTTCGTCAAAGTGAAGGCTAGACAAGAATTCCAGTACATTCTTCACTGTAGCCGTGTTGTATGTAATGTTGGTCCTGGTACAGTATATCTCCCATTTTCTGATATATGACAGATATTGTTTTCTGGTGGACTCCCTGCATGCCGCCGTGATCATGTTCATGGTTCGGTCCGTCAGCCCAAAATCCAGAAGTGGTCTTTTCAAATTCTGCAAATCAACAGATTTATCCTGTCATGGCACGGGTGACTTTCGCCTGTCACAGGATGGACCAACAAATCCGGCCGTTTGGAGATGGACATACATGGTTCCGAGACCATGTCGAGAACCACAGGGAACCATGGCTGAGTAGGCCAGTCGGGTACTACCAAAATCCCTGATGCAGAGTCTTGTTGTGTTTTGCGCAAGATCCGACTGATGAGGCAGAAGGGGGGAAATGCACAGAAAAAGAATTTTCCCCAGTGCAGCGAGAATGCATCCATCGCCACTGCCCCAGGGTCTGGTTCCCAAGCAACATATGTTGGCAACTGGTGATTAAGCCTAGATGCGAATAGATCGATATCTGGTGTTCCATATCGCGCTACAATATCAGCAAACACTTTGTGGTCCAACATCCATTCGGTGTTGTCATTGAATTTTCGTGACCTGGTGTCTGCCACTGTATTGAGTTTACCTGGTAGGTAAATAGCTGATATCCAAATATTTCTGTCGATACACCGTTGAATGAATATGAATATGAATATGAATGAATGAATGAATATAACTTTAATTGTCATTCAGGTATACACATACACACAGTGCACATTGAACGGAATTTCGTTGCATTGACTCTTCAAAGTAGCAGCAGAATATAACATTTATATCAGGCGATCAGTAAAAGTGCTTAGTGTGTCCATAAAAAGTGCTTCATGTGCATAGTTAAAAAAGGAAAGTTTTTAAAAGTGGCAATGTATAAGAAAGTTCTAGCATCGGTTTGATTGTGAGTTCAATAGTCTTATGGCCTGGGGGATGAAGCTGTTGCAGAACCTGGTTGTCCCGCTCTTCATGCTGCGGTACCTCCTCCCAGAGTTCAGCAGTGTAAACAGACCATATTGTGTGTGTGTGGGGGGCTCTGGTAATGCCCTTAGCTCTTGTCAGACAGCGTTTGTAACCAATGTCCATGATGGAAGGAAGAGAAGTCCCAATGATTTTTTCCGCTGTCCTCACCACTCTCTGAAGGCACTTCCAGTCCGCAGCTGTACAGCTGCCGCACCACATAGAGATGCAGCTGGTCATGACTGATTCAATGGGGCTTCTGTAGAATGTGGTGAGCATGGGAGGGTGGAGGTGTGATCTTCTCATCCTGGGGAGGAAGTACAAACGCTGCTGTGCCCGTTTTACCAGAGATGTGATGTTTGTAGTCCAAGTTAAGGTATCCGTTATATGCACTCCCAGGAACTTGATGCTTTTCACCTGCTCCACTGCTAAGTTGTTGATGCACAGCGGAGTGTGACTGGGCTGATATTTCTTTCTGAAGTCGACGACAATCTCCTTGGTTTTGTCCACATTTAGGAGAAGGTTGTTCCTGCTGCACCAGCTCACCAGCTGCTCCACCTCCTCTCTGTATGCCTGGTCGTCGTTGTTGCGGATGAGGCCCACTGCTGTTGTGTCATCCACGTATTTGATGATATGGTTAGTAGTGGACTTGGCGACACAGTCATGTGTCATCAATGTGAAGAGCAGCGGACTCAGGACACAGCCCTGAGGGGAGCCGGTGCTCAGTGTGATGACCGAGGAGGTGTTCTTCCCCACCCGCACAGACTGGGGTCTTTCAGAAAGGAAATCCAGGATCCAGTTGCATAGTGTGGTATTGAATCCTAGGGGTGCCAGTTTGCTCACCAGATGCTGGGGGATTATCGTATTGAATGCTGAGCTGGTCAACAAATAGCATCCGCACGTTGATGTTCTTCTCCTCCAGGTGTTGTAGGCTCAGGTTGCCAAATCGTGTTAGCCAGATTATCACATGATATCGATTTGATTCCACCCATATGATTAATATACGCCACCACAGTGGTATTGTCAATTTGTAGGCGAACATGCAGGTGGTGCATTTTTGAGCAGTACGCCTTTAGCCCATAGAACGCACCCAACATCTCTAAATAGTTTATACCGTGCTTGAAGTAAAGATAATAATGGATGGGATTTATATAGCGCCTTTCTAATACTCAAGGCGCTTTACATCGCATTATTCATTCACTCCTCGGTCACACTCGGTGGTGGTGAGCTACTTCTGTAGCCACAGCTGCCCTGGTGAAGACTGACGGAAGCGTGGCTGCTAATCTGCGCCTACGGCCCCTCCGACCACCACCAATCACTCACACACATTCACACACATTCACACGCAGGCAAAGGTGGGTGAAGTGTCTTGCCCAAGGACACAACGACAGTATGCACTCCAAGCGGGATTCGAACCGGCTACCTTCCGGTTGCCAGCCGAACACTTAGCCCATTGCGCCATGTACATCCCATCTGCCACCACAGCTGGAGATGGTATTAGTAGCACCCCAACCGTGAGCGCTGGCATCAGTTTGTAACACAACTGACGGGTTGCTGACAATGATGGGGCTGGAGCAATGGCGAATGTTTTGCCTCCACCATTGTAATTCCAAAATTGCTTTAGCTGGTAGCTGCATTGGTCTGTCGAAATGACCAGCATGATGTTTGAGTGCTTGCACCTTTGCTCTCAGTAAATTTTGGTAATGCAAAGGTCCAAACTGTGTGGCTGGAAAAGCAGCCACAAGCTTACCAATCACCCTTGCTACTTGTCGAATAGATGGTTGACTGACGACAACAAGGCTGTTACAAGCCTCCATTAAGTCTGCTGTCTTGCCCCTTGGCAAAGTCACAGACATGTGAACCGAGTTAATAGTGAACCTTAAGTAATCCATTGTCGTAGAAGGCGTCAACTTAGATTTATCTGGATGGTTGATGAACCCCAGTTTCTAAAACAAGAGTTTGGTAGCTGATACAGCTGTTTCAGCTAAATCCAGAGTCTTTCCCATTGTAATCCATTATATCATCCAGTCTTAATCCATTATATCATCCAGTTATGCCATGACAATATGTTTCTGTTTTCCGAGAAACGCCAGGGCTGGTTTTAATATTTTAGTAAATAGTCTGGGGGCTGATCTTAATCCATTAGGCAACGCTTTATACTGCCAGAGCTGCCCCATCCAGTTAAACTTCAGATATCAGCGGTGATTCTTCTGTATAGGCACCGAATAGTATGCATCTTTTAAATCGATGCAAGCCATGAAGTAACCTTCATAGATACATAGAAAATAGGTGCAGGAGTAGGCCATTCGGCCCTTCGAGCCTGCACCGCCATTCAATATGATCATGGCTGATCATCCAACTCAGTATCCCGTACCTGCCTTCTCTCCATACCCCCTGATCCCCTTAGCCACAAGGGCCACATCTAACTCCCTCTTAAATATAGCCAATGAACTGGCCTCAACTACCCTCTGTGGCAGAGAGTTCCAGAGATTCACCACTCTCTGTGTGAAAAAGTTTTTCCTCATCTCGGTCTTAAAGGATTTCCCCCTTATCCTTAAGCTGTGACCCCTTGTCCTGGACTTCCCCAACATCGGGAACAATCTTCCTGCATCTAGCCTGTCCAACCCCATAAGAATTTTGTACGTTTCTATAAGATCCCCTCTCAATCTCCTAAATTCTAGCGAGTATAAGCCAAGTCTATCCAGTCTTTCTTCATATGAAAGTCCTGACATCCCAGGAATCAGTCTGGTGAACCTTCTCTGCACTCCCTCTATGGCTATAATGTCCTTCCTCAGATTTGGAGACCAAAACTGTACGCAATACTCCAGGTGTGGTCTCACCAAGACCCTGTACAACTGCAGCAGAACCTCCCTGCTCCTATACTCAAATCCTTTTGCTATGAAAGCTAACATACCATTCGCTTTCTTCACTGCCTGCTGCACCTGCATGCCTACTTTCAATGACTGGTGTACCATGACACCCAGGTCTCGCTGCATCTCCCCATTTCCTAATCGGCCACCATTTAGATAATAGTCTGCTTTCCTGTTTTTGCCACCAAAGTGGATAACCTCACATTTATCCACATTATACTGCATCTGCCAAACATTTGCCCACTCACCCAGCCTATCCAAGTCACCTTGCAGTCTCCTAGCATCCTCCTCACAGCTAACACTGCCCCCCAGCTTAGTGTCATCTGCAAACTTGGAGATGTTGCCTTCAATTCCCTCATCTAGCTCATTAATATAAATTGTAAATAGCTGGGGTCCCAGCACTGAGCCTTGCGGTACCCCACTAGTCACTGCCTGCCATTGTGAAAAGGACCCGTTTACTCCTACTCTTTGCTTCCTGTTTGCCAGCCAGTTCTCTATCCACATCAATACTGAACCCCCAATACCGTGTGCTTTAAGTTTGTATACTAATCTCTTATGTGGTACCTTGTCGAAAGCCTTCTGAAAGTCCAGATACACATCCACTGGTTCTCCCCTATCCACTCTACTAGTTACATCCTCGAAAAATTCTATAAGATTCGTCAGACATGATTTACCTTTCGTAAATCCATGCTGACTTTGTCCAATGATTTCACCACTTTCCAAATGTGCTGCTATCCCATCTTTAATAAGTGACTCTAGCAGTTTCCCCACTACCGATGTTAGACTAACTGGTCTGTAATTCCCCGTTTTCTCTCTCCCTCCCTTCTTAAAAAGTGGGGTTACGTTTGCTACCCTCCAATCCTCAGGAACTACTCCAGAATCTAAAGAGTTTTGAAAAATTATCACTAATGCATCCACTATTTCTGGAGCTACTTCCTTAAGTACTCTGGGATGCAGCCTATCTGGCCCTGGTGATTTATCGGCCTTTAATCCATTCAATTTACCCAACACCACTTCCCGACTAACCTGGATTTCACTCAGTTCCTCCATCTCCTTTGACCTGCGGCCCCCTGCTATTTCCGGCAGATTATTTATGTCTTCCTTAGTGAAGACGGAACCAAAGTAGTTATTCAATTGGTCCGCCATAGCCTTGTTCCCCATGATCAATTCACCCGTTTCTGACTGCAAGGGACCTACATTTGTTTTAACTAATCTCTTTCTCTTCACATATCTATAAAAACTTTTGCAGTCAGTTTTTATGTTCCCTGCCAGTTTCCTTTCATAATCTATTTTCCCTTTCCTAATTAAGCCCTTTGTCCTCCTCTGCTGGTCTCTGAATTTCTCCCAGTCCTCTGGTATGCTGCTTTTTCTGGCTAATTTGTACGCATCATCTTTTGCTTTGATACTATCCCTGATTTCCCTTGTTATCCACGGATGCACTACCTTCCCTGATTTATTCTTTTGCCAAACTGGGATGAACAATTTTTGTAGTTCATCCATGCAGTCTTTAAATGCCTTCCATTGCATATCCACCGTCAACCCTTTTAGAACTAATTACCAGAAGGAACCAGACCCACCTACCTCCATAGTTACCAGTGGAGTGTTCATTTCTTCCGTTTCTGACTCCTGGGCGGTAGAGGAGCTGGAGTGCGGGGTTGGCGCATTTTCCACGAAGGCCGTTCTGGGCCGTGGTCTAAAAAAGACCTTTGTCCTGATTGTACGGCCTTCGAGCTTTCACCAGCTTCTGTGTATCGAGGTCTGCTGGTGGATGCGTAGGGGTGCTGCCGCCGGAGATGAGAGGTCTTGCCCGATGATGTTGCCTTCATGAGCCCGACGGCTTTTGCCTCCTCATCGAGCTCCTTGACCTATTTCGACAGGTTGCCCCCAAATAGCAGAATCGGTGGCTGTGTGTTACTGGTCTTGCACAACCCTGCAAATTTGGGATTCAGGGCAGGTCGGATTGCATTCTTCCTGAGGCAGTTTATCTCGAACTGCGTGTTGCAGAGGAGTGCCAGTGCGTCTTGCTGTGTATCCGACATTTCTGTGCCGTCTACCGATCGGGCAAACGCCGTTATCCCGGAAGCCAGCAGTTTGAGGATCTTTTGCATCTTGACCTCCTGGACTCTGATGCCCGCACCGATATATCCCCAGATAGAGCTGTTCACTGCAGGAACATTAAGGGAAACATAGTTCTCTGGTGCTAGGTATTTAGCAGTTGTCTTGTTCATTACCTGTTCCTGCAGCTGGTATAAGGAGAGGAAATCGATGCTGACTGCCAGCTGCGGCTGTAACGGCTGTCCTGTTTGCATAGGCATCGCAAATTTGGAGACCATGCCGAGCAGTTTCTGTTGTTCCTGCACCCCCAGCACACTTGTAGCATCTTCAGCCAAACCCCTGTCTTCGGAGCCAGCCCAGAAGTGACTCCTAATGCTCCCCTCTGACGAGGGAGATGCATTATGTAGCCCTGTATAAGGTGCTGCCATGGGTGTCCGAGGAGACCCACGGTGACAAGACTCCGTTTCCCGGAGCATGTCACGTTGGAACATTTGCTCCATTAACCGCTCCATGCGGGATATGCGATCACGGTCGCTGCCCGCAGGCGGTGAGTCTTCACGGCCCGACTCGTCTGAATGTACGGGCCTGTCCGACTTCTGCTTGGCCTTCCCGCCAGTCCGTGGTGTCGGTTCGGGCTGTGCCGGTGCCAGTTCGGAGACTGCTGATCGCATAGATAGCGATCCAGGTGCAGTCGGCCGCTGCTGACAGCCCGCACTCCCGCGGTTCTCCGCAGCCAGTTTCGTCGCGGACTTGGCCCTGGACTTATCCATGTTTGAATTCTCCGTTCTTTTTTTTTTTCTTTCTTTTTTTAAAAATATTTTAATTTTATTAGAAGTAAGTACAATTGTATACAATCATATTTTCATAATACATTTTATGTACAGCTTCTTATTTTTTTAATTTTGTAATAAAGAAGAAAAAGAAAAAGAAGTTAGATAATGAAGAATAGAAAAATGTGAGATATATAGTGTGTGACACGCACCTCCCAGCAAGTCGCTGCGCAATGCGTTAGACGATATGACGCGCATGCGGGCTGGCAGAGTCTTCACGTAGTCACACATGTGACTCCGAAGTAAAATATAGAAGGCATTGACTACAAAACAGATCAGTGTGTCCATATACCATTATATAAATATATACACACATGAATAAATAAACTGATAAGTGCAAATAACAGATAATGGGCTATTAATTTTCAGAGTTTTGTCCGAGCCAAGTTTAATAGCCTGATGGCTGTGGGGAAGTAGCTATTCCTGAACCTGGTCGTGGCAGTCTTCAGGCTCCTGTACCTTCTACCTGAAGGTAGCGGGGAGATGAGTAGGAACGTAGGAGACCGTAGAATGAGAAGTCAACGGAATACGTAGACATACTCGTAGGAAGTTCGTAGAATACTACGAGTATGATTTTTTTTAAAACTCGGGAGAGCTCTTGGGTAAACTCGCATCGTGGGACAGGGGCTTTAGTCGTCTCTCTTGATATTGGCAGAGGGATTGGAGCGGCCAAAGGTAGAGTAGGTACATCATCGGGGTCTTAAAGTGGGCACCCACAATAGACAATAGGTGCAGGAGTAGGCCCTTCGGCCCTTCGAGCCTGCACCGCCATTCAATGTGATCATGGCTTATCATCCCCAATCAGTACCCCGTTCCTGCATTCTTCTTTGTTTCATTGATGAGCATGCAACGTCTCCAGAGGGCTCAGCGGTGGCCCCCCCCCCTCCCTGTTCCTTACCCTCCTGTCTCCATCTTGCAGCCCAATTGTCCTCTTTCGTTTTCATCCAAAGTCAATCGCTGTTTTTTTTCTGCTGAATTTGACAATGACTCGCTTGCTTGTTCGTTGGAGGGAGCGACCTCTCGCCCCCATTTTCTTCAATAGACTAGTCGTAGATGCGGCAACGAATCCTCTGCATCCCACCTCTACACGGGGAAAAATCTTGGTCTTCCAGCCATTCTGGGCATCTTCAGTTGGCAGCTAAGAGTACTTGGTCTTTTTCCTCTCGTAAGCTTCTTCAACACCATCTTCCCATGCTACTGCCAATTCCACGACGTGACCACAGGACCCTGTCTGGCCGGAGTGTTGTAGCCACAATGTCTGGGAGAAAACACAAGCTTTTTTTTCCCCCAAGTCCGCGTCCATTTTCCAAACACGAGCGGGCTGCAGAATGGGTCAAGTCAAGAGAGTTTTATTGTCATGTGTCCCAGATAGGACAATGAAATTCTTACTTGCTGCAGCACAACAGGATATGTAAACATAATACAGAACAGGAGATAAAAGTTCAATGTGTCTATAGACCATAGACCATATATGTAAACAATAAATAAACAGATATAATGCAATAATAATAATAGACTGTTATTGTTCAGAGCTTATTTGATGTTGTGTTTAACAGCCTGATGGCTGTGGGGAAGTAGTTGTCCCTGAACCTGGACGTTACAGATTTCTGGCTCCTGTACCTTCTTCCCGATGGCAATGGTGAAACCAGGATGGTGTGGGTCTTTGATGATGTTGGCAGCCATTTTGAGGCAGCGACTGCGATCGATCCCGTCGACGGTGGGGAGGTCCTTGCTGGTGATGGACTGGGCAGTGGTCACGACTTTCTGTAGTCTTTCCCGCTACTGGAAGTTCAAGTTGCAGAAGAAGGCCACGATGCGGCCAGTCAGTACGCTCTCTACCGTGCACCTGTAGAAGTTCAGGAGAATCGTAGAATCGTCGAACTCCAATGTATGAAAACATGCCCATTCACCACTACTTATGGAAGAAATTATCTTTTTTTTTTAGAAGCCCAGAGGCCCTCAAGAAATCAAACAACAACTTTATTCCTTTTCCTTTCCCTCCACACTCTAGAATATTAAAAAAAAAAAAAAGAAAATTAAATTTTAATTTTTTTTATTTATTAGAAGTACATTACATTACAACCACATACATTAGTACTCGTCACTTATGTCTTCTTACAATTAATGTACTCCATTTATTTTTTACACTAGAAAAGGAAAAGATTGAAAGAAAGAAGAAAGTGAAGGAAAAAGTGAGAGTGTAGAAAATGTGACAACAAAAAAGGACGAAGACCCTATAAGAACAAAATTAAAAACAAAAGAAAAAGGGTTAAGAAATAGACCCTAGAAAAGAAAGAGAAAGAGAAAGAGGAAAAAGAGAGAAACAAATATTTTTATGAGCATTACGCAAATGGGACATACCAACTTTCCAACTAGCATCCCCCCTTACCTGACCTCAATTTTTTTTTTTTAAGGTACCTTTGCACCCTATATTTGTAATAATTCTATAAATGCAGAGCACGTCAGGTGGAAGTGATCTGGTTTACCTGCCAGGAGGAATCTTACCTCTTCTAGGTGTAATGTTTCGAACATATTTGAAATCCACATGTTTGTAGTTGGAAATTATCATTTATTACAACAGTTCCGAGGCAGCGTATATCAGTAGGAAAGTACAAAAGAAGAAAATATTTAAACTGTTCCTCGGGTCGTGCTGCGCGCTCTCGAACGTGGCGGTGGCCATTACTCCCTCTGGGAAGGCTACCTTCTCTTCGACTCCCGGTGCACCGCCCGTTGCTGGCTCCACAGCCCGCCTGGCTGCTGCTAGGCCCCGCTGCTCCGCCCGTCGGGACTGTGTCCCGCTGCTCGGCTCGTCGCTGGCTCTCCGGCCCACCTGGCTGCTCGAGACTGTGCCCCGCTGTCAGGGGCTGGGTAAGCGCTGTGTCCCATTTCTCTCGCGGGGCCTGGTCCGCGTCTCCGCTGCTCGCGGTCGGCTCTCTCCCTCGGCCGGTTCCGCTTCTCCTGCGGCCGAGTCCGCTTTTCTCACTGTCGGACACCCTCTTCGCTAGGCCGGACCTTGTCTCACGTCCGGGCTGACTCCGCTCGCGGCCGTCTCTCGCGGCTGGGCTTTCTCACTCGGCCGGTCCGCTTCTCTCACGCGACCGGGCTTTCTCTCACGACCGGGCTGACTCTGCTCCCGGCCGGGTTGACTCCGTTTTCGTCGGTGGCCTCTCCGGACCTGTCCGTGGCCTACACGGTACTAGGCCCTCACCCGACGTCAGTGGTGGCTACTGGGCCTTTCTTTTTCTTTATCTTTTCTTTGCATGGAGAGTGGTCCCGGAGGCTTGAGACCCTCTATATTTTTTTTTACTTTGTAATGTTACCATTTAATGTTCTCTGTCAGGCCCTGTTGTGACTAGCACAAAGAATTCACGTCCGCCATCGTATAAGATAAGTTTAATCTGCTATGACTGAAACTTCCAGAAGGTCACTTGACCTCAGTCACGAGGCACAGGTACATTTGCCAGCTTCTGCTTTTGGCCTCAAGGGGCACTGGCGTTTACATTATATATTACATTACATATAGTACATACAGTACATTACCAAGATGTCATACTGTCCAAACCGAGATCTCCTTTGAAAGAGGGGCTTCACCCACTGAGACCTCTTCTTGATCTTCCTCTTCACTCTTTCCCTTCTGCCTTTATTGTACAAGCCTTCTTGCACAAGCGAAAGGGCTGCTGCATACGGCTCTAGTACTAATTTCCATGCCGTCGTGATCACCAGTTGCCTTCTTGCACTCATGCTTCCGAATGATTTAAAACAATAACCTGGGAGGCTTTTTATAGGGGAAAAAAAGCTGCATTACATCATTTTTATTGTGTGATCATTTTTCCACTCGTGGATAGTCGTAGTTGGTTCAAGAGTACCTTGGGAGAGGGAGAGACAAGAGACAAGAGAGTTTATTGCCATGTGTCCCTGATAGGACAATTAAATTCTTGCTTTGCTTCAGCACAACAGAATATAGTAGGCATTGACTACAAAACAGATCAGTGTGTCCATATACCATTATTTGTTTAAATTATTTTTTTATTAAAATTTTTTTTTTATTAGACGTATTTTACATTACAGTAATCTGCAATAACGTAAGTTTATACTTTTCTTGTACCACTTCTTATTTTAAACTTTAATAGGAAAAAAGGATAGAAAGAGTTAGTGTCAAGTCTTCTAATGTTTTTGTGCAGACTCCCCGCTTGAAAGGGATTTGATTTATCTATCCCGAAATGATGAACTGGATTCACTCAGACCAAACACTTATTTTCCACCTTTTATTTTGGCAGATTAGTCTTTAGCAGTTTTTTTTTTAGCAGTTTTAGTCTTTACCAGGTGAAAAACCTTTAGACACAAAGGCAAAAAATATACACATTACTGTAACCAAATATAAATAACAGAAAATAGTAAGATTAAATGAGAACTTACCAGTTTGAAGTTTGATCTGTATTTTATGAGGAGTTACGATGAGGGATTACGTGAAGAACCCGCTCAGTGCGCAGGCGCGGCATACCTCCAAGCAGCGGTGTGGAATCACAGATAGACACAGGTATTTGAAGTAAACATAGTAAAGAAAAGGAGACATCAATTTATTAGTTTGATCCATATAATGAGGGTGGGAGCGGAGGGCACGTAATCCCTCATCGTAACTCCTCATAAAATACAGATCAAACTTCAAACTGGTAAGTTCTCGTTTAATCTTACTATTTTACTTCGGAGTCACGTGAGTGACTTCGTGAAGATTTCAAAGCTCTGTGATTTCAAACCGTGTAACAGTTTTATTTCACTCACTGCCGAAGTTCTTGAGGGAGGAAGTGTTATCGTAATCAACCAATGAATCCGTTTCTCAAGAAACAAAAAAGGTATTTATTAACAATAACAAAATTAAATAGCTCCCCCGGGCTTTAAATTATATAATTGCAGCTTCTAATATTTTCTCTGCAAATAAATCTGGTTTCATCAACGGCTTATTATAAAAAGTTCTGAATGTCGTTTCCCTCGACCATCCTGCTGTATTCAGAATATGGTCAACCGGTACGTCCATTCTTTCCGCCGTTGCTGTAGATGCTGCCCTAGTGGAATGAGATTTAAATGTATTAGTATCTATTCCGGCAGCCTTCAGTACCTGTTTGAGCCATCTTGCAATGGTTTGGCTCGTTACCCGGCCATGAGGTTTCTTGTGGCTGACCCATAAGGCTTTTTCACTCCCTCTGATATTGTGGGTTGTGTCTATGTAATGTTGTAGATGGGTCACGACACACAACCGTGGCTCTTGTGGGTAGGCCCGGAATACCACCAGTGGATTAGCTGTTCCTGGCCTGCTTTGCTTCACCAGACCCTGTATGATGAATGTGATCTGATCTGGGGTGGTCACCATGTTGCCCAGCCTTAACTTGTGTAGTGACTGAACCCTCTGAGCGGATACGAGTGCCATCAACATGAGCGTCTTTAGTGTAGATTGCTCGAGGCTGAGGGATCTGGCTGGTGGCCATTCCCTGAGGTATGTCAGGACCACACTGATATCCCAAATATGGGTATACCTGGGTTTAGGGGCTTGATATCATAAATGCCCTTCATCAGTTTTACCACCAGTGGATGTGATCCCATTGCCAGTTGTCCTGCTGGTTTGAGATAAGCAGAAAGAGCACTCCGCGCTGTGTTGATGGCACTGTAACTGATCCCTTCATCATGGTGTAGATGGGCCAGGAACTCCAGTACGTTGGTGGCTGTGGCTGTTGCATACGTTGTTCCTGTTTCCTGGCAGTACTTCTCCCATTTTCTTATGCTGCTTAAGTACTGCCTCTTGGTGGATGTTCGAAGGGATGCCGACATGGTGGTGATGGTACGTTCGGACAATCCCAGTTCCAGATAAGGTCTATTCAAAACCTGCAACCCAGGAGTTTAATTTTCTCATGACATGGGTGGCTTATGCCTGTTACTGGGTGAGTTAATAATCCTGGATCACTGGGAAAGACCATTGGTGACTCAACCACCATGTCATGTAGAACCGGGAACCATGGCTGTGTAGGCCAGTCGGGCACCATCAAAATTCCAGAAGCAGAGTCCATCTGTATTTTGCGAAGTACCCGACTGATGAGGCAGAAGGGAGGGAAAGCATAGAAGAAGAACTTTCCCCAATCCAGCGTGAAGGCATCTAGCGCTGCTGCCTCTGGGTCTGGTTTCCAAGCGACATACATAGGTAACTGGTGATTTAGTCGTGATGCAAATAAATCGATACCTGGCGTTCCATACTGCTTAATAACTTTAGCAAATACTTTAGGGTTTAACATCCATTCGATGTTATCATTGAATTTGCGTGACCTGGTGTCTGCCACTTTGTTTAGCTTACCTGGTAGATAAGTAGCTGATAGCCAAATATGTCTTTCGACACACCATTGCCAAATCACATTGACAATTTGTCGCATGATAATGATTTTATGCCGCCCATATGGTTAATATAAGCCACCACCGTAGTATTATCAATTTGTAACCGAACATGCAAGTGCTGCATAGTAGATACATATGCTTTTAAACCATAAAAGGCTCCCAACATCTCTAGATAGTTAATGCCCAGTGTCAGTAGTAACGATGACTCTAGGTTAGTCCATCTACCACCTGTGCTGGATATGGAGTTAGTTGCTCCCCAGCCTTGAGCACTGGCATCTGTTTGAAGAACTAAAGTAGGGTTAGTGATAATGATAGAGCTGACACTATGCCAAACATTTTCTGCCCACCACTGTAGCTCTGATATTGCTTCAGTGGGTAATTTCATGACACGATCATAGTGACCTGTATGTCGTTTCAGTGCCTGTACCTTTGCTCTTTGTAAATTTTGGTAGTGCAAAGGTCCGAATTGTGTAGCCGGAAATGCTGCTACCATTTTCCCAATCACTCTTGCTACTTGTCGAATAGTTGGTCGTTTGTTGACCATTAAATTGTTGCATGATTGTGCTAATGCAACCATTTTTTCCTTTGGCAAGGTAACAGTCATATGGACTGAGTTAATTGTGAAGCCCAGGTAGTCCATGATAGTGGATGGCTTCAACTTAGATTTATCTGGATGTATGACGAACCCCAGAGTTTCGAGGAGCTGTTTTGTAGCTGATACTGCTGCCACAGCCAATTCCTTCGTTTTCCCTACTATCAGAATATCATCCAAATATGCCATGACAATATGTTTTTGTTTTATTAGTATTGCCATGGCTATTTTCAATATTTTGGTAAATAATCTTGGGGCCGAAGTTAGCCCATTGGGCAATGCTTTGTACTGCCACAGCTGCCCCAACCAGATAAATTTTAGGTATCTGCAATGATCTTTGTGTATGGGGACTGAATAGTACGCATCTTTAAGATCAATGCTTGCCATGAAATATCCTTTGGAAATCAGTTGTTTGGCAGTAACAAATGTTTCCATTTTGAAATGTATATACTGAACAAACTTATTTAGTGATCTTAAGTCGATGAGGATGCGACATCCCCCATCTTTATTGGTTTTAGTGAATATATTTGATACAAATTCCAAAGGTTCATGTTTGGTCTTTTCGATGACCCCCTTTGTGATAAGTCTCACCAGTTCAGCTTGTCCCTCACGTTTCTCTTTGACGGAGGGAGAAAATACCCTTTGGGGCCAATGCTGAACTGGCGGCGATTGTTCTGACATGAACTGAATTTTATATCCACTAATGCTGTTGAGTATATACTTGTCACTCGTGACAGTAAGCCATGCTTCTTTAAACAAGTGTAATCTCCCCCCTGTTAGTAAAGCACCCTTATTGTCTATATGCTGGCAGGAACCAGACCCACCTACCTCCATGGTTATTGGTGTTTCTTTTGTTTCCTGAGGTTTTTGTAAGGTTTGTTTGTCTGACGTGCTGGCGATGTTGGGGGGTGGCGCATTTTCCATGGGGTCCGCTGTGGGCCCTGATCTAAAAAAGATCTTTGGGGATAAAATGCGGTCCCCGAGCTTTCACCAGTCCCATATTGAGGACGTCGACTGGTGGATGCCATGGGGTGCTGCCGCTTGGGTATTGCAGCTCTTGGTTTGCTCGTCCCGGGGCCTGCCCTCATGAGGCCGAAAGTTTTCGCTGTTTCCTCCATGTCCCTCAGTTTTTTATTGAGGTCTTTCCCAAATAACAGAGCATCCATCTCTGCAGCTGGGGCCCTGCACAACCCAGCAAATTTGGGATTGAGGGCAGGTCTTATGTTTTCCCGCCGGAGATTGTTGATTTCAAATTGTGTGTTGCACATCAGTGCCAGCACATCCTGCTGGCACGTATCCATCTCCGTACTATCCACAGAACAAGCAAAGGCTGTTATGGCCGACGTCAGGAGCCTCAGGATCCGCTGTAGCTTGACTTCATGGTTACGCATGTTTGACCCCACGTGCCCCCAGATCTGGCTGTTCACAGTCTTCACTCTGAGGGCCTCACAGTTCTCTGGTGCTGTGTAAAGTTCAAGCGCCTCAAGCAGTACCTTCTCCTGCAAGGGCTTATTTGACAGATGATTTATGCTGGCCGCCATTTTTGGTTCCAGTGGTCTTCCAGCACGTGGGGTTGCTACATAGCGGTCCACGACACCCAGCAGCTCTTCCTGCTCCTGCACCCCTTGCATACTGCCGAATTCGTCCGCCAGCCCCTGTTCCAGACCAGCCCAACCCTGGTCACCAATGCTAGCCTCCAGTAATGAGGGAGCAGAGGGCAGTGCACAAGACACTGTGGAGGAGGTGCCTGACCTACCTCCGCGGGAACGCTCTTTCTGCGCATCCCGCTGGAGCATCTGCTCCAAGAGCTGTTGTAAGCTCTGGCGGCTGTCTCTCCTCCGTTTCGGTGGAGACATGTCCCCCTCTGACGAATCAGAAATGACCGGCCGGATACTTTTCCTCATGGCTTTCCTCCCTGTCCGCTGTGCAGGCATTAGCGGGACTGGGCTCGGCTCGGTCTCGGGCATAGCGGAGCGCTCTATGTGCGTTCCTGCCGCCTGTTGCTGCCCCCCTGAGATTGAACGCTCCTCTGGTGGAGATGAGCTGGGGGCAGTTCTCTTCGAGAGTCTTTTCTTTTGTGAACTCATTTTGTAAGTACACGTCTTTAACTTTCCTTCTCCGTTAGATAACTTCAGCATACTTACCCAACGGTCCGTCTTTTAAACTGCAGCCGGAGAGCCTTCCTCTAGCTGCCGCCGCTGTTGCACTGCTGGCGTAATGCCGCGCCTGCGCACTGAGCGGGTTCTTCACGAAGTAACTCACGTGACTCCGAAGTAAAATTACATGTTCTAACATTCCAACTCATAGCAGCCATTTTGTTTTTTAAAATAATTTTCACATTTCATTAAATGAAAAATACAGATAATGCCCATTACTGTTACCAATTTCTTTAGCTTAATATCATATGAATCTTTACTGTTTTTTTTAAATTTTTTTATTTTTTTAAATTTTTATTTATTAGAAGTACATTACATTACAACCACATACATTAATACTCGTCATTTATATCTTCTTACAATTAATGTACTCCCTTTATTTATTTTTTTACACTAGAAAAGGAAAAGATTGAAAGAAAGAAGAAAGTGAAGGAAAAAGTGCAAGTGTAGAAAAGTGTAGAAAATGTAACAACAAAAAAGGACGAAGACCCTATAAGAGCGAAATTAAAAACAAAAAGAAAAAGAGTTAAGAAATAGACCCTAAGAAAAGAAAAGAGAAAGAGAAAAAAAGAGAAACAAATGTTTTTTTTTTTGAGCATCACGTAAATAGGACATACCAACTCTTCAACTATCATCCCCCCTTACCTGACCTCAATTTTTTATTTTTTTTAAAGTACCTTTGCACCCTATGTTTGTAATAATTCTATAAATGCAGACCACGTCTTTACTGTTTTTTAACACATTTTATCATATTTTTTAAAATGCTATTATTTAAACTAACACCACACATATTTCAAACTTTCTCAATCAACACGTTAGCCAGACGTCTCTCAGATATTAAAGGGTTAAACAGAGTCTCTGGGTCTGCAGTCTTTGGCTCAGTTCATTTAGAGTTCAGTCCTTACCGGCTGCCAATCGGGTCTGTAGAAAATCAGTCCTGCTTGCCTTTTTCTGGCTATCACGGCAGTCTTTTCGGACAGTTCTTTTGATTTACTGTTCAAGTTTTCCCACCCGCAAGTCTCTTCCGTCTTCTTTCCTGGCTTCTGGTGCTGTGTGCCCTTTTGAAAGCCCCGGGCAGACCTCGGCAGGCTGGGGTTCCGCCCACTTTAATCACTGTGTCGTGATTTCAATTTGCCATATCTCTGCACCTGTTCTTTCATTTCAGTTTGACTTGACAGTTAGTAAAGATAGTCAGTGAGTGATTGAAAGAGTGGTCCAGGAACACCCATATGGACCTAAACCACAAGAAATAGTTAAAAAAGAAAAAGAGAAAAACCAAAAGGAGGAAAAAGAAAAAAGAAAAAAGAAGGTAAGATAGGACAATATGAAAGGGATGTACCTACTTCTTATCTTTACTCACCCCTCGCTAGGTCCTAAAACCATTTATTATCAACATTTTGTTGTACCCTATGTTTGTAATAAGTCGATATATGGAGACCAAATCTTTTGGAATTGGTCTTGTTTACCTGCTAGGAGGAATCTCATATCTTCTAGGTGTAACAATTCCGACATATTAGAAGTCCACATTTTTGTTGTTGGCGTGGGAGCGTTTTTCCAAAATTTCAGTATCAGTTTTTTTTCCGTTATTAAGCCATAATTAAGAAAACTCCTTTGAAACGAAGTCAGCTCCAAACTTGCTTCTATTGTTCCAAAAATAATCAATTCTGCATTCAGTTTCAGTTTTATTTTAAATAATTTAGTGAAAATGTCAAAAATGTCATTCCAAAATTTCTGCATTTTTATACAAAAAACAAAAGAATGTGCTATAGTTGATTCTTGGATTAGGCATTTATCACAGATAGCAGAGGTATTTGGGTAAAATTTACTTAATTTAGCTTTTGAATAGTATAATCTATGTAAAATTTTTAATTGAATCAGAGTATGTCTTACGTTAATCGAGCATTTATGCACATATAATAGGTGTTTATCCCAACTCTCTTTCGAGATTTTTATAGCTAGTTCCTGTTCCCATTCTCTTCTAATCTCATCCGATGATGGAATTTCTATGTTTAAAATGGAATTATACAGGTATGATATTAAATTAGCTGATTCCGCTTTTATATTCATTATCCCATCTAACAGGTCAGGAGACATATTTTGATATTCTCGTGTATACTTTTTCAAATAGTCACGTATTTGAAAATATTTGAAATATTGATTACTACTCAAGTTGTATTTAAGTTGTAGTTGGTGAAATGTTAAAAAACTTCCATTATCATACATATCTCCAAATGTTTTAATTCCTACTCTTTCCCAATTTATAAAAGCTCTATCTATCATAGAAGGTTTAAACGAAGGGTTATTCATTATAGGTGAGAGAAGTGATAGATTTCTTAATTTTAACGTTAATTTTATTTGTTTCCAAATTCTAATTGTACTATGAATAATTGGATTTTTACTATATATTACATAGAAACATAGATAGAAACATAGAAAGTAGGTGCGAGAGCAGACCACCAGGTCCATCGAGCCCGCACCGCCATTCGCTCATGGCTGAACACCAAACAAACACCCCTACCCACAAACAGTAGACACAAGACACAGAACACAAGACACTACCCTCCCCTTTATACAGCTATCACCCCTCTCCACCCCAAGAACCGCGTGATCTCCTGGGGGAGGAAAAAAAACGGATAAAAACCCAGGTCCAATTCGGGAAAAAAATCCGGGAAATTCCTCTCCGACCCCAATCCAGGCGATCGACACTTGTCCAGGAGATCACTCAGGTCTTACTATACTAACCCTACCTAGGTCCATATCCCTGCCCTCTCCCCGTAGCCCCTTATCCCCTTGGCAGCTAAAAAACCATCTATTTTAGACTTAAATATATTTAATGTTTCTGCTTCCACTGCTCCCTGGGGCAGTGAATTCCATAAATTAACCACCCTCTGGGTGAAGAAGTTCTTCCTCATCTCAGTTTTAAAAGAGCCCCCCCTTATTCTGCAACTATGTCCCCTAGTTCTAGTTTCCCCGATCATTGGGAACATCCTCGGTGCATCCACCCGATCAAGGCCCCTCACGATCTTATATGTTTCAATGAGATCGCCTCTCATTCTTCTAAACTCCAAAGAGTAGAGTTCCAGCCTACTTAACCTTTCCTCATATGTCAATCCCCTCATTGCAGGAATTAATCTTGTAAACCTTCGCTGCACTGCCTCCAGGGCCAGTACATCCTTTCTTAAGTATGGACCCCAGAACTGTACACAGTATTCCAAATGTGGTCTCACTAATACTGTGTACAGCTGTAGCAAGACCTCCGTGTTTTTATACTCAATCCCCCTAGCAATAAAGGCCAAAACTCCATTGGCCTTCCTGATAGCTTGCTGCACCTGCATACTAACTTTTAGTGATTCATGTACTACTACCCCTAGATCCCTTTGCGTTGCATTACAGCGCAGCTCCTCCTCATTTAGAAAATAACTTGCCCTATCATTTTTTTTCCCAAAGTGAATGACTTCACATTTATTAGTATTAAATTTCATCTGCCAAGTTGTTGCCCACTCACCTAGCTTATCTATATCCTTTTGCAGACTCTTCCTATCCTCCTCATCCCACTACTTTTCTTCCCATTTTTGTATCGTCCGCAAATTTTGATATATTACACTTGGTTCCCTCCTCCAAATCATTTATATAAATTGTGAACAACTGGGGTCCCAGCACCGACCCTTGTGGAACCCCGCTAGTTACCGGTTGCCATCCCGAATATGAACCATTTATCCCCACTCTCTGCTTCCTATTTGTTAGCCAATCCTCTACCCATGCTAATATATTACCCCCAATCCCATAATTTTTTATTTTTAGCAATAGTCTCTTATGTGGCACCTTGTCAAAAGCCTTTTGGAAGTCCAAGTATACCACATCCACCGGTTCCCCTTTATCCACCCGGGTTGTTACTTCCTCAAAGAATTCGAGCAGATTCGTTAAACAGGACTTCCCCTTCACAAAACCATGCTGGTTCTGTCCGATGAAGTCATGTCCATCCAAGTGCCCCGTTAGTGTTTCTTTAATAATTGTCTCTAACATTTTACCCACCACCGATGTTAGACTAACCGGTCTATAGTTACCCGCCTTCTGTTTACTTCCTTTTTTAAATATAGGTGTTACATTGGCCATTTTCCAATCCACTGGGACCGTTCCTGCCTCCAGGGAGTTTTGGAAAATTATCACCAATGCATCCACAATCCCCACCGCTATCTCCCTCAAGACCCTTGGATGTAATCCATCAGGCCCAGGGGATTTATCCTCCTTCAGTCTCATTAATTTCCCTAATACCACCTCCTTGGTGATCTTAATAGTATTTAGCTCCTCCATTCCTACCGCCCCCTGTTTATCCAGCGTTGGAATATTTTTTGTGTCTTCTATGGTGAAGACTGATACAAAATACTCGTTTAATGCCTTTGCCATTTCCATGTTCCCCACCAACAACTCTCCAGTCTCACCCTCCAATGGACCAACGTTCACCTTAGCCACCCTTTTTCTTTTTATATAGCTATAAAAACTCTTACTATTAGTTTTTATGTTGTTCGCTAAATTCCTTTCATAGTCTATTTTCCCCGTCTTAATTAATCTCTTAGTTATTTTTTGCTGACCTTTAAATGCTTCCCAATCCTCTACCCTCCCACTATCTCTGGCTACCTTATATGCCCTTGCCTTCAGCCGAATACTATCCTTTATAGTTTTACTGAGCCATGGCTGACTGTTCTTACCCTTACCCCTTTTTTTCTTCATAGGAATAAATTTTTCTTGAAGGTTATACAGTAGATCCTTAAACGTACACCACTGCTCATGTACCGTCTTATTCTTGAGTCTGCTATCCCAGTCAACTTTGATCAGCTCAGTCCTCATACCTTCATAATCCCCCTTATTTAGACTAAGTACCCTAGCCTGAGTTTCAACCTGCTCCCCTTCTATTTGAATATGGAATTCGACCATATTGTGGTCACTTGTTCCCAACGAGTCCCTAACTATGACATTTTTAATTAATCCTGCTTCATTACACAGGACCAGATCCAAGATTGCCTCCCCCCTTGTCGGTTCTGTGACATACTGTTCTAGGAACCCGTCTCTAATACATTCTATAAACTCTTCCTCTAGTTTACCCTGCCCAGTTTGGTTTGCCCAATTAATATGAAAATTGAAGTCCCCCATGATTACAGCAGTTCCCTTTTTACATGCGTCAACTATTTGCAGATTTATGTTCTGACTAACAGCGTCACAGCTATTTGGAGGTCTATAAATTACACCCACTAGTGTTTTTTTCCCCTTGTTATTCTCTATCTGTACCCAAGCTGTTTCACTATCCTGATCCTTCAACGCAATATCCTTCCTCTCTATTGCCGTTATTCCCTCCCTTATTAAAAGGGCCACCCCTCCTCCCTTTCTTTCCTGTCTATTTTTTCTAATTGTCGAGTACCCCTCTATATTTAACTCCCAGTCCTGATCCCCTTGCAGCCATGTCTCCGTAATGGCCACGATATCATAACTATATATACTTAATTGCACCGTTAATTCATTTATCTTATTTCGAATACTCCGTGCATTTAGATACAGCACTTTCAGATGATTTTTACTACCCTTCCTTTCTGTTTTTGCCTCTTTTACATCTAGAGCTTTATCTTCACACATTCTGGATCCTCCTGTCACATTTTGATTTTCCGTTTCCCCACTGATACCCTGCTCTATTTCCTCTACCCCTGCCGTTATTACCACCCTTGATACCTCCCCCCCGCTACTTAGTTTAAAGACCTCTCTACTGCCCTAGTTATATGATTTGCCAGGACCCCAGTCCCAGCACCGTTCAGGTGAAGTCCGTCCTTACAGAACAGATCCCCCCTGTCCCAGTACTGGTGCCAGTGGCCCAAGAAACCAAACCCATTTTTCCCACACCAGTCTTTGAGCCACGCATTCAGCTTTTTAATTTTACGTACTCTCGCCGATTTGGCCCGTGGCTCAGGTAGCAATCCAGAGATCAGTACCCTCGAGGTTCTGCTTTTTAATTTATTCCCTAACTGCTCAAACTCCTTCAGCAGATCCTCCTTCCTCATCCTTCCTATGTCATTGGTCCCCACATGGACCACGACCACTGGATCCTCCCCCTCCCTCTGCAAATTTCTCTCCAGCATCGCAGAGATATCCTTAACCCTAGCACCGGGTAGGCAACACAGCCTTCGGGACATGTTCTGCTGGCCGCAGAGAACCTTATCTACCCCCCGAATAATACTATCCCCTATCACAACGGCATTTCTTCTAACTCCCCCCTCTTGAATGTCCCCCTGATCCACGGTGCTGCAGCCAGGTTGCTCATCCCTCCCACAGCCCCTGATCCCGTCCTCACATTGAGTAAGAGCCTCGGTCATGCTCGTCAGGAACAAGGGCTGTGGCTCCTGCCGCATCTCCTCCTGGTTCCCCCTACCTGCCTCGCTTATGGCCACACCTTCCTTTCCTTGCTCACTCACTACTGAATTAGTTAAACTGGTCGGTGTGACCATCCCCTGGCACAAAACATCCAGGTAATACTCCCCCTCCCTGATGTACCGCAGCGTATGAAGTTGGGTCTCTAGCTCCTCAATGCGGAGCTCGAGTTCTGCTAGCCTCAAACACTTACTGCAGCTGTAGGGATCATCTACACCATCTACATCAATGGTGTCGACAAATTCCCACATCTCACAGTATTGGCACATCTCCTGGCCGCCCATCTTATATAAGTAAATAACTGGTCCTATTTAAGAATCCCCTACCCGGATTACTATATTGATACACCCCTTATTTATATAATCCTACCTCCTATTGAGACACCCCTTATTTATATAATCCTACCTCCTATAAATGGGAAAGTACTCACCCCAGCCGTAAATTACCTACTGGTTTGGCTGTCAAGTAGTAATTCCGTCCGCTCTTCCTGTCTGGTCCACTGCTCCCTTGCAGTGCGTGGCAAACCTCTTAGCCTCTGTTAGCCTCTCGAGCCGCGGCTCCGTCCTTCCTCCCTCGGCGACAGCCCGGGCCGCACTCACTGGAAATGACGCAATCAGCGCCACCTCTGAACTCACCGGAAATGAGGACAGCCTCGTCAGGGTCAGGAGATCATCCCAATCAGTACCCCGTTCCTGCCTCCTCCCTTTCCGCTAGAGGTTCAATCGCAAGGGCAAACAACAGTGGTGATAATGCACATCCCTGTCTATTGCCCCTGGATAACTGAAATTTAGGTGAGAGTATATGGTTAGTCAGTATTCTGGCAGTCGGCTTATCATATAACAGTTTTATCCATGAAATAAAATTTTCTCCCAACTGAAATTTTTGCAATACTGTAAAAAGATATTTCCATTCTACTTGATCAAATGCTTTTTCTGCATCTAATGAAATAATTGATAAGTCTTCTTTTATCGTTCTATGTGAGTACATTATGTTAAACAGGTCTCAAATTGTTAAACGAGGGTCTCTTGAGTATAAACCCAGTTTGATCCGAGTGTAGTAATTTATTAACATATTTACTTAATCTTCTTGCCAGAGTTTTCGCTAATATTTTCTGATCTGTATTTAACAGGGCAATTGCTCTGTATGATCCCGGGTCTTCCAGATCTTTATCTTTTTTGGGTATAAGTGTAATAGTTGATTCAGCTAGGGTTTGTGGTAATGTCTGTTCTTTAAATGCGTATATATAGAGGTTGTATAAATGCGGGGAAATTACCTCGTAAAATCTTTTATAAAATTCGTTACTAAACCCGTCTGGTCCTGGTGTTTTGCCATTCTTCAATGAAGTGATTGTCTCTTCTATTTCTTTAATTGAAATCTGTGCTCCTAATTCATCTCGTTCCACCGGAATAAGTGTCGGAAGATTACAGTTATCAAGAAAGTTTGTAATTTTTCTCGTTTCTGTTGATGTTTTGGATGTATATAAATTTTGGTAGAATTGGGCAAATCTTTCATTAATGTCTTTTGGAAGTGTCGACAATTCACCTTTCATCTGATTTGATTTTTTGAATAGCATGGTCCTTTTCAACTTTTCTCAACTGGCGTGCTAGAAGTTTGTGTGGTTTGGCACTGAATTCAAAATTTTCCTGTTTAGTCATTTGAAATAATCTGATAACTGTTGCAGAGAGAATTTGATTTAGCTTAAATTTTAATACTTGTATTGTATTGTATATCTTTATTGTCATTTCCTGAGTATTCACATACCCAGAGGAAACAAAAAAACGTTCCTCAACCAGTGTCCATTTCAGTGTGCAGTAAAAAATAAATAGAAGTAAAAATACATATAATCATGAACAAATTAACACTCTACTCTCTACTAAACATCAACAGGCGTTCCGATCGGCAGCGGCACGACAGTGGCTCTGCTGCAGTGTGTCCAGGTTGGTGGTTGGTGCACGATACTTTGGCAGGGGGCAAAGTCCGTTTATCAGTCTTATAACCTGCGGGAAGAAGCTGAGGAGCATCCTGCTGGTTTTGCACCTAATGCTCCGGTACCTCTTCCCAGATGGCAGGATGGAGAATATCTGATGCGATGGGTGGTAGGGGTCTTTGATGATGGAGATGGCTCTGCTGATACATCTCTTCCTGTATATGTCCAGCAGGAAAGGGAGTGGAGCACCAATAATCCTGCTGCCGGTCTTCACAATCCTCACTGCTATCTTATTATGTTTATCCATAGACGGATCTATCGTGTTTTCTGAGTCCAGTTGTCTGATCTGTTGTTCTAGTTCCAATTTTTCCATCCTATTCTTTTTGTTTTGATATGCTTGATATGAAATGATAGAACCTCTAATAAAAGCCTTAAAAGATTCCCATAATAACGAGGGCGAAATACCTGGAGTATCATTGGGCTCAAAAAAGAATTCCATCTGTTGTTTTAAACATATACAGCAATCTGGGTTATTTAGTATTTGAGGATTAAACCTCCAGAACGATTTTTTATTAAACATTCCTTCTAGTTTTAAGGAGAAGGTTAGCGGGGGAATGATCGGAAATAGTACAATTATGGTATTTGGGATTAGTTGTAAAAGGTATTAGTTTACTGTCCACTAGAAAATAGTCAATACATGTATAAGTTTTATGTACAGATGAGTAAAAGGAGTATTCACTTCCGGATGGGTTTGCAATCCTCCATACGTCTGTTATATTTGTATTTTTTATATACGTATTTAGAAGTTCGCTGGATTTTTATTTTGTATTATATCTCTTTTGTTGTGAGGATTTATCCAAGTATTGATCCAGAACACAGTTGAAATCTCCCCCAATTATCAGGTTTTGCTGGGTGGAGTCTGAAATTATATTCAAAATTTTATTTAAAAATTGTGGGTTATCAAAGTTGGGAGCGTAGATATTTACCATAGTAAGTGGGGTAGAATATATCTCCCCAGATACTATGACATACCTACCATCCTTGTCTGCTATGGTGTTTTTATGTTTAAATGGTATGCCTTTACGGATTATAATTGCAGTACCTCTAGATTTGGAGAGATGAGAGGAGTGATGTATTTGACCGATCCAGTTAGCCTTCAGCCTGGTCTGAGCGTGATCTTTAAGGTGTGTCTCCTGTAAAAATATTATATCAGCATTAGTTGATTTTAATTGGGCAAGAACCTTACCCCTTTTAATTGGCTCATTAACTCCCCTAATATTCCAGCTACAAAAAGTAATTCCTCCAGTTTTCTTCAGAGGTTCATCTTGCATTATAGCTTACATGGATTCCCTTGTTTCAGATGGTGCAACACAATAAATCAACCTTCTGGGTGTTGGGTGGGTGATCCCAATTTCAAAACCCTGCTGGTATATCACAAGGAAAAGTACCATATGAAGAAAAAGCGGAAAAAAGTGCTAAATGTCATAATTAATACCAAAAAAAACAGTATTTAAGGATATTGTGTGTGTCCACCCCCTGGTGGGAAATTTCAGGTGAGCTTCCGTAGGTGTTAATTACATTTAGCCTCGCCCCTTACAAAGTAATATTACAGAAAAGAAAAAACGGGACAAAACAGAATATTATGTGAACAGAAAGAAAACAGAACAAGTACTGTAAGTAATTCATCTTATAGCTTGGTATGAGTGGGTATTTATTATTTAAATACCGTATTTAAATTAACAAACATTTTGCTTATTGATATTCATATGTTCAATAACATCAAAGACTGTGAATAATTTCCTCTAAGAGGGTTACATTTCTTCTTATAGCTAGGTCTGAGTGGGTATTTACTATTTAAATACCCTATTTTAATTAACAAAATTTCTTACTTATTGATATTCATATATTAAACACAGGCTCGATTGGAAACCATCCGGCTTGAAGGGGTTAATTGGAATCACCAGCATGCCGGCCAAACGAGGGCTCTCTCTCTCTCTCACTCACTCCTCGCCTCTCCAAGCACCGTCGCCTCCCTCTCGCTTTGGCCTGGCAGCTGCTGGAAACTCCAACCCCCCCCATCGGATAGATATTAAACATATTATATATAAACCGATACATTGACCATTCCCTAGAGGTCGTAAATCTAGTAACTGTCAGGTATTAGATTTAAAAAAAACAGATTATTAGGTGTTAACATTAGGTATTAGGTTAAAGTAAACGGTTTAGTACATTTGTTACTTTTTTATGTATTAATGATAGGTTTATTTATATAATTTGTTAATATGTTATAACGTTACCATAGGTTTAAATTGTCTTGAATGCTGCGTAATTCAAGTATCTTAAAGATAGATAGATAGATAGATAGATAGATAGATATACCTTTAATAATCCTTTACAGGAAATTACAGTGCCACGACAGCTTCAAGACAGACATAACACCACACATTTCCTCAAATAGCTTCCATACTTAACAAGTTAAAATACAAGTTAAAATACAAGTTAAAATACAATTAATGAAAAAAAAAGTGCAGTTATTTATGCGCAGCTGGTAAACAGGACTTCCTATGTCTCTCAGTTTTGCACATTGGTGCAATCAGTCTCTGACTGAAGATGCTGCTCTTGATCACCTTCAGGGCATGGAGTGGGTGAGTGGGGTTGGTCATTATTGAACCCAGTTTGTTCAGAGTTCTGGCCTCTGCCACCTGCTGGACCGTTCGTTGCTCAGTTCCCATGATGAACACAAGGACCTTGAGCAATCTATCCGCTTACATTCCAATCTATCTCTGATAAGTGTGTCTAGACATGAATGCATGTGAATCTGTCGGCCATCTTATTTGCAGCTTTTATATATATTTTCATGTAAAGAAACATATTATATCAGTTTACCCCTTATAAATACATATAAACACGCGGTGTACATTAAACACGCGGTTTAGCAAATGGGTTCAGTGAGTGTTCAGTAGCCCTGTTAATTAAACAGGGCCGTGGCATTCTACTTATCCTTTATGGTCTTTTAAAAAAAATCTTGCACATATTTAAATGCATCTTCTGGGTCAATAAAGAAACACTCCAATCCTTCATATGTGATCCTTAATTTGGCAGGATACATTATTCCATATCTCAGGTCTGGAATGTCTTTAAGAATAAGACGTGCCTTCGTGAAAAGCGCTTGCTTCTTGACCACCTCTGCTGGATAATCTCTGAAGAATCTTATGTTTTCTCCGTCAAACATCAGGGGTTCCTGCGATTGTCACTCTCTTCATGATGTTTTCAGGAACTGCTATGTCGTGTAGTTTAAGAATAATCTGTCTGGGTGGGGCTCCAACCCCTGATCGGGCTCTCTGGACTCGATGTGCTAGGTCAACTTTAGGTCTCTCAGGCAGATTAAATACCTGTTGAAGTAAGTTGGCAGTGAAGACCCGGGAGTCTTTGCCACTTTCCTTCCCATCCTTCACTCCAACAATTCTTAAATTTTGGCGTCTGGACCGGGCTTCAAGTTCTAGGCATTTGTCGGTCATTCTGGCCAGTTGCCCAGAAACACGGTCCAGGTCTTCCTTCAGTCTTTGCGTTGTGTCAGAGATGTCCGTAGTAGTAGCTTCAAGTTCGTTTTGTTTTTTTGAAGTGAGGAGAATGGGCTCCAGCTTTCTGCTAAGATCTTCTTCAACCCGTTTGATTTCTCATTTCAAAACGGTATTTACCTCTGCGATGCGAACTTGTAGAATGTCAATTTTTCCGCAAATTTCTTTATTCCCGACATCCATTCTTGTTTCTAGCTTTCCCAGCTGATCAGTCAGAATATCTCCAAAGTCTTTTGCCATAGCCCATCTTAAAGATTGTTCTTCTTCTTGTATTTGTTCTTCCATGGTAGAAATAAGTCCTCCTTCCCCAGATTCTCCCTCAGATTCTTCAGAAGTTACTTTCTCTTGCTCTTGAAGAACCTGCAGTCGGGTTATTTGTCTAGTCTGAGGTCGAGTCGGCAGAATCCATTTACATAGAAACATAGAAACATAGAAAATAGGTACAGGAGTAGGCCATTCGGCCCTTCGAGCCTGCACCGCCATTCAATATGATCATGGCTGATCATCCAACTCAGTATCCTGTACCTGCCTTCTCTCCATACCCCCTGATCCCTTTAGCCACAAGGGCCACATCTAACTCCCTCTTAAATATAGCCAATGAACTGGCCTCAACTACCTTCTGTGGCAGAGAATTCCAGAGATTCACCACTCTCTGTGTGAAAAATGTTTTTCTCATCTCGGTCCTAAAGGATTTCCCCCTAATCCTTAAACTGTGACCCCTTGTTCTGGACTTCCCCAACATCGGGAACAATCTTCCTGCATCTAGCCTGTCCAACCCCTTAAGAATTTTGTAAGTTTCTATAAGATCCCCCCTCAATCTTCTAAATTCTAGCGAGTACAAGCCGAGTCTATCCAGTCTTTCTTCATATGAAAGTCCTGAAATCCCAGGAATCAGTCTGGTGAACCTTCTCTGCATTCCCTCTATGGCAAGAATATCTTTCCTCAGATTTGGAGACCAAAACTGTACGCAATACTCCAGGTGTGGTCTCACCAAGACCCTGTACAACTGCAGTAGAACCTCCCTGCTCCTATACTCAAATCCTTTTGCTATGAATGCTAACATACCATTCGCTTTCTTCACTGCCTGCTGCACCTGCATGCCTACTTTCAATGACTGGTGTACCATGACACCCAGGTCTCGTTGCATCTCCCCTTTTCCTAATCGGCCACCATTCAGATAATAGTCTACTTTCCTGTTTTTGCCACCAAAATGGATAACCTCACATTTATCCACATTATACTGCATCTGCCATGCATTTGCCCACTCACCCAGCCTATCCAAGTCACCTTGCAGCCTCCTAGCATCCTCCTCACAGCTAACACTGCCCCCCAACTTCGTGTCATCCGCAAACTTGGAGATGTTGCATTCAATTCCCTCGTCCAAATCATTAATATATATTGGAAATAGGTGGGGTCCCAGCACTGAGCCTTGCGGTACCCCACTAGTCACTGCCTGCCATTCTGAAAAGGACCCGTTTATTCCTACTCTTTGCTTCCTGTCTGCCAGCCAGTTCTCTATCCAAATCAATACTGAACCCCCAATACCGTGTGCTTTAAGTTTGTATACTAATTTCTTATGTGGGACCTTGTCAAAAGCCTTCTGAAAGTCCAGATATAACACATCCACTGGTTCTCCCTTATCCACTCTACTAGTTACATCCTCGAAAAATTCTATAAGATTCGTCAGACATGATTTACCTTTCATAAATCCATGCTGACTTTGTCCAATGATTTCACCACTTTCCAAATGTGCTGCTATCCCATCTTTAATAACTGACTCTAGCAGTTTCCCCACTACCGATGTTAGACTAACTGGTCTGTAATTCTCTGTTCTGTGACCCCTTGTTCTGGACTTCCCCAACATTGGGAATAATCTTCCTGCATCTAGCCTGTCCAACCCCTTAAGAATTTTGTAAGTTTCTATAAGATCCCCCCTCAATCGGGCATCTGCCGGTAAGTGTTCTTCAGTCGATCCGTTTTGCTTTCCAGGTATTTTAATGCGTTTTATCGCATTTTTCTGAGCAGAGCTAACTGCTCCATGGCGCCACCGGAAGTCCTTCACGCATTCATATACAGCACTTTTGACCTCCGTATTCACCAGAGTATTGGCCCTGACCTTACTCTGTTGTCCCTTCTCGAACTTTCCTTCCCATTAATTCGAGAATCTTTTGTAATTTTTCCTGTAGCCACTTCCCCTTCAACTCCATCTTTATACTCCCAATTTGTCAATTCTTCCCCCCCCCCACTATTTAGTTTAAACCCACACATGTCGCCCTATCAATCAATCAATCAATCAATCAAGCACTTTATTGATCCCCGAGGGGCAATTCAACAATAATTTAAATCTGCACCGACCGGTCGACCGCATGAGCAGTGACCCGGCAAGGATTGGGTTGTCAGCAGCGATACAATAATAAAGAACACACAAAATGTAACACAAACATCCACCACAGCATTCATCACTGTGGTGGAAGGCACAACAATTTGGCCAGTCCTCCTCCATTTCCCCCCCGTGGACAGGACCAGAGTCCAGAGTCAGTCCAGGATCGGCTCTTCCTCACCGGAGACCACGGCTTTAGATTGTTGTAGGCCGCAGGCCGGCGGTCAAGATTTAAAGCAAACCTGCCTGCCAGAATGTCGGTCCCCCTCCAGTTAAGGTGTAACCCGTCCCTTTTGTACAGGTCACCCCTACTCCAGAAGAGATCCCAGTGGTCTATAAATCTAAATCCTTGCTCCCTGCTCCAGCCCCTCAGCCACACATCCAGATCCCCCATCTCCCTGTTCCTGTCCTCACCAGCACGAGGTACTGGAAGCAATCCAGAGATAACCACCCTAGAAGTCCGGCATTTCAGTCTTCTTCCCAACTCTCTGAACTCATGTTGGAGAACCTCCTTCCTCTTCTTCCCGATGTCGTTTGTCCCTACGTGTACAACTACTGCCGGCTGTTCACCTTCTCTCTCGAGGATGATGTTCTGAATTCGGCTCATGACATCCTGAACCCTGGCACCAGGGAGGCAACAGACCATCCTCGCATCTTGTCTGCCGCCACAGAATCTCCTGTCCGCTCCTCGGACAATGGAGTTACCCACCACTAGAGATCTGCCCGATGTCGGTCTCGCCGGTCGAGTCCCATCTCTAGGATTGGAGCCACCGGCATGTCCGCCGCTCGGACTGGAAACATGGTCTCCCCGGACAGTTCCCAAGAGGGCGTACCTGTTTTCATTAGGCACAGCCACCTGGGTCTCCTGCACTCCACGATTTCCACCCTTTCTCTCCGTCACACACCTTGGTTCTTCCCGTATCCTCGGCGTGACAACCTCACTGTAGGTCCTGTCCAGGAAACTCGTTTTTTCCGGATGGCCCCGAGGTCATCCAGCTGCTTCTCCAGTGCCCCAACACGGTCCTTTAGGATCTGAAGCTGGACGCACTTGCCACAGTTGTAGCAGCCAGAGGCTCCATCCGTGTCCCTGGGCTCCCACATTCTGCAAGCCTCACACTGTCTCATCTGCCCTGACATGTGTTCACCGCGTTCCGTCCTCTCGAGCTTTAATGTGTAGCCTCCTCGCCGAAGACTCTCGAGCCAAAGACTCTCGAGCCAAAGACTCTCGAGCCAAAGACTCTCGAGCCAAAGACTCACACTTTACTCACAAGGCCGCTCCCTCACTGCCACTCCCCAAGAGTAGTCTTGCTTATATTGACTGATAAATTGCCTAATTTACCAATTTACAAACCGAATTCCTCAGTTTTGAACTGTTTTCCCCCTCTGACTCACTTCTAACTCTCCTCCCACTCGGGCTAGAGCCAATCAGTGCTTTTTCCTGCTTCTCTTTGCTGCTGTTTCTTCAAAATCCACGGAAGCTCTGAGTTAAGTCTGTCTGTGTTTTGCCGCTCTTTTTAAACCGTTCTCCCCCTCATACTCATCCTCTTGATGCTCCTCAACAGCATTACAGCGGAGGAGCTTGCCTGACCGTAGCAGCTGGAACAGTCTGTTGCTGGGGGTGGTAGGGGTCCCCCATAATGTTGCTGGCTCTGGATCTGCACCTTCTGATGTATAGTTCCTGCAGGGGGGGGTGAGTGTAGTTCCCATAGTGCTTTCAGCCGAGCGCACTACTCTCTGCAGAGCCTTCTTGTCATGGGCAGAGCAGTTCCCAAACCAGATTGTGATGTTGCCGGACAAGATGCTTCAAACAGCCCCAGAGTGGAAGCACTGAAGGATCCTCAGAGAGACTCTGGATTTCCTCAGCTGCCTGAGGTGGTAAAGGCGCTGCCTTGCCTTACTCACCAGTGCGGCAGCGTGTGTAGTCCATGTCAGATCCTCTGTGATGTGGACTCCCAGGTATTTAAAGCAGCTCACCCTGTCCACATTTATCTCCAGTGGCGTGTACGTCCTCAGATGTTGTGCTCTTCTAAAGTCCACAATCAGCACCTTAGTTTTTATGACATTCAAGATGAGGCTGTTGTCCTGACACCAGAATGCCAGATCAGCCACCTCCTCCCGGTAGGCCTTCTCATTTCATCGGAGATCAGGCCCACCACCACAGTGTCATCGGCAAACGTGATTATGGAGTTGGAGCTGAACCTGGCCACACAGTCATGTGTCTACAGGGAGTACAGTAGGGGTCTGAGGACGCAACCCTGGGGGGATCCTGTGTTCAGTGTGAGGGTGCTCAATGTACGTCTTCCAAGCTTGACCACCTGGGGCCTGGCGGTGAGAAAGTCCATGACCCAGGCACACAGGGAAGTGTTAAGCCCCAGTTCCAGCAGCTTTTTCAGCAAGTCTGGTGGGGACTATCAATTCAATTCAATTCAATTCAATTCCTTTATTGTCATCTTGCAAGCAACAGTTGTGCTGTGCAAAACGAAAAGACGTTTCCCTGGGAATACCGGAGCATCGCACATGACGTTTAAAACATTTCCCACATAATAATAATAATAACAACACTAAAACAATCCAGTCCCTGATGGAACAGTATAAGTTAAAATAGATACAAACAACGTTAAAATACAGTAAGACCAATCATAAACATGTCCGGGGTGGCTGATTTGAGTGGCCAGTGCCAGTTCTTGAAGTGCGGCCAGTGCCAGTTATTGAAGTGGCCAGTGCCAGTTATTATAGTGTCCGTGCCAAGCCGCAGAATCAGGTGACTGTGAGTACAGAGTGGCTGTTTAGCAGCCTCACAGCATATGGCAGGAAGCTGTTTAGCAGTCTTGTAGTCCGGGCTTTGATGCTGCGATATCTCTTATCGTATTGAAGGCTGAACTGAAGTCAATGAACAGCATCCTCACATAGCCCTGATTTGGGCTGTCAACATGCAATACAGCGGTATTCAGGACCTGGGAGACCACATCGTCCGTGGATCTGTTCGGACGGTATGCGAACCGTAGCGGGTCCCCCCCCCCCCCCCCATGTTGCGAAGGAGGAAGGCGCAGATGTAGTTCTTGATCAGCCTCTCGAAGCATTTCATGACTACCGAGGTGAGGGCCACCGGTCGGTAGTCATTCAAGCAAGCCGGAGAGGCAATCTTTGGTACAGGTACAATGGTGGATCTCTTGAAGCAGGCAGGGACCACGGACTTGGCCAGGGAGAGGATAAATATTGTGCTGAGCACTGGAGTACACAAGACTTAAGTACTCGCCCAGATATACCATTTGGGTACAGTGAGACCAAGCGGAGGCTTGGCGGAGATCGTTTCGCCGAACACCTCCGCTCGGTCCGCAATAACCAACCTGAGCTCCCGGTGGCTCAGCACTTCAACTCCCCCTCCCATTCCGTATCTGACCTCTCTGTCCTGGGTCTCCTCCATGGCCACAGCGGGCAACACCGTAAATTGGAGGAAATGCACCTCATATTCCGCTTGGCCAGTCTACATCCTGGGGGCCTGAACATTGAATTCTCCCAATTCTGCTAGCCCTTGCTGTCCCCTCCCCTTCATCAGCCCTCTGGTTGTCTCCTCCCCTCCCCCAGCCCTCGGGCTCCTCCTCCGCCTTTTTCATTTTTTCCTTTCCTCTTCCCCCCACCCCCTATCAGTCTGAAGAAGGGTTTCGGCCCGAAATGTTGCCTATTTCCTTCGCTCCATAGATGCTGCTGCACCCGCTGAGTTTCTCCAGCATTTTTGTGTACCTACCATTTGGGCCGACAGCTTTCCTCGTGTTCACACGTGTCAGAACCCTCCTCCCGTCGTTCTCGGACAACGAGAACGTGTGCACTTCACCAGCGATGGACCGCCCCCCAGCCTCGCTAGCCAGCGCGCTGGCGGTGTTGTTGTTAGCCGGCGAGCTAGGGGTGATGTTGCCCGTCTCGAATCGTGCGTAGAAAGATTCAGCTCGTCAGCTAGGGAGGGTGCCGGCACTCCTGGTTGAGGAGGGGGGTGGGGCTGCTCCGGTAGTTAGTTACAGTCCCTAGCCCCCGCCACATGCGTCTGGTGCCCGCTGCTCCATCTGCGACTCCATCCTGTCCCTGTACCTCCTTTTTGCGTCCTTCACCGCCCTTCGCAGTCGGTAGGACTCTACCTTGTAGACGTCCATATTTCCGGATGCCAGGCCGGAGTTGTAGGCAGCGGTGCGAGCCGCCAAGGCAACGCAAATGGACCTGTCCACCCAGGGTTTTTGATTCGGAAAGGTGCTAAACCCTTTACCGTGGGGGACGGTGTTAACGGCTATTGTTGCGATGAAGTCCGTGACCGCTTCCGCGAACTCACTGACGTCACTGAAACTTGCTTGGAACATATTCCAGTCGACATCAGTCAGTGCATCTTGCAGCATGGCCTCTGACTGGTGGGACCACCGCTTTACGTCCCTCGTCTCTGCCGCTTCCCGTACTGTCCGTTGTTTATCCTCCGGCAGCAGGAAAATGGCAGCGTGGTCAGATTTTCCAAAAGCAGGGAGAGAAACGGCCTTGTAGCCTTTCCTGAACGGCATGTAGCAGTGGTCCAAAGTTATTTTCCCCCCTGGTGGCACACGTGATGTGTTGGCAGAAGTTAGGCATGACCTTTTTGAGATTTGACTTATTAAAACCTCCAGCCACCACCATAGCCTCATCAGGGTTCTTGTTTTGATCTCGACATAGCACACCGTGTAGGGCCGATATGGAGATCGAGCAGGAATGAGAAAGCATCTTAATATTTCCAGGGTACACAAAAATGCTGGAGAAACTCAGCGGGTGCAGCAGCAACTATGGAGCGAAGGAAATAGGCAACGTTTCGGGCCGAAACCCTTCTTCAGACTGATAGGGGGTGGGCAGAAGAAAGGAAAAAAGGAAAAAAGGCGGAGGAGGAGCCCGAGGGCTGGGGGAGGGGAGGAGACAACCAGAGGGCTGATGAAGGGGAGGGGACAGCAAGGGCTAGCAGAGTTGGGAGAACTCAATGTTCATGTCTCCATGCCCAAGCAGAATATGAGGTGCATTTCCTCCAATTTCCGGTGTTGCTCGCTGTGGCCATGGAGGAGACCCAGGACAGAGAGGGCAGATACGGAATGGGAGGGGGAGTTGAAATGCTGAGCCACCGGGAGGTCAGGTAGGTTATTGCGGACCGACCGGAGGTGTTCGGCGAAAACGATCGCCAAGCCTGCGCTTGGTCTCACCGATGTAGATCAGCTGGCATCTAGAGCAGCGGATGCAGTAGATGAGGTTGGAGGAGATGCAGGTGAATCTCTGTCGCACCTGGAACGACTGCTTGGGTCCTTGGATGGAATCGAGGGGGGAGGTGAAGGGACAAGTGTTGCATCTCTTGCGGTTGCAAGGGGAAGTACCCGGGGAGGGGGTGGTACGGGAGGGAAGGGAAGAATTGACAAGGGAGTTATGGAGGGAGCGGTCTTTGCGGAAGGCAGACATGGGGGGAGATGGGAAGATGTGGCGAGTGGTGGGGTCACGTTGGAGGTGGCGAAACTGACGGAGTATCACTTGTTGTATGTGACGGCTGGTGGGGTGAAAGGTGAGGACTAGGGGGACTCTGCCCTTGTGAGTGGGGGGATGGGGAGAGAGAGCAGTGTTGCGGGGTATGGCAGAGACCCTGGTGCGAGCCTCATCTATGGTGGAGGAGGGGAACCCCCGTTCCCTGAAGAATGAGGACATTTCGGATGCCCTGGTGTGGAACGCCTCATCCTGGGAGCAGATGCGGCGTAGACGGAGGAATTGGGAGTGGGGGATGGAGTCCTTACAGGAAGCAGGGTGGGAGAGAAGTGTAGTCCAGATAGCCATGGGAGTCGGTAGGTTTGTAGTGGATGTCGGTATGAAGTCTATCACCTGCGATGGAGATAGTGAGGTAAAGGAATGGTAGGGAAGTGTCGGAAATGGTCCAGGTGTATTTGAGTGCCGGATGGAAGTTGGTGGTGAAGCGGATGAAGTCAGTCAGTTGTGTTGTGGGTGCAGGAGGTGGCACCAAAACAGTCATCGATGTAGCGGAGGGTAGAGGTCGGGGATGGGGCCCTGGTACGTATTGAACAAGGATTGTTCAACGTACCCGACAAAGAGGCAGGCGTAGCGTAGCTGGGGCCCATGCGTGTGCCCATAGCTACGCCTTGTATTTGGAGGAAATGGGAGGAGTCAAATGAAAAGTTATTAAGTGTAAGGACCAGCTCCGCTAGGCGGAGGAGGGTGTCAGTGGCCGGGTATAGATTGCTTCTACGGTCGAGGAAAAAATGGAGGGCTTCAAGACCATCCTGGTGGGGGATGGAGGTGTACAATGACTGGACGTCCATGGTGAAGATGAGGGGGTGAGGGCCTAGAGAGTGGAATGCGCGGAGATGACGGAGAGTGTCTGAGGTGTCTTGAACATAGGTAGGGAGGGATTTAACCAAGGGGGATAGGATGGAGTCGAGGTAGGTGGAGATGAGTTCGGTGGGGCACGAACAGGCAGAGACAATGGGTCTACCGGGACAGTCAGGTTTGTGGATTTTGGGGAGAAGGTAAAAGCGGGCTGTGCGGGGCTGGGGAACGATGAGGTTGGAGGCTCGGTCGGGCAGGGCGTGGGAGTGGATGAAGTCGGTGATGGTGCTGGAGATGGTGGCCTGGTGCTCGTCAGTGGGGTCATGGTCCAGGGGTAAGTAGGAGGAGGTGTCCGAGAGTTGGCGCGTGGCCTCAGCTTTGTAGAGATCGACGCGCCAGACTACCACGGCACCTCCCTTGTCGGCGGGTTTGATAACCCAATCTAGGTTGTTGCGGAGTGAGTCGATGGCAGTGCGTTCAGGGGGGGGAGAGATTGGAGTGAGACAGGGGAGTGGAGAAGTTGAGGCGGTTGATGTCACGGCGGCAGTTTTTGATGAAGAGTTCTAAAGCTGGAAGGCTACGAGGGGGGTTCCACGAGGAGGGGGTGCGTTGGAGACGGGAAAAGGGGTCATCAGTGGGGGGGCGAGGACTCCTTCCCATGGAAGTGCGGTGTGAGGCGGAGGCGACGGTAGAAGCGTTCCAAGTCATGGAGGGCGCGGAACTCATTGAGGTGGGGACGGAGGGGGACAAAGGTAAGACCTCTGCTGAGGACAGACCGTTCGATGTCGGAGAGGGGGAGGTCGGGGGGGATGGTGAACACCCGGCAGGGATGGGGGTTGGGGCCGGAGGAAGGCAGGTGGGTGGAATGGGGACGAGGCGATGTGTGGTGGGGGGGGTGGTGGGTGGTGGGGGGGTGGTGGGTGGTCAGGGGGTGGGGGGTGAGAGGGCTGTAATGTGGGTGGGGAAGAGAAGGGGTCCCATAGTAGGAGAAGGATGGGGAAGAATCAGTGGAACTAACACTGAGGTAACCAGGGCTAGGCAGACTAGCGCTATTTCCAGGGTTGCACCAGTTATTATTGGTCATGAATCAGACTCCTCCACCCTTGGATTTCCCAGATGCTTCCGTTCTGTCAGCACGGTAAACAGTGAAGGATTCGGTTGGGCAGATTTTATTTTATTTTAATTTTTTAAATTTTATTAGAAGTGAGTACAGTCATATAATAAGATTAATAATAAATTTTATTGATGGGCGCCTTTCAAGAGTCTCAAGGACACCTTACAAAATTTAGCAAATAGGGTAAAAACATGTAAGCGGAATGAAATAAATAGTAAAGACATCACCAGTACACAAATTAAAGACAGAATTCAATCCAAAGACAAAAATCAAAAACACAATATGAAGAGAGAGCAGCGGCAGCTAAACCGCACCAGCGTACACTCGCCCTTCCGGCAGCCATCTTGGATACAGAATAAAATAACCATCCGCACGCAAAAAAAAGGCCCCCCACAATGGCCACCACTGTGGGGGAAGGCACAATGTCCAGTCCCCATCCCCAGTTCACCCATAGTCAGGCCTACTGAGGCCTCCACAGTTGCCTCTACGGAGGCCCGACGTTCCTGGCCGATCTCGCCGGGCGATGTTGCTCCGGCATCGGGAGAGTCCTCACAGCGGCTGCGACGGCTGGAACGGCCGATTCCCCACCGGAGTCGTGGCTTCCGAAGCCGACAGGGCCGCGTCGGTTGGAGCTCCGAGGCTCCCGATGTTAAAGTCGGCACCGCTCCGCTGTCCCGCAGCTCGACGGTGTTGATCACCAAGGTGCCTAATATATATTGACATAATACATTTTATGTACATCTTCTTCTTCTTCTTATTATTTTTTTAATAATGAAAAAGAAAAAGAGAGAATAGATAATAAAAGATAGAAAAACGTGTGATATATAGTGTGTGAGAAGGAAAAAAGGGTGAAAGAAGAAAAGTGAAGAAAAGAAGAGAGAAAGAGAAAGAGTAGAAAGTAAGAGATTAAGGAGATCGTTATTTATATTCTTGACCATCCTTCACCCAGTCCTGAAACAGTTGGTTTCCACGATTCTGTTGCACCATATGCTTCCAAAATGTCGACAAATGGAGACCAACTCGTTAAGAATTGGTCTGATTTATCTATTAGGAGGAATCGCATTTGCTCAAGATGTGCGGTGTCCAACACGCTTGAAATCCACATTTTAAGCGTTGGTATGGGTGTATTTTTCCAAAATTTAAATCGGTTGGGCCGATTACCTGATCCGGAATCAGCGAGGTCAGCCATGTCTCGGTCAGACGGAGGATGTTGCAGTCCCTTATGTCCCGCTGGAATCTGATCCTCGCCCTGAGGTCATCCAGGGACATGGACGTTCGCCAGAAGAATGCTGGGCAGAGGTGGACGGAAGGCTTGGGCTCTCAGCCTATTCCGAATCTTTCCCGCTTACCCCGATGTTTTCTTCGAGATTTTTCGCTGTTGTTGTTGATCTCTGCTGGATCGGTCAGTACAGTGTTTAAAAAGTCTACGGTTACGTTAAAGTTTAGTTTTACGAGAGTTTGTTTCCTTGTCGTACTTCGAAATAAATTAAAAATGAACATACAAGTTAAAAAATACGCACAGTCTCCGCGGAGCTACCACGACGGCAACTGTACCCGGCCGGTCTTGTTTATTCACCACTATCTTGATATAATTATTATTATTATTATTTTTTTTTTAAATTTTTATTTATTAGAAGTACATTACATTACAACCAATTACACTAGTACTTGTCACATATATCTTATTACAATTAATGTACTCCGTCATTTCAATTCAATTCAATTCAATTCAACTTTAATGTCATTGCACAAATACTGAGTATGGGTACAACGAAATGCAGTTTTGCGTCAGTCCGTAGTAGTAGTGCAATATAGAATTTTTTTTCAAAAGAGGATACAGAATAATCAAAAATACAGAATAATTAACAATGGGGGACGGAGGGACCGGAGGAATCTATCGGCAGGACTCCGAGTTCAGCAATGCGACGGTATAATTGTAGAAGCTGTTCCTCATCCTACTGGTACGAGACCTGAGGCTCCTGTACCGCCTCCCTGATGGGAGGAGGGCAAACAGTCCATGGTTGGGGTGGGAGGGGTCTTTAATGATCTTCCCAGCCCGTTTCAGACACCGTTTTCGGTGAATGGCATCCATGGCGGGGAGTGGGGCAGCGATGATGTGCTGCGCGGTTTTCACCACCCGTTGTGGTGCCTTCCTGTCCGCAACAGTGCAGCTGCTGTACCATACCGTTATTTTTTACACTAATAAAGGGGAAGGATGAGATTGAGAGAAAGGAGAGAGTGAAGGAAAAAAGTGAAAGTGTAAAAAACGTGACAACAAAAAAGAACAAAGACCCTATAAGAAAGAAATTTAAAAAAAAAAGAATTAAGAAATAGACCCTAAAAAAGAAGAAAAAAGAGAAAGAGGGAAAAGAGAAAAACAAATACTTTGTTGTAAGCATCATGCAAATGGGACATACCAACTCTCCAGCTTTCATCCCCCCTTACCTGACCTCAGTTTTTTTAAAGTACTTTTGCGCCCTATACTTGTAATAATTCTATAAATGCAGACCACGTCAGGTGGAAGTGATCTGGTTTACCTGCCAGGAGGAGTCTTATCTCTTCTAGGTGTAATGTTTCGAACATATTTGAAATCCACATGTTTATAGTTGGAATATTATTATTATTTCCTGATTTCCGTACCTGTTCACATCCCCAGCACACCTTATCCATTACCTGCCTCCTTACCAGCCTTCCTCGACCTCCTCCTTGAGATCCCTTCCTCCCTTGGGGACCCCAGTCCTGTCTGGGCTTATATCCAGATTTATTTCGCTCCTGATAGGGCATTTGAGGAAACGCTCCCCCAAAGACTTTTATTATCGGCATGGGATTCTCTGGCCCCCGTTTGGCTCTGTCGTAGGACTCACTGTGTGTCCGAGCATCACTTATTTCGGTCTTTTCAACCAGGTCTGTTGTTACTGACAACATTGTCTTTCCTTTTTCACGCTCTTTCTTTTTGAGCTCTTCAAATTACATTGGCATCACCTTTCTCCGCACCTCTTCCTACCGGTCTGCAAGTCTTTTTCTAACGTTGCGATATTTCTCGACCGCGTGGACCAAATGATCGCTGAACTGGGGGTGGGACACAGATGACAATCCCACCACCTCCTCCTGTCTAGGCTTGACTTGAGGAGGCATGGCATCCACCACAGTGGTTCGAAACATAGTGTTCATTAACTGGTTGCCTCCTATTTCTTGTTCAGTTTCCAGTCTCCACCTTTGCGGCCGGTTCTCCAGATAGGCCGCTGGATTCTTTGCCTCCCCCCAGTGGGTCTCCCCTTAATGCCTTGGGGTCCACCTTCATTGGGCAACAGTGTCTGAGGGCCTGTCCATACCCTCTGCCTGACTGGTCAAACGGCGTGCCATTGATCATTGCATTATTCACAGCATTTTTAAACCAGCCATCTTCAGGAGTTCTGTCAGTTTAGTGGTTCCTATCACTTTCATCAACAGTGCCTTCAAATCTCCCAAAGTCAATGAGTGTCCCGCGTTCTCCTCCACCAAAGCCCTAATCCATTTCCTGCCCCATCAGGAATATTGGGTAAGGTATTTTTTAGCCCTCTCAGGTTCTGGGTTCCCCAAAGGATAATTTGTGTCTGTCCTGCTCCATGTTTTAAAAGCAGTGGCATCAATTTATCCCTCTTTTCCTGTTCCTCTTCTTCTACCGTTCTGTCTTCCCACTTCAATCTTTTTTGGAATGCCTTCTTTCTCATTCTCAACTCAATTTCCTGCTTCTCAGATATTCTAGCCTCCTTTGCAAACCTTTCACACCTTCGTTCTTCCCGTAACCTCGGCGAGACAACCTCGCTGTAATAATAATAATAATAATAGATTTTATTTAAGGGCGCCTATACAAAAGTCTCAAGGACACCTTACAAAATTTAACAAAGAAACATGTAATCAGAGTAAAATAAGTTATAAAGACATCACCAATACATAAATTAAAAACAGAAATTCGATCCAAAAAAATACAACAACAAAATTCAGAAACACAATGTGAAGGGTGAGCAGCGGCAGCCAAACCGCGCCAGCGTACACTCTCCCTTCCGACCGCCATGTTGGACATAGACTAACATAGACACTTAACACTACACAAAATCATCCCCCCACAATGGTTACCACTGTGGGGGAAGGCACAATGTCCAGTCCCCAACCCCAGTTCTCCCCAAAGTCAGGCCTATTGAGGCCTCCACAGTTGCCTCTACGGAGGCCCGATGTTCCTGGCCGTTCTCGCCGGGTGCAGTTGCCCCGGCGTCGGGAGAGTCCTCGCAGCGGCTGGAACGGCCGGTTTCCTACCGGAGTCCGTGGCACCTGAAGCCGACAAGGCCGCGCCGATTTGGAGCTCCGAGGCTCCCGATGTTAAAGTCGGCGCCGCCGCCCGCGGCTGGCCGCTCCACAGACCCGCAGCCCGGAGGTGTTGAGCTCGGCGGTCACCGCATACCGGAGCTCCAGCGCGTCGACCCCCCGCGGCGACCCATGCAAGGCATCGCCCGCTCCGCTCCTGTAGGCCCTGTCCAGGAAACTCTCGTTATCCTGGATGGCCCTGAGGTCATCCAACTGCTTCTCCAGTGCCCCAACACGGTCCCTTCAGGAGCTGAACCCGGACACGCACTTGCCACAGTTGTAGCAGCCAGAGGCCCCGTCCGTTTCCCTGGCCTCCCACATCCTGCAAGCATCACACTGCCTCATCGTACGTGTCATGTGTTCACTGCGTCCCATAGAATCATAGAAAGTAGGTGCGAGAGCAGACCACCAGGTCCATCGAGCCCGCACCGCCATTCGCTCATGGCTGAACACCAAACAAACACCCCTACCCACAAACAGTAGACACAAGACACAGAACACAAGACACTACCCTCCCCTTTATACCGCTATCACCCCTCTCCACCCCAAGAACCGCGTGATCTCCTGGGGGAGGAAAAAAAACGGATAAAAACCCAGGTCCAATTCGGGAAAAAAATCCGGGAAATTCCTCTCCGACCCCAATCCAGGCGATCGACACTTGTCCAGGAGATCACTCAGGTCTTACTATACTAACCCTACCTAGGTCCATATCCCTGCCCTCTCCCCGTAGCCCCTTATCCCCTTGGCAGCTAAAAAACCATCTATTTTAGACTTAAATATATTTAATGTTTCTGCTTCCACTGCTCCCTGGGCAGTGAATTCCATAAATTAACCACCCTCTGGGTGAAGAAGTTCTTCCTCATCTCAGTTTTAAAAGAGCCCCCCCTTATTCTGCAACTATGTCCCCTAGTTCTAGTTTCCCCGATCATTGGGAACATCCTCGGTGCATCCACCCGATCAAGGCCCCTCACGATCTTATATGTTTCAATGAGATCGCCTCTCATTCTTCTAAACTCCAAAGAGTAGAGTTCCAGCCTACTTAACCTTTCCTCATATGTCAATCCCCTCATTGCAGGAATTAATCTTGTAAACCTTCGCTGCACTGCCTCCAGGGCCAGTACATCCTTTCTTAAGTATGGACCCCAGAACTGTACACAGTATTCCAAATGTTGTCTCACTAATACTGTGTACAGCTGCAGCAAGACCTCCGTGTTTTTATACTCAATCCCCCTAGCAATAAAGGCCAAAACTCCATTGGCCTTCCTGATAGCTTGCTGCACCTGCATACTAACTTTTAGTGATTCATGTACTACTACCCCTAGATCCCTTTGCGTTGCATTACAGCGCAGCTCCTCCTCATTTAGAAAATAACTTGCCCTATCATTTTTTTTCCCAAAGTGAATGACTTCACATTTATTAGTATTAAATTTCATCTGCCAAGTTGTTGCCCACTCACCTAGCTTATCTATATCCTTTTGCAGACTCTTCCTATCCTCCTCATCCCCTACTTTTCTTCCCATTTTTGTATCGTCCGCAAATTTTGATATATTACACTTGGTTCCCTCCTCCAAATCATTTATATAAATTGTGAACAACTGGGGTCCCAGCACCGACCCTTGCGGAACCCCGCTAGTTACCGGTTGCCATCCCGAATATGAACCATTTATCCCCACTCTCTGCTTCCTATTTGTTAGCCAATCCTCTACCCATGCTAATATATTACCCCCAATCCCATAATTTTTTATTTTTAGCAATAGTCTCTTATGTGGCACCTTGTCAAAAGCCTTTTGGAAGTCCAAGTATACCACATCCACCGGTTCCCCTTTATCCACCCGGGTTGTTACTTCCTCAAAGAATTCGAGCAGATTCGTTAAACAGGACTTCCCCTTCACAAAACCATGCTGGTTCTGTCCGATGAAGTCATGTTTATCCAAGTGCCCCGTTAGTGTTTCTTTAATAATTGTCTCTAACATTTTACCCACCACCGATGTTAGACTAACCGGTCTATAGTTACCCGCCTTCTGTTTACTTCCTTTTTTAAATATAGGTGTTACATTGGCCATTTTCCAATCCACTGGGACCGTTCCTGCCTCCAGGGAGTTTTGGAAAATTATCACCAATGCATCCACAATTCCCACCGCTATCTCCCTCAAAACCCTTGGATGTAATCCATCAGGCCCAGGGGATTTATCCTCCTTCAGTCTCATTAATTTCCCTAATACCACCTCCTTGGTGATCTTAATAGTATTTAGCTCCTCCATTCCTACCGCCCCCTGTTTATCCAGCGTTGGAATATTTTTTGTGTCTTCTATGGTGAAGACTGATACAAAATACTCGTTTAATGCCTTTGCCATTTCCATGTTCCCCACCAACAACTCTCCAGTCTCACCCTCCAATGGACCAACGTTCACCTTAGCCACCCTTTTTCTTTTTATATAGCTATAAAAACTCTTACTATTAGTTTTTATGTTGTTCGCTAAATTCCTTTCATAGTCTATTTTCCCCGTCTTAATTAATCTCTTAGTTATTTTTTGCTGACCTTTAAATGCTTCCCAATCCTCTACCCTCCCACTATCTCTGGCTACCTTATATGCCCTTGCCTTCAGCCGAATACTATCCTTTATAGTTTTACTGAGCCATGGCTGACTGTTCTTACCCTTACCCCTTTTTTTCTTCATAGGAATAAATTTTTCTTGAAGGTTATACAGTAGATCCTTAAACGTACACCACTGCTCATGTACCGTCTTATTCTTGAGTCTGCTATCCCAGTCAACTTTGATCAGCTCAGTCCTCATACCTTCATAATCCCCCTTATTTAGACTAAGTACCCTAGCCTGAGTTTCAACCTGCTCCCCTTCTATTTGAATATGGAATTCGACCATATTGTGGTCACTTGTTCCCAACGAGTCCCTAACTATGACATTTTTAATTAATCCTGCTTCATTACACAGGACCAGATCCAAGATTGCCTCCCCCCTTGTCGGTTCTGTGACATACTGTTCTAGGAACCCGTCTCTAATACATTCTATAAACTCTTCCTCTAGTTTACCCTGCCCAGTTTGGTTTGCCCAATTAATATGAAAATTGAAGTCCCCCATGATTACAGCAGTTCCCTTTTTACATGCGTCAACTATTTGCAGATTTATGTTCTGACTAACAGCGTCACAGCTATTTGGAGGTCTATAAATTACACCCACTAGTGTTTTTTTCCCCTTGTTATTCTCTATCTGTACCCAAGCTGTTTCACTATCCTGATCCTTCAACGCAATATCCTTCCTCTCTATTGCCGTTATTCCCTCCCTTATTAAAAGGGCCACCCCTCCTCCCTTTCTTTCCTGTCTATTTTTTCTAATTGTCGAGTACCCCTCTATATTTAACTCCCAGTCCTGATCCCCTTGCAGCCATGTCTCCGTAATGGCCACGATATCATAACTATATATACTTAATTGCACCGTTAATTCATTTATCTTATTTCGAATACTCCGTGCATTTAGATACAGCACTTTCAGATGATTTTTACTACCCTTCCTTTCTGTTTTTGCCTCTTTTACATCTAGAGCTTTATCTTCACACATTCTGGATCCTCCTGTCACATTTTGATTTTCCGTTTCCCCACTGATACCCTGCTCTATTTCCTCTACCCCTGCCGTTATTACCACCCTTGATACCTCCCCCCCGCTACTTAGTTTAAAGACCTCTCTACTGCCCTAGTTATATGATTTGCCAGGACCCCAGTCCCAGCACCGTTCAGGTGAAGTCCGTCCTTACAGAACAGATCCCCCCTGTCCCAGTACTGGTGCCAGTGGCCCAAGAAACCAAACCCATTTTTCCCACACCAGTCTTTGAGCCACGCATTCAGCTTTTTAATTTTACGTACTCTCGCCGATTTGGCCCGTGGCTCAGGTAGCAATCCGGAGATCAGTACCCTCGAGGTTCTGCTTTTTAATTTATTCCCTAACTGCTCAAACTCCTTCAGCAGATCCTCCTTCCTCGTCCTTCCTATGTCATTGGTCCCCACATGGACCACGACCACTGGATCCTCCCCCTCCCTCTGCAAATTTCTCTCCAGCATCGCAGAGATATCCTTAACCCTAGCACCGGGTAGGCAACACAGCCTTCGGGACATGTTCTGCTGGCCGCAGAGAACCTTATCTACCCCCCGAATAATACTATCCCCTATCACAACGGCATTTCTTCTAACTCCCCCCTCTTGAATGTCCCCCTGATCCACGGTGCTGCAGCCAGGTTGCTCATCCCTCCCACAGCCCCTGATCCCGTCCTCACATTGAGTAAGAGCCTCGATCATGCTCATCAGGAACAAGGGTTGTGGCTCCTGCCGCATCTCCTCCTGGTTCCCCCTACCTGCCTCGCTTATGGCCACACCTTCCTTTCCTTGCTCACTCACTACTGAATTAGTTAAACTGGTCGGTGTGACCATCCCCTGGCACAAAACATCCAGGTAATACTCCCCCTCCCTGATGTACCGCAGCGTATGAAGTTGGGTCTCCAGCTCCTCAATGCGGAGCTCGAGTTCCGCTAGCCTCAAACACTTACTGCAGCTGTAGGGATCATCTACACCATCTACATCAATGGTGTCGACAAATTCCCACATCTCACAGTATTGGCACATCTCCTGGCCGCCCATCTTATATAAGTAAATAACTGGTCCTATTTAAGAATCCCCTACCCGGATTACTATATTGATACACCCCTTATTTATATAATCCTACCTCCTATTGATACACCCCTTATTTATATAATCCTACCTCCTATAAATGGGAAAGTACTCACCCCAGCTGTAAATTACCTACTGGTTTGGCTGTCTAGTAGTAATTCCGTCCGCTCTTCCTGTCTGGTCCACTGCTCCCTTGCAGTGCGTGGCAAACCTCTTAGCCTCTGTTCGCCTCTCGAGCCGCGGCTCCGTCCTTCCTCCCTCGGCGACAGCCCGGGCCGCACCTTCTGTGCTCTTCTGACGTTTGGCGGGGCTCTGCCTGCCAGGATGTAGAGGCGGTCAGTACTTGTTGGCTCGAGACTAACGTGCGACAAGTCTGCAGGAGGCATTGAGGGCTGGGTCCAGCTTCTTGGGATGTGTGGATCTGTCCCATACTGGGGACGCATACTCAGCAGCAGAATAGCAGAGGTCTAGGGCAGTGGAGCGTCGGATCTGTGGGCTAGCACCCCATCTTGTGTTGGCGAGCTTACTAACAACACTGTTGCGTGCGCTCACTTTTGCCTTTGTCTTCTCGATATGGGTCTTGAAGGCGAGACATCGTTCAAGGGTTACCCGGTGCTCCGATGTTGTTCCAGACCAGTTCACCTGAAGTTGTCTCTTGGCTTCTCGGTTTCTCAAGCAAAGCCACACACCTGTGTCTCAGGTGGGTTAGCACGGAGGTGGTTCCCCTCATTATATGTTGCGAATTGATTGAGAGCATCGGTCAGCTTTTCCTCTACCACTGAAAAATTAGTACCTTTTAAAAAAAAAAAATTCAAAAAATATATTCAATTATTAAAAATAATATTTACATTACAATAAAATAAAAGAGAACCCACCACCATAATCAAAGACACACAAATATACGAAATGAACTATTATAGCGGGGACTCGCAGGAGTCCAGCTAAAAACTAAGCGGACACAAGTTCAGAAGTGTTTTAATCGGTAAGATACAGCTCCCTGCTCCTCAAATGGGCACGGGCGTTGCCCGACCTTAAATACCCCTAAGGGTCAACCCCGTGACCTGCGCCTCCCACACCGAGACACCTAACTCCTCCCTCCAGAGCCGAGGGTTCGCACTGCCAGTGGGCGACCACCAGGTGCCGCCACACTATTATACAACTATGTTACAATCCTTGTCCAGGATGCATTCGACCACCCCCCCCCCCCCCCGCGGTGCCCAGCGGTCCCGGAATTCCCCCAGGGTTCCCGTAGACAGCGCGTAGTCCCTCTCTAACGGCACCCGGGCGTGCGCGTAACCCCGGAAAAAGGGGCAGGCAGCCGGCTCGGGCAGAGCCCTCTTCCGCCTGGCGCCGTGACTCGAGGATGGCCAGCTTGGCCAGGCCCAGGAGCGAACCCAACCAGGACATCCTTGGCAAACCATCCTCTCCCCTACGCACAGGGGGGTGTCCAAAGATGAGGAAGGTGGGTGTGAAGTGCAGCTAGAAGGCAAGGTGCAGCCCCCCCCCAAAAAAAAATCAGTCCCAGGTCACCCTGAACTGAGGGGACATCCTCCGTCCCAGAGGACACAAGTCCTGGGCCCCCAGCCCCAGCAGAGGTTGAAGGCCCCGAATCGGGTTGGCCCCTGGACTTTGGCCCCAGGGCCGTTCTCTTCTTCCGAGGGCCCGCGCCTTCTCTTCGTCCCACTGATGTGCGCCGTTCCCGTGACAACCGTAGCAGGAAGTGTACAGGAAGTGTCCACCGCCTCCACACTACCAGCTTCCTGTTGTCCAGCTCCTTGTTCAGCCTCCCCCAGGTCCCCGTTGGACCTCCCCAGATGTCCTTTGGACCTTCCCGGACCCCTTTTGGACTCCGGGGTGAACGGTCTCCCTTTGGGTCGGCTCAGGGTGAGCGTGGGGTCATCGGCTGCCGGGAGACTCGCCCGGAGGTGTTCAGAGTCATAAGAGTCATACAGTGTGGAAACAGGCCCTTCGGCCCAACTCTCCCACACCGGCCAACAATGTCCCAGCTACACTAGTCCCACCTGCCTGCGCTTGGTCCATAACCCTCCAAACCTGTCCTATCCATGTACCTGTCCAAGTGTTTCTTAAACGATGGGATAATCCCAGCCTCAACTACCTCCTCCAGCAGCTTGTTCCATACACCCACCACCCTCTGTGTGAAAAAGTTACTCCTTGGATTCCTATTAAATCTTTTCCCCTTCACCATGAACCTATGTCCTCTGGTCCTCGATTCCCCTACTCTGGGTAAAAGACTCTGTGCATCTACCCGATCTATTCCTCTCATGATTTTGTACACCTCTGTAAGATCACCCCTCATCCTCCTGCGCTCCATGGAATAGAGACCCAGCCTGTTCAACCTCTCCCTGTAGCTCACACACTCTAGTCCTGGCAACATCCTCGTAAATCTTTTCTGTACCCTTTCAAGCTTGACAAGTGCACTCAGAAAGTATTCAGACCCCTTCACTTTTTCCACATTTTGTTACGTTACAGCCTTATTCTAAGATGGATTAAATTCTTTTTTTTTATCATCAATCTACACACAATACCCCATAATAAAAAAGCGAAAATAGGTGTTTAGAAATTTTTGCAAAGTAATTAAAAAGAAATAACTGAAATATCACGTTTACATAAGTATTCAGACTCTTTACTCAGTACTTTGTTGAGGCCCTTTTGGCAGCGATTACAGCCTCAAGTCTTCTTGGGTATGACGCTACAAGCTTGGCACACCTGTATTTGGGTAATTTCTCCCATTCATAGAAACATAGAAACATTGAAAATAGGTGCAGCAGTAGGCGATTCGGCCCTTCGAGCCCTTCAATATGATCATGGCTGATTATCCAACTCAGTATCCTGTACCTGCCGTCTCTCCATACCCCCTGATCCCTTTAGCCACAAGGGCCACATCTAACTCCCTCTTAAATATAGCCAATGAACTGGCCTCAACTACCTTCTGTGGCAGAGAATTCCACAGATTCACCACTCTCTATGTGAAAAATGTTTTTCTCATCTCGGTCCTAAAAGATTTCCCCCTTATCCTTAAACTGTGACCCCTTGTTCTGGACTTCCCCAACATCGGGAACAATCTTCCTGCATCTAGCCTGTCCAACCCCTTAAGAATTTTGTACGTTTCTATAAGATCCCCCCTCAATCTTCTAAATTCTGGCGAGTACAAGCCGAGTCTATCCAGTCTTTCTTCATATGAAAGTCCTGACATCCCAGGAATCAGTCTGGTGAACCTTCTCTGTACTCCCTCTATGGCAAGAATGTCTTTCCTCAGATTTGGAGACCAAAACTGTACGCAATACTCCAGGTGTGGTCTCACCAAGACCCTGTACAACTGCAGTAGACCCTCCCTGCTCTTATACTCAAATCCTTTTGCTATGGATGCTAGCATACCATTCGCTTTCTTCACTGCCTGCTGCACCTGCAAGCCTACTTTCAATGACTGGTGTACCATGACACCCAGGTCTCGTTGCATCTCCCCTTTTCCTAATCGGCCACCATTCAGATAATAGTCTACTTTCCTGTTTTTGCCACCAAAGTGGATAACCTCACATTTATCCACATTATACTGCATCTGCCATGCATTTGCCCACTCACCCAGCCTATCCAAATCACCTTGCAGCCTCCTAGCATCCTCCTCTCAGCTAAAACTGCCCCCCAGCTTCATGTCATCCGCAAACTTGGAGATGTTGCATTCAATTCCCTCGTCCAAATCAGTAATATATATTGTAAATAGCTGGGGTCCCAGCACTGAGCCTTGCGGTACCCCACTAGTCACTACCTGCCATTCTGAAAAGGACCCGTTTACTCCTACTCTTTGCTTCCTGTCTGCCAGCCAGTTCTCTATCCACATCAATACTGAACCCCCAATACCGTGTGCTATAAGTTTGTATGCTAATCTCTTATGTGGGACCTTGTCGAAAGCCTTCTGAAAGTCCAGATACAACACATCCACTGGTTCTCCCCTATCCACTCTACTAGTTACATCCTCGAAAAATTCTATAAGATTCGTCAGACATGATTTACCTTTCATAAATCCATGCTGACTTTGTCCAATGATTTCACCACTTTTCAAATGTGCTGCTATCCCATCTTTAATAACTGACTCTAGCAGTTTCCCCACTACCGATGTTAGACTAACTGGTCTGTAATTCCCCGTTTTCTCTCCCTCCCTTTTTAAAAAGTGGGGTTACATTAGCTACCCTCCAATCCTCAGGAACTACTCCAAATCTAAAGAGTTTTGAAAAATTATCACAAATGCATCCACTATTTCTGGGGCTACTTCCTTAAGTACTCTGGGATGCAGCCTATCTGGCCCTGGGGATTTATCGGCCTTTAATCCATTCAATTTACCTAACACCACTTCCCGGCTAACCGGGATTTCACTCAGTTCCTCCATCACATTTGACCCCCGGTCCCCTGCTATTTCCGGCAGATTATTTATGTCTTCCTCAGTGAAAACAGAACCAAAGTAGTTATTCAAGTGGTCTGCCATGTCCTTGTTCCCGATGATTAATTCACCTGTTTCTGACTGCAAGGGATCTACATTTGTTTTAACAAATCTTTTTCTCTTCACATATCTATAACAACTTTTGCAGTCAGTTTTTATGTTCCCTGCCAGTTTTCTTTCATAATCTATTTTCCCTTTCCTAATTAAGCCCTTTGTCCTCCTCTGCTGGACTCTGAATTTCTCCCAGTCCTCTGGTAGGCTGCTTTTTCTGGCTAATTTGTATGCTTCATCTTTTGTTTTGATACTATCCCTGATTTCCCTTGTTATCCACAGATGCACTACCTTCCCTGATTTATTCTTTTGCCAAACTGGGATGAACAATTGTTGTAGTTCATCCATGCAGTCTTTAAATGCCTTCCATTGCACATCCACCGGCAACCCTTTAAGAATCAATTGCCAGTCTATCTTGGCCAATTCACGTCTCATACCCTCAAAGTTACCTTTCTTTAAGTTCAGAACCCTTATTTCTGAATTAATTATGTCACTCTCCATCCTAAGGAAGAACTCAACCATATTATGGTCACTCTTGCCCAAGGGGCCACGCACAACAAGACTGCTAACTAACCCTTCCTCATAACTCAATACCCAGTCTAGAATAGCCTGCTCTCTCGTTGGTTCCTCTACATGTTGGTTTAGAAAACTATCCCGCATACATTCCAAGAAATCCTCTTCCTCAGCACCCTGCCAATTTGATTCACCCAATCTATATGTAGATTGAAATCACCCATTATAACTGTTTTACCTTTGTTGCACGCATTTCTAATTTCCTGTTTGATGCCATCCCCAACTCCACTACTACTGTTAGGTGGCCTGTACACAACTCCCACTAGCGTTTTCTGCCCCTTAGTGTTTCGCAGCTCTACCCATATCGATTCCACATCCTCCAAGCTAATGTCCTTCCTTTCTATTGCGTTAATCTCCTCTCTAACCAGCAACCTACCCCACCTCCTTTTCCTTTCTGTCTATCCCTCCTGAATATTGAATATCCCTGGATGTTCAGCTCCCAGCCTTGGTCACCCTGGAGCCATGTCTCTGTGATCCCAACTATATCATAATCATTAATAGCTATCTGCACATTCAACTCATCCATCTTATTACGAATGCTCCTTGCATTGAGACACAAAGCCATCAGGCTTGTTTTTTACAACACTCTTACCCCTTATACAATTATGTTGAAAAATGGCCCTTTTTGATTTTTGCCCTGGATTTGTCTGCCTACCACGTTTACTTTTCACCTTGCTACCTATTGCTTCTACCCTCATTTTACACCCCTCTGTCTCTCTGCTCACACATTTAAGAACCCCACCACCTCTTATTCTCTGTTTATTATCTTTTTCTTCTTTCCCCCGTACATGTTGGGTCTGAGTGCTTCCCTTCTCTGCCTCCTGCCTCACACACTGTCTACTAGCTTTCTTTATTTGAGTCCCTCCCCCCAACCGTTCTAGTTTAAAGTCTCCCCAGTAGCCTTTGCAAATCTCCCCGCCAGGATATTGGTCCCCCTCGGGTTCAAGTGCAACCCGTCCTTTTTATACAGGTCACACCTTCCCCAAAAGAGGTTCCAATGATCCAGAAACTGGAATCCCTACCCACTGCACCAGTCCTTCAGCCACGCATTTATCCTCCACCTCGCTCCATTCCTACTCTCACTGTCGCGTGGCACAGGCAGTAATCCCGAGATTGTTATCTTTGCGGTCCTTTTCCTTAACTCTCTTCCTAACTCCCTAAATTCTCCTTTCAGGACCTCTTCCCTTTTTCTACCTATGTCATTGGTACCTATATGTACCACGACCTCGGGCTCTTCTCCCTCCCATTTCAGGATATCTTGGACATGTTCAGACACATCCCAGACCCTGGCACCAGGGAGGCAAACTACCATCCGGGTCTCCCGACTGCGTCCACAGACTCGCCTGTCTGACCCCCTAACTATAGAGTCCCCTATTACTACTGCCCTCCTCTTCTTTTCCTTACCCCTCTGAGCAACAGGGCCGGTCTCTGTACCGGAGGCCCGGCCGCTGTCGCTACCCCCAGGTAGGCTGTCCCCCCCAACAGTACTCAAACAGGAATACTTATTGTCAAGGTATACAGCCACCGGGGTACTCCCTAGTCCCTGCCTCTGCCCCTTGCCCCTCCTAACTGTGACCCACTTGTCTGTCTCCCGTACCTGCCTTCTCTCCATACCCCCTGATCCCTTTAGCCACAAGGGCCACATCTAACTCCCTCTTAAATATAGCCAATGAACTGGCCTCAACTACCCTCTGTGGCAGAGAGTTCCAGAGATTCACCACTCTCTGTGTGAAAAAGTTTTTCCTCATCTCGGTCTTAAAGGATCTCCCCCTTATCCTTAAGCTGTGACCCCTTGTCCTGGACTTCCCCAACATCGGGAACAATCTTCCTGCATCTAGCCTGTCCAACCCCATAAGAATTTTGTACATTTCTATAAGATGCCCTCTCAATCTCCTAAATTCCAGCGAGTATAAGCCAAGTCTATCCAGTCTTTCTTCATATGAAAGTCCTGACATCCCAGGAATCAGTCTGGTGAACCTTCTCTGCACTCCCTCTATGGCTATAATGTCCTTCCTCAGATTTGGAGACCAAAACTGTACGCAATACTCCAGGTGTGGTCTCACCAAGACCCTGTACAACTGCAGTAGAACCTCCCTGCTCCTATACTCAAATCCTTTTGCTATGAAAGCTAACATACCATTCGCTTTCTTCACTGCCTGCTGCACCTGCATGCCTACTTTCAATGACTGGTGTACCATGACACCCAGGTCTCGCTGCATCTCCCCTTTTCCTAATCGGCCACCATTTAGATAATAGTCTGCTTTCCTGTTTTTGCCACCAAAGTGGATAACCTCACATTTATCCACATTATACTGCATCTGCCAAACATTTGCCCACTCATACTTGCAGCTACTGTTTCAAGCACAGCCGTGAACCTGTCCGTAGTAATTTTTTCCATCTTATCCATTCTCCCCGAGTCCATCTTTCACATCATCAATTCGTTTATTTATAATATCCAGTGAATCAGCCACCTTCTGATTTCCAGCATTCGAATCCTGCATCATCTTTTCGATTTTTTCCATCATTTGTCCCATCAGAGTTTTATTTTCATCCATAATTTCATCTTTCATATCCTTCACTGATTTCTTCAAATCCTCAAGTTCTTTATCCTTAGTCAGCTCTGTCTTAGATCTTGTATCCATTTCTGCAGCCACTTCAGAAACTTCAGAGGTAGCTTCTCCTTCAGGATTCTTCAGTTTTTTCAGCAGTTTTTTAACTGTTCTCTGAGGGCTCTTAGCTGGAGACAGTTTACTCATTTAAAGTCTTTAAGCCACCGTTTAAAACATCGCGCTTACTGATGACGCCATCAGCCCGGCGACCAGAAGCTCCGGTAAGGTTTTTAATCCAATTCCGACTTATGGACCCGTTTTAACGCGAAAAATCGCAAAATTTTTCGAGAGCGGAGCTAGGTGCACGTCTGTTAATCTAACATGGCGCCACCGGAAGTCTCAAATGTGTTCTTTGTATTCTATGGGATTTATAATTGTAAGATTAAATGAGAACTTACCAGTTTGAAGTTTGATCTTTATTTTATGAGGGGTTACGTTGAGGGATTACGTGAAGAGCCCGCCAGGGCGCATGCGCGACACATCTTCAAAGCAGTGGTGTGAAATCACAGATACAGTAGTCGAATTAACACAGTAAGATAAGAACAAAAATACCAGCTGACCTTTATAATAGAGGGTGGGCGTGGAGGGCACGTAATCCCTCAACGTAACTCCTCATAAAATAAAGATCAAACTTCAAACTGGTAAGTTCTCGTTTAATCTTACTATTTTACTTCGGAGTCACGTGAGTGACTACGTGAAGATTTTAAAGCTCTGCGATTTCATGCCACGGAACGAGTCCATGCTTCACACCCTGCTGTCATAGACTGAGGAGGAAGTATGTTAACAAATCCAGACATGAATCAATTGTTAAAAAGAAACAATAAGTGATTTATTAACACAAATTATAATAATGACCCCTGTCCTTCGGGGCGTGTTATAAAACAGAACTCAAAATAGTCTCTGCAAAAGTCACAGGCTGGGCAACTGGCTTATTATAAAATTCTTGGAAGGTCTTCTCCCTGGACCATCCTGCCGTACCCAAGATGTGATCCATTGGAACCTCCATGTGCCGTGCTGCCGATGTTGCTGCAGCCCTGGTGGAATGAGATTTAAAAATATCAGTATCCACCCCTGCAGCCCCCAAAACCTGTCGAAGCCATCTAGATATAGTTTGGGTCGATACCCTGTTGTGAGGTCTTTTGTGGCTCACTAATAGTGCCAATTCTTGGCCTCTTACTTTAGCTGTTAGTTCAATGTAAAGTAACAGATGTGTCATAACGCATAAGCGAACATCTGTAGGGTATGCCCGAAACTCTAATTTAAGGCCTGATGACCCTGGTCTGTTTTGTTTTACCAGTTCATGAATATAAAATGTTATACCATTTGTCCCTTTGGCGATCGAGTCCAGTCGTAATTTGTGTAAAGATTGCACCCGCTGGGCCGAGACCAGTGCCATCAGCATTACCAATTGAAGGGTAAGTTTCTCCAGGGACAGGGACGTTGCTGGTGACCAACCCCGAAGCAACGTCAACACAATACTCACATCCCAAATGTGAGAGTATCTGGCCCTAGGGGGATTCAAGTTAAATATACCCCTCATTAGTTTGGAAACCAAGGGGTGAGACCCCAGTGAATGGTGGTCGAATCCCCACCACAAATAGGTCGATAGGGCACTCCTGGCGCTGTTGATGGCACTGTAGCTAAGCCTTTCATCGAAATGAAGGTTAGCGAGGAACTCCAGGACATTAGTTACAGTGGCTGAGTTATACTCAACATTATTCCTGGAACAATATCGTTCCCATTTCCTGATGTAAGTCAGGTACTGTTTTCTGATAGACTCTCTTTGTGCCGCCGTGATCATGTTGATGGTTCGGTCCGTCAGTCCAAGATCCAGAAGTGGCCTGTTCAAATTCTGCAAATTTACAGATTAGTCCTGTCATGGCATGGATGACTTTCGCCAGTTACTGGATGGACCATCAAGTCTGGTCTTTTAGTGACGGCCATACATGGTTCTGAAACCATGTTGAGAACCACAGGGAACCATGGCTGGGTAGGCCAGTCGGGTACTACCAAAATACCTGACGCAGAGTCTTGTTGTATTTTACGTAAGACCCGACTGATGAGGCAGAAGGGGGGAAATGCATAGAAAAACAAATTTCCCCAGTGCAGCGAAAATGCGTCCATCGCTGCTGCCCCAGGGTCTGGTTCCCACGCAACATATGTCGGCAACTGGTGGTTAAGCCTAGATGCAAATAGATCGATATCTGGTGTTCCATATCTTGCTATGATGTCTGCAAACACTTTGGGGTCCAACATCCATTCAGTGTTGTCATTAAATTTTCGTGACCTGGTGTCTGCCACTGAATTAAGTTTACCTGGTAGGTAAATAGCAGATATCCAAATGTTTCTCTTGATACACCATTGCCAGATTGAATTGGCCAGATCATCACATGATATCGATCTGATTCCACCCATGTGATTAATATAAGCCACCACAGTGGTATTATCTATTTGCAGGCGAACATGCAAATGATGCATTTTTGAACAGTACACCTTCAAACCATAGAATGCTCCCAACATTTCCAAATAATTTATACCAAGTGTATAAAGCAAAGATGATTCATGCACATCCCATCTGCCCCCACAACTGGAGATGGTGTTGGTGGCACCCCAACCTTGAGCGCTGGCATCAGTTTCTAATACAACTGACGGGTTGCCAATAATAATGGAGCTGAAGGAACGCCGAATGTTATGTGTCCACCATCGCAGTTCCAAAATAGCTTTTGTTGGTAATTGCATTGGTCTATCGAAATGACCAGCATGATGTTTAACTGCTCGCACCTTTGCTCTCTGTAAATTTTGATAGTGCAAAGGTCCAAAGTGTGTCGCTGGAAAAGCAGCTACGATTTTGCCAATTACCCTTGCTACTTGTCTGATAGATGGTTGACTGGTGACAGCAAGGTTGCTGCAAACTTCCATTAATTCAGTTGCCTTTCCCCTAGGTAAAGTCACAGTCATGTGAACTGAATTAATGGTGAATCCCAAATAGTCCATAGTCGTGGATGGTGTTAACTTTGATTTATCTGGATGTATGATAAACCCCAGTTTCTCAAATAGACCTATGGTAGCTGTAACAGCTAATTTGGCTAATTCGTAGGTTTTACCCACGATTAGTATGTCATCTAAATACGCCATGACAATATGTTTTTGTTTCCGAAGAACCGCCAGAGCTGGTTTCAGTAATTTGGTGAATAATCTGGGGGCTGAGGTCAATCCATTAGGTAGTGCTTTGTACTGCCAAAGCTGCCCCATCCAGTTAAACTTCAGATATCGGCGGTGATCCTTGTGTATAGGCACCGAATACTATGCATCTTTTAAATCGATGCATGCCATGAAGTAGCCTTCGGAAATCAATTGTTTGGCCGTGACAAAGGTTTCCATTTTGAAGTGAGTATACTGCACAAATGTGTTCAATTGTCTCAAATCAATAATGATGCGACATCCACCATCTTATTTCTTTTTTGTGAAAATGTTTGACTCAAATTCTCGAGACTCATGTTGAGATCTCTCAATTACACCCTTAGTATAAAGCCTCTTAATTTCAGCATGACCATCCAACTTCTCTTGTTGTGATAGAATAAATGATCTGATGGGTGCATGCTGAACCGGAGGAAGGTGTTTGTTTTCGAATTCAATTTCATATCCTTGAACACTATGCAGTAGATAAGAATCAGAGGTTATTGAGCTCCATGCCTCACTAAACCAGTGTAACCTACCACCAACAATTGTATCCATTGCACCCGTTATGTCCTGGGAGGAACCAGACCCACATACCTCCATGGTTACCAGTGGGGTGTTCATCTCTTCTTCTTCTGTTCCTTGGCCGGTTGAGATGCTGGTATTTGGGGTTGGCGCGTCTTCCACGAAGATCGCTCTGGGCCGCGGTCTAAAAAAGACCTTTGTCCTTGAGCTGCGGCCTTCGAGCTTTCACCAGCTTCGAAGTGATGCGGCCTGCTGGTGGATGCGTAGGGGTGCTGTCGCCGAGGTCGTTTTCCCGATGCCTTGATGAGCCCGCCGGCTTTCACCTCTTCATCCAGGTCTTTAACCTGTTTGGACAGGTTGCCCCCGAATAACAAAATTGGCGGCGGTGTGGTGTTGGTCTTGCACAGAGCCGCAAATTTTGGGTTCAAGGCTGGGCGGACGGAGTTCTTTCGGAAACAGTTGATCTCGAACTGTGTATTGCAGAGCATCGCCAGCGTATCTTGCTGAGCCTCTGTCATTTCCGTGTCATCCACCGACCGGGCAAATGCTGTAATCCCAGTTGTTAAAAGTTTAAGGATTTTCTGCATTTGTACCTCCTGTGCCCTTATACCCGCACCAATATGTCCCCAGATGGAGGGATTCACTGCTGGGTGAAATACAGTTCCCTGGTGCCAGGTATTTTGCAGTGGTTTCATTAACTGCCTGTTCCTGCAATTGATGGGTTGAAAGGTAGTCAATGCTGGCTGCTAGTTCTTGTTTCAGTGGCTGCCCTGACTGTGGAGGCACCGCAAACTTTTTCACCAAACCCAGCATCTTCTCTTCTGGCACCCCCAGCACACTTGAAGTATCTTCAGCCAACCCTTGTTCGGAGTCAACCCAGAAATGACTCCCAATGCTCCCATCTGTCGAGGGAGATACATTGTGCAGCCCTGAAAAAGGTACTGCCATGGGCTTCCTTGGAGGCCCATAGGGACTTGACTCCTGCTCACGGAGTTTGTCACGGTGAAGCAATTGCTCCACTAGCCGCTCCAGACGCGAAATGCAACTACTGACGCTGTCTGCCGGCGGCCTTTGCTCATGGCCCGATACATCGGAGTCCATGAGCGTGTCCCACCTTTTGGCGTCCCTGTCAGCCTGTGGCGACCCAGGCTGCACAGGTGCCGGGACAGAGACCGCTGATCGCAAAGATTGCGATGCTGCAGTCGGCCGCTGCCGGCTCCCGGTACTTCCGTGGTCCTCCTCAGCCTGTTTCTTAGCGGCCTGTTTGGACTTGGTACGGGTCCTATCCATCGTTGGTCTTCCTGGAAACAGAAAGACACCCGAAAAACGACCTCAGGGTAAGTAACTTACCTGTAGGTCTCCGGTTTTAAGCTTACCGCTGCGGGGAACGCTCCTCCCCGCCTGTCGCTCTCAATGAGCTAGACGATATGTCGCGCATGAGCCCTGGCGGGCTCTTCACGTAGTCACTCACGTGACTCCGAAGTAAAATCCCAGAAAAATTTGTAATGTCTGAATCCAGTTTTTTCAAAAACTTTTTTGGTAGGTATATAGGAATTGATTGGAATAGGTATAGAATTTGTGGTAAAAAGATCATTTTTATAGCATTTATTCGGCCTATTAAAGACATCGGAAGCGTTTTCCAGAATTTAATTAAGGTATTTAATTTCTTAAGTAGAGGATTATAATTTGCGTTAAACATGGCTTGATATTTTCTGGTAATTTCAATACCCAAGTATTTAAATTTTTCTGTAGCTATTTTAAAAGGGAATTTTAAGAGGTGTGTTGGGTCTTTCGGTTTTATTGACATAATTTCACTTTTGTTCCAGTTTATTCTGTATCCAGAAAAGGATCCAAAATCCTCAATTAAATTTAATATGTTTGGTATAGTAGTTTGAGGTTTTGTGATGTACAATAGTACATCATCAGCGTATAAAGATATTTTATTATTTGAATATTTTGTATTATAGCCATGGAAATTCGGATTGTTCTAATTCTTTCCACTAGAGGTTCAATTATAAGAGCAAATAACAGCGGTGATAGTGAACATCCTTGTCTATTACCCGTTGATAATTGGAATTTCGTAGATAATATGTTATTAGTTAATATTCTAGCCGTAGGCTTATTATATAATAATTTAATCCATAATAATAATAATAATAACTTTATTTATAAAGCACTTTAAACAACCACAGTTGCCACAAAGTGCTGTACATGAGAAATCATGAACAAAAAGCTATTACAAACAATTAAAAACCATTAAAAACCGTAAAACGAAGGACTATAAAAAACACACTAAAAATTAAAAGACATTAAAAGCACTAAAAACAGGGGCAATGCCTCAGCCAGTGTCGAAAGCCAAAGAATAAAAATATGTTTTTAGGGAGGATTTGAAGATGGACAGTGAGGGGGCCTGTCTGATGTGCAGCGGCAAGGTGTTCCAGAGTGCCGGAGCAGCAACAGAAAAAGCTCTATCCCCTCTGAGCTTCCGCTTAGACCTTGGTACCTCAAGGAGCAGCTGATCAGCTGACCTGAGACACCGGGCAGGAGCATATAGGTGGAGCAGCTCAGAGAGGTAAGGCGGGGCGAGCCCATTCAAGGATTTAAAAACAAATAAAAGAATTTTGAAATGAACTCGAAAGTGCACTGGGAGCCAGTGTAGGGAGGCCAAAATTGGCGTAATGTGCTCCCTCTTTCGAGTTCCAGTCAAAAGGCGAGCGGCAGCATTTTGAACAAGCTGGAGGCGAGCCAATGAAGCTCATGCGACTCCAGAGTAGAGTGCGTTACAGTAATCCAGCCTAGATGTAATAAAGGCATGGATTACTGTTTCAAAATGCTCCCGCTCGAGAATGGGCTTCACCTTTGCCAGCTTCCTTAGGTGAAAGAAGCTGGACTTAACCACCGCGCCTATTTGTTTGTCTAGTTTAAAATCACCGTCCATCCTAAAACCCAGGTTCAAGACGGTTGGCTTTACAGACAATGCCAGTGGACCCAAATCAACAAAGGGAGGTTCACGGCAGCCATTGGGGCCAAACAAAATCACCTCTGTCTTCTCTTCATTAAGTCCCAGAAAGTTTAAGGCCATCCATAGGATGAAATTCTCTCCCATTTGGAATTTTGGCAATACTTTAACCATGTAATCCCATTCCACTTGATCGAATGCTTTTTCTGTGTCCAATGAAATAATTGATCATTCTTGTTCTTCAGTTTTATGTGAATGCATTATGTTGAGCAGACGTCTCAGATTATTAGCTGATTGTCTCTTAGGGATAAACCCCGTTTGATCAGGATTTATTAATTTACTAACATACTTACTTAATCTTCTAGCTAATGTTTTCGCTAATATTTTTTTATCTGTATTTAACAACGCGATAGCTCTATATGATCCGGGTTCTTCTGTATCTTTGTCTTTTTTAAAGTATTAATGTAATCGTTGATTCTGCTGGTGTATCAGGTAATGTTTGTTCTTTAAAGGCATATTTATTCATTTTCTGTAAACGTGGTATAATAGTGAGATTAAACGAGAACTTACCAGTTTGAAGTTTGATCTGTATTTTATGAGGAGTTACGATGAGGGATTACGTGAAGAACCCATCCAGCACGCATGCGCGACATTCTTCAAAGCAGCGGTGTGGAATCACAGGAAACAATAATTGAAATAAACATAGTAAAGAAAAGGAGAACTAAGATACCAGTTGATCTCTATAATTGAGGGTGGGAGCGGAGGGCACGTAATCCCTCATCGTAACTCCTCATAAAATACAGATCAAACTTCAAACTGGTAAGTTCTCGTTTAATCTCACTATTTTACTTCGGAGTCACGTGAGTGACTACGTGAAGATTTTAAAGCTCTGTGATTTCAAACCGTGTAACAGTTCATACTTCACTCGCTGCTGAAGTCCTTCAAGGGAGGAAGTATGTTATCGTAATCAACCATGAATCTGTTTGTAAACAATAATGGTATCTATTAACCAATAACAAAAGACAAAATGCTCCCCCGGGCTTAAATTATATATTTGCAGAGTCTAAACTCTTTCTGCAAATAACACAGGTTCTGCTAGCGGCTTGTTGTAGAAGGTTTGGAACGTTTTCTCCATGGACCACCCCGCTGTAGCCAGGATGTGGTCCAGTGGTACGTCCATCCTTTTAGCCACCGATGTGGATGCTGCCCTGGAGTGAGATGTATATATGTCAGTATCTACTCCAGCAGCTCCCAGTACCTGCTTGAGCCATCTTGAGATGGTTTGGCTCGACACCCGACCATGAGGTTTCTTGTGGCTGACCCATAAGGCTTTTTCCCTCCCTCGGGAATCTCTTGTTGTGTTGAGGTAAGTGAGTAGGTGAGTCATGACACACAACTGTGGGTCAGATGGGTATGCCCGGAAATCCATAACTAGGCCTGAAGTTCCTGGCCTGCTGTGCTTTAGCAGCTTCTGAATGGTGAATGAGACCCGGTCTGGTGTAATAACCATGTTGTCCAGTCGCAGTAAGTGGGACTGGACTCTTTGTGCTGAGACTAGTGCCATTAGCATGACCGTTTTCAGGGTTAGCAGTTCCAGGGTGAGAGACCTGGCTGGTGACCATCCCCTTAGGTATGTCAGGACCACACTGACATCCCAGATTTGGGTGTACCTAGGTCTAGGGGGGTTGGAGTTGAATATACCCCTCATGAGTTTGATCAGCAGCAGGTGAGACCCTATGGCCTGTTGTCCTCGTACTTGTTTTAAGTAGGATGACAGAGCACTTCTGGCAGTATTGATGGCACTGTAGCTCAGTCCTTCATTATGGTGAAGGCCCCCCAGGAACTCCAGTACATTGGTTATGGTTGAGATGAGTATGTTGTCCCAGTATTCGAGCAGTATCTTTCCCACTTCCTGATGCTCGATAGGTATTGTTTCCTGGTGGACATACGGTGGTACGCTGTCATCGTGTTGATGGTCCTGTCAGACAATCCCAGGCCCAGCAGTGGTCTTTTGATAATCTGCAACCCAGTAAGTTAATTTTGTCATGGCATGGATGACTTATGCCTGATACCGGGTGCGTCAATAGGTCTGGGCTACTGGGAAAGGTCATAGGAGTTTCGATGACCATGTCGAGGACCACTGGGAACCATGGCTGTGTAGGCCAGTTGGTACTATCAAAATACCTGAAGCAGAGTCCATCTGTATTTGGCGTAGTACCCTACTGAGGCAGAAGGGGGAAAAGCATAAAAGAAATAGTTTCCCCAGTTCAGCGCGAATGCATCTATCGCTGCTGCCTCAGGGTCTGGTTCGCAAGCGACATACATTGGTAACTGGTAATTTAGTCTGGATGCAAAGAGATCGATATCTGGTGTGCCATATTGCTTTGTAATTTTAGCAAAAGCTCTAGGATTTAACATCCATTCGGTGTTATCATTGAATTTGCGTGACCTGGTGTCTGCCACTGTATTTAGCTTACCTGGTAGGTAAGTTGCTGATAGCCAAATATGTCTATCGACACACCATTGCCAGATTTTGTTGACCAAATTTGTCACATGATATCAATTTTATTCCGCCCATATGGTTTAATATAGGTCACCACCGTGGTATTATCAATTTGTAACGAACGTGCAAATGGTGCATATTCGTAGAATATGCTTTTAAACCATAAAACGCACCCAACATTTCCAAATAATTTATGCCCAGTGTTTGTAGCAAAGATGATTCTAGGTTAGTCTATCTACCACCTGTGCTGGATATGGTATTAGTTGCTCCCCAGCCTTGAGCACTGGCATCTGTTTGTATAGTTAATGTTGGGTTATTGATGATGATAGGGCTGGAACTATGCCAAATGTGCTCTATCCACCACTGTAACTCTGATATAGCTTCAATGGGTAATTTCATGGTCCGGTCAAAGTGACCTGCATGTCGTTTTAACGCCTGTACTTTTGCCCTTTGTAGGTTTTGATAGTGCAGGGGTCCAAATTGTGTACCTGGAAATGCTGCTACCATTTTGCCAATTACTCTTGCCACTTGTCGGATGGTTGGTCGATTGCTAACCATTAAATTGTTACACGTCTGTGCCAATTCTGCTGCTTTATCTTTAGGCAACGTTACGGACATGTGGACTGAGTTAATTGTGAATCCCAGATAGTCCATAGTTGTGGATGGCGTCAACTTAGATTTATCTGGATGTATGACAAATCCCAGGGTTTCAAACAATTGTTTGGTAGCTAATACAGCTGATTTAGCCAACTCCATGGTTTTGCCTACTATTAGAATATCATCAAGTTATGCCATGACAATATGTCTCTGTTTTCTTAATGTTGCCAAGGCCGGTTTAATATCTTGGTAAATAGTCTTGGGCTGATGTTAACCCATTTAGGCAACGCTTTAAACTGCCATAGTTGCCCCATCCAGGTAAATTTCAGGTATCTGCGATGACCCTTTTGAATGGGTACTGTATAGTAGGCATCTTTTAAATCAATACTTGCCATAAAGTATCCTTTGGAAATCAGTTGTTTGGCAGTTACAAATGTACATACTTAACAAAGGTATTTAGTGAAGTCAACGATGATGCTACATCCACCATCTTTTTTGTCTTTGGTAAATATATTTGAGACAAATTCCAAAGGTTCATGTTTGGATTTCTCAACGATACCCTTTGTATTTTATTTTGTGTTTTATGATGAAAGGAATATTACATTCAAGTCATGAGACTTTGTAGTGATATTAAAATGAAGACTTCCAGACATCAATTTGATCTTGATAGCAAAGAACTCTCTTTTATTGTGCAATGAAGTAAACAAACAGTGAGAATCAAACGGATCAGTAAAAAGCTTTTCAACACTTTAAGCTATTAGTAAAAGTGGGAGTATCCAAAAGATACTAAAATATGATCAAACAGGCAAAAAACAACATATACAGATAAGAATGAACATCAGAGGGATAACGGAACTAATCTCCCAGGTCTGTCCCTTCATCAAATGGTGATTCTGCTCCACTAAGACGGCCGTCTCCATATTCAGATTGCAAAGCAGCTAACGCAGCAGGCTGCAGCTCTGTATAACTGAGTGGTGATGGGTGGTGTCTCTCAAAAATAAGTTTGAAGTACATGTGAAAACATTTCCACAGACCATAAAAAGGTGCAATAGGGTTACTTAAGAGTTAAATGTAAACTGTATGAAAATGTGTTATGTCTTTTTGGACGAATCACGTGCTTTTCTTACATCTCATTAACATTACTCATGGAAGTGGATTAATTTAATGTCCTTATGCGGTTGCGAATCTCAATTTTTAAAAGTTAAATCCGACACAAGATAATTTTATACCTGTGCTGCCTGGTATTGTGGCTGTGCCCCAATTGCAAACTCTTCCCTGTTGCCTCGCTGAATGCTTTTGAATTAGAGAATAAAATATTATTCGAACTCAATGCATTAAAAAGAACTCACTGATGACTTCTGTGGCAGAGAACAACACTGATTAAAGCGTTCATATGTTTTTTAATACCTGATCAAAGAAGTGAGACGGACGAGGCTGTACATACATGGGACGGGGCGGTACATACATGGGAAGCGGCGCCACAGGTGGACGTGCTATCCTTAACTGCAAAGACAACACCACACCACACCATGTGAGAAAGAAAAGGCTCTGTCTTACCTGTTTGCGGTCATCGGCGGTGAAGCGCGGCGTCGCCGGTAGCGGGGACCGCGCGGCAACGGCGAGAGCGGCGAGCCTATCCACCGGAGCGCCGCACGGATGCTGCGCGGGGGACGAGTAATTCAAACACGGCGGGTCCCACGTGCTTGCGGTAAGTACAAAAAAGGGCGGGCCGACTGCGATGACTCACTAGCGGCGGCTGTGGTGGCGGCCATCCTGATCGCGGCGCTGTAGCGGTGGCTGTGCCTGCGGCCGTGCAGCACACGTGCCTCACTGGCGGAGGCACGTGCCTCACTGGCGGAGGCTGTGGCAGTGGAGGTTTGACGCACGGCGCTCGAGCCACACTGGCGGCGGCCCGTGCGGGCGGCCGTGCCGCACTCGTGCATCACTGGTGGAGGTTGTGCGGTGAGTATATAGTTTTCAACATTGTCGATTTTATTTTAGCACCGTGCGGTGTTGGGAACACCGCCGCACGGCCCCGGAATTGTACGTTCTCACGAGTGCGCGGTCTATGGCGGCAGATTCTTCCCGTTTCGCCGCCAATGACCGCAGACTCGTGAGACAGGCCTTAAAGATTTTTAACAGAATCAATGAAAGAAGTGAAGAAAATCAAGATGCCATTTTTACCTTTTCCTGTCGGAATTCCAATGCCATATTGTACAAAGAGATTGTAAATTTCAACACCACCTCACTTAGATCTTCGTGCATCAATGCGAAACAAAACTGCCACAGTTTATTCATATATTCGTTTGGTGACATTTCAACGCGTGCATCTTTCAACAATTGAACCCCGTCTCTTACAAGGTCAGTGAGCTGAAACATAAGAACCCATGTTAGATAAGAGCAAAAAGGTGGATGGATTGTGCAATGAAAATCGAAATGTTCAGAAACTATATGTACTTACAACAATCATGTTGTCTACACCTCTTCTTTGCTCATCACCTCCAGGTGTGGTGACGCCAATGTTGCTCTCATGCGACATCTGCCTCCTGGAGTGCTGTTGGCTGGTGGATTGTTGCGGCGTAGAGGTCCCCTCCAGGGGATCATCCAACACCTGCTCACTGCTCTGTTGTTGCTGGAGGAATTAAATCAAATCATTTAGACAGTGTGTCCAGAGCCTCATGACTGTAAAACTTTGTCGTGATAAGTACCTTGGGTTCGCTAGTTCTGCTCACCACACGCACAATATGGCTCGATAAGAAACGCCATTTTTCTTCTATCCACTTGTTCCTCTCTGTGAGTTTGCTGCCAGCAGACCCTGTCTTTGTGCCAAGCGCCGTTACTTTTCCATAGATGGTCCTCTGGTTTGTGAACCATTGCTGGAGTTGATCAGCTGCATTACAGGAGAGTGGTGTGATTAAATTTGACTTCTAGCATAGGATGTCTTCCAAGAGATGAAAAGTTGCAGAGAGTAAACAGACATGTACCTGAAAGCCATTAAGGCCTGTAAAATAGTTGCCCTGTTTTAATAGCCTGCCATCCGCATATTTAATGTTGTCTTTCTTGAAGACATCATTCAAAGTTCAAAACAAACAGCCTTTTTAAAGACAAGCATCACATGTGTTAATTGCCTGTCTTCACGCATTTTTAATTTTATGGGCTATTGGAGACAGGATTCAAACTTCAAACACATAACCTGTGAAATGTGTCTGCAACGTATAACTTTACAGCTGCAGGGCACAGAACTACTAGAGAAGTTGAATTTGATGTCAAATAAAGAACTTTTACAGCAATAACACTGAACATTTTTCAATATTGGATAAAATAAAATGGTTTACCTGCTGATACCCTAATATATCATAATGTACTCACATGTGCACCCAGGATACTCCGCTGCCTTTTCCTCAAACAGAGCACGCTTCTTGTCCCTATTACGATAATCTTCTTTAGATTTGTCGTAGAGGATTTCGTTAGCCTGAAACCACTCTACAAGGTCTCCCTCTTGCTGCCTGTCGAAGTTAAATGGTTTAACTTTATTCCATCTTCCCTTGAATGGGGCATCCACGTCTGAGTCTGTTTCACACACAGCTACCTGGGAGCCCACAGGCAGTGTTGACTTCTCCTGTTGAATCTCCTGTTGAATCTCCTGTTGAATCTCCTGTTGAATCTCCTGTTGAATCTCCTGTTGAATCTCCTGTTGAATCTCCTGTTGAATCTCCTGTTGAATCTCCTGTTGAATCTCCTGTTGCCTCTCCTCCTCCTCCTCCTCCTATATGACTATAGCCTCCATGGCAGGTTTTTTGTAAGGCTCTGCTCTTCCCTTTCGACGAACTTTTCTGGGAGCCATCTCTAGCAAGCTTCTTATCAAAAAGACTCACCAGCAATGAGGTGAAACGCCCAAGATTGACCCAGGTCACATGCTGATGTTTTTTTTAATTTTTATTTTTTTTAATTTTTTATTTATTAGAAGTACATTACATTACAACCACATACATTAGTACTCGTCACTTATGTCTTCTTACAATTAATGTACTCCATTTATTTTTTACACTAGAAAAGGAAAAGATTGAAAGAAAGAAGAAAGTGAAGGAAAAAGTGAGAGTGTAGAAAATGTGACAACAAAAAAGGACGAAGACCCTATAAGAACAAAATTAAAAACAAAAGAAAAAGAGTTAAGAAATAGACCCTAGAAAAGAAAGAGAAAGAGAAAGAGGAAAAAGAGAGAAACAAATATTTTTATGAGCATTACGCAAATGGGACATACCAACTCTTCAACTATCATCCCCCCTTACCTGACCTCAATTTTTTTTTTTAAAGGTACCTTTGCACCCTATATTTGTAATAATTCTATAAATGCAGACCACATCAGGTGGAAGTGATCTGGTTTACCTGCTAGGAGGAGTCTTATCTCTTCTAGGTGTAATGTTTCGAACATATTTGAAATCCACATGTTTATAGTTGGTATGGAGCTTTCTTCCAAAATTTTAGAATTAGCTTTTTTCCAGTTATTAACCCATAGTCTATTAGTTTCTTTTGAAACACATTTAGTTCTGGACCATCTTCCGTTATTCGAAGATAATCCATTCTGCTTTGGGTATCAGTCTTATTTTAAATAACTTTGTAAAGATTTTGAAAATTTCATTCCAAAATTTTTGAATTTTTCTACAGAAAACGAATGAGTGCGCTATAGTAGCTTCTTGTGATTGACATTTATCACAAATAGATGATACATTTGGGAAAATTTTATGAATTTTAGTTTTCGAATAATATAATCTATGTAAAATTTTTAATTGTATTAAAGTGTGTCTTACATTAATCGAACATTTATGCACGTTTAATAAGTGTTCATTCCAACTTTCCTTTGAAATTTTAATAGCTAACTCTTGTTCCAGTCTCTTCTGATACCCTCCGTAGATGGTATTTGTACATTTAAGATAATATTATACAAATATGATATTAAGTTTGCTGATCCAGCTTTTATCTGCATTGCCTCGTCCAGTACATCTGCTGGGTTATTATAATGATCTTTTGTATATTTTTTCAAATAGTCACATATTTGAAAATATTTAAAATATTGATTATTTCTGAGTTTATATTTTATTGTAATTGTTGAAATGAAAGTAATTTTCCAGTTTCATACAAGTCACCGAGCGTTTTAATTCCTAGTCTATCCCAATGTGTAAAAGCTTTATCTATAATAGAGGGATTAAACGAAGGGTTATTAACTATAGGTAATAAAAGTGATAAATTTCTTAATTTTAAATTTTGTTTTATTTGTTTCCAAATTCGGATTGTACTATGAATAATTGGATTCTTATTATAATTTATATTATTCAATTTCATTGGAGAGAGGAGGATCGCTCCAATGTTTCCAGAGGAGCAATCCTCTTTCTCCATTACAATCCAGTCCACTTGCTGGGCGGAGTTATCCATCAGTTGAATCATATTTTTAATATTTACTGACCAATAATAATACATAAAATTAGGTAGTGCTAAACCCCCTAATACTTTAGGTTTATTCAGATGAGTTTTTTGTATTCTATGTGATTTATAGTCCCATATAAAATTAGTGATATCTGAGTCGAGTTTTAAAAAAAACTTCTTTGGTATATAGGAATCGATTGAAATAGGTATAAAATTTGTGGTAGAAAGATCATTTTTATTGCATTTATTCGGCCTATTAAAGACCGGGAGCGTTTTCCAGAATTTAATTAGTGTGTTTAATTTATTAAGTAGGGGGATCAAAATTTGCCTTAAACATACCTTGATATGTTCTAGTAATTTCGATTCCCAAGTATTTAAATTTTTCTGTAGCTATTTTAAAAGGGAATTTTAAAAGATGTGTTGAATATTTCGGTTTTATTGACATAATTTCACTTTTATTCCAATTTATTCTATATCCAGAAAAAGATCCAAAGTCTTCAATTAAATTTAATATATTTGGTATAGTGATTTGGGGTTTTGTAATGTACAGTAATATATCATCCGCGTATAAAGATATTTTATTATTTGAGTCTTTAGTATTATATCCATGGATATCAGGGTGTATTCTAATTTTTTCTGCTGGCGGTTCAATAATGAGAGCAAACAGCTGTGGTGATAATGAGCCTCCTTGTCTATTTCCCCTTGATAGTTGGAATTTCTGGGATAATATGTTATTAGTTAGTATTCTAGCTGTAGGTTTATTATATAGTAACTTGGTCCATAGAATAAAATTCTCTCCCAGTTGGAATTTTTGTAATACTTTATCCATATAATTCCATTCTACTTGATCAAATGCTTTTTCAGCATCCAGCGAAATAATTGATAATTCTTGATCTTCAGATTTGTGTGAGTGCATTATGTTGAGTAGACGTCTCATATTGTTAGATGAGTATCTCTTAGGGATAAACCCCGTCTGATCTGGGTTTATTAATTTGCTAATGTATTTACTTAATCTTCTAGCTAATGTTTTCGCTAATATTTTTTGATCTGTGTTTAACAATGCTATAGCTCTATATGAACCCGGTTCTTCTAAATCTTTGTTTTTCTTAGGTATTAGTGTAATCGTTGATTCCGCTAATGTATCAGGTAGTATTCGTTTTTAAAAGCATATTGGTACATTTTTTGTAATCTTGGTATTATTTCATCATAAAAGTTTTTATAAAATTCATTAGTAAATCCATCAGGGCCTGGTGTTTTTCCATTCTTTAGTGAGTTTATTGTATCTTCTAATCCTTAATTGAGATTTGTGCACCCAATTCCTCTTGTTCCTTCAGCTCTAACTTTGGAAGATTACAATTATCCAAAAACTTTGTGATATTATTGGAATCAATTGTCGTTTTAGATGTATACAAATTCTCATAAAATTGCGCAAATCTTTTAATAATATCCTTCGGTGTTGTTAATAATTCCCCTTTATCTGATTTAATCTTTGGTATAGTATGTTCCTTTTCTCGTTTTTTTAGCTGGCGAGCCAAAAGTTTATGCGGTTTATCCCCAAATTCAAAGTGCTCTTGTTTTGTAATTTGAAAAGTCTTATAAGTTTGGCAGATAATAATTTATTTAATTTAAATTTCAAAATTATTATTTTATTATGTTTATCTATTGATGGATCTTTAGCATTATCTATATCCATTTGTCTAATAAGTTCTTCTAACTGTCTTTGTTCATTCTTATTCTTTTTATTTTGAAAGCTTGATATGAAATTATAATACCCCTAATGTATGCTTTAAAAGATTCCCATAATACAGTAGACGATATATCTGGAGTATCATTTATTTGAAAAAAGGCCTCCATTTGTTCTTTTAAATATATACTCGCTTGTGGATCTTTTAGAATTTGAGAATTAAATCTCCAAAACGATTTATTCTTAAACATTCCTTCCAGTTTTAAAAAGAAAGTTAGTGGAGAATGGTCTGAAATCGAATTTGTGTGGTATATTGGGTTAGATGTTTGAGGGATTAATTTTGTATCCAGCAGGAAGTAGTCTATACGTGAGTATGTCTTATGTACCATTGAATAAAACGAGTATTCCCTGCCAGTTGGATTAACAATTCTCCAAACATCTGCTATATTAGTATTGTTTATATAAGTATTGAGATGTTCCCCGGTTTTCGATTTCATATTCCCTCTCTGTTTTTGACTTGATTTATCTAAGTACGGATCTAAAACACAGTTAAAGTCTCCTCCTATTATAACATTTTGATAGTTAAACTCTGCAATTATGTTGAAAATTTTATTGAAAAAGTGGGGGTTGTCAAAGTTAGGGGCATATATATTTACCAAGATAAGTGGAGTATGATGGATTTCTCCATTAACTATTAAGTATCTCCCTTCTATATCTGTTATGATATTCTTTGCTTTAAATGGTATACCTTTTCTTATAATGATTGACGTGCCTCTAGATTTCGAAGTGAATGACGAATGGTATGATTGACCTATCCATGTCGCCCTCAACCTGACTTGATCCTGAGATTTTAAGTGTGTTTCTTGTAAGAAGATAATGTCGGAGTTGTACAGTTTCAGCTGAGCTAGTATCTTACCCCTTTTAATAGGTTCGTTAATACCTCTTATATTCCAACTACAAAATGAGATTCCTCCTAGGTTCTTTTGTTTGGTGTCATGCATTTTGAATAATTATAGTACCTTTAAATCTTGTGGTGCATCCATATCCCAGGTCTTTGGGTATTGGGGGAACTTTTGAATTTTTAAGTTTTGTTGGTATATCCATTTTACGCTTATCACTAAACACAAGACACAAACATGTGATTTTATGTGATAATAAAAAAAAAACTAAAAAAGTGAAAATACAGTGTCTGATATAGTCGTCACTGTAGCGAGTGTCCCACCTGTAGGTGGGAAAAAACCTTGTTTTGACTTCCATTGTGTTGTTAAACAAATAGCTCCGCTCTCTTGGTTAATCATAACATATTATAATATTAAAACGGGGCCTCACATTCAGATATATAATACAATTTTACCCTATATATTTCATTATAACATATCATATATTTATCGCAATTTTAACTACTAATTATTAAACCGATATTTTTGACTTCAATAAGAATCAACTGTTGGTTGAAGTGGTTAACGAGACGTGCCCCTGGGCCTAAGCCAGGTGCTCGTTTCTCATCCCCTCCTCCCACTTATAGATAAGGTTTCAATTTATTAAAAATTCATATTAGTATGTTAGTTCATTATTTTCTATTTTTGTTTTTGTTAGTATTCTAATCTAACATGCATAACTTATTAAGTTGTTAATAGGATAAATTCTTACAATTGGTTTTAATATTATAATCTAATATACAAGTAAATGCTTCTGGTATATACCATTCCCGTCTGTTCAGCTGTTTACTCGTTTTGAACAGAAAGTGTCCTTGATTCAACATTCCAAAGATAACAGTCTAGCTATCCCAGACAAAGCATTGCTTAGAATGGTTCAGATCTGCCAACCCCCTTTGATTTCTATTTTTCAACGATAGTTTGGGCATATTTAAACGCGTCTTCAGGCTTAACAAATGACTTTTCAGAACCTTGAAGGAAATACGCATTTTCGCAGGATAAAAAAATCCCATATCTGATCCCTTCTCTCCCTCTTAAAAGATCCTTAACCTTCTCGAATTTGTTTCTTTTTTGCACAATTTCATATGGGTAGTCCCTGAATATCTTAATAGTGTCATTGTCCAGCCGCAGTTGCACACCGTGTTTGATTTTGCTCATAACATCTTCCAGTTCTAAAATATCCCGAAATTTCACAATAATATGTCGTGGATATGTTTTTCCCGCACCAGATCTTTGTTTAAATCTTGGGACACGATGAGCCACTTCGATTTTCGGTTCTTTGGAAAGATTCAGCAGTTGTTTAAGCAAGCCCATGGCAAACTCACGCACATCCTCCCCCTCGGCTCCCTCTGAGACTCCAAGAATTCTCAAATTCTGACGTCTAGAGCGAGCTTCCAGGTCCAGGCATTTTCTGAAACTTTACCAAGTTGAGTCACCATCTGTAGTGAAGTTTGTTCATTTTCTCGCCTCATTTGCTCATGTTCTTGCCTCATTTTCGCCATGTCTTCAACCACTCGAGCCGTGTTTTTCTCCAATTCCGTAATTGTGCGCATACTTGCAGCTACTGTTTCAAGCACAGCCGTGAACCTGTCCGTAGTAGTTTCATCCATCTTGTCCATTCTCTCTGATAGTCCATCTTTCACCTCTTCAATTCGTTTATTCATAATGTCCAGTGAATCAATCATCTTCTGATTGCTAGCATCCATAGCCTTCTGATTACCAGCATTTAAATCCTTCATCATCTTTTCCATTTTTTCCATCATATTTCCCATGTTTTCCTTCATATTTTCCTTCATATTTTCCATCATAATTTTATTTTCATCCAAAATCTCATCTTTCATATTTTTCACTGATTTCTTCAAGTCATCAAACTCTTTCTTAGATCTTGTATCCATTTCTGCAGCCACTTCAGAGACTTCAGAGACTTCAGAGGTAACTTCTGCTTCAGACGTCTTCTGGTCTCTCAGCAGCTTTTTCACTGATCTCTGAGGGCTCACAGCTGGAGGCAGTTTACTCATTTAAAGGGCTTTAAACCACCGTTTAAAACATCGCGCTTAATGATGACGTCATCAGCGCGGCGACCAGAAGCTCCGGTAAGGTTTTTTAAAACAATCCCGATTTCTGGACCCGTTTTACACGATAAATCGTGAAATTTTTCGGGAGAGGAGCTAGGTGCACGTCTGTTAGTCCAACATGGCGCCACCGGAAGTTGAATCTCCTGTTGAATCTCCTGTTGAATCTCCCGTTGAATCTCCTGTTGCCTCTCCTCCTCCTCCTCCTGTATGACTATAGCCTCCATGACAGGTTTTTTGTAAGCCTCTGCTCTTCCCTTTCGTTGAACTTTTCTGGGAGCCATCTCTAGCAAGCTTCTTATCAAAAAGACTCACCAGCAATGAGGTGAAACGCCCAAGATTGACCCAGGTCACATGCTGATGTTGAAGTCACCTTTTTTTTACTCACTTTTTTTTCCTCTGTCCAGCTGACGAGTTCAGAGTGCACATGAGAGTCACCAGAGTCATGTCTGATTGCCTGGGCAGCCTACCAGCTTCCACAGTCTACATCGTACAAAGCATCATATTGTGATGCATCAATGCCTGTTTTGGGAGCAGCTTTGCCCTAGAGCGCAGTATATATTACAGAGACTTGCAAATGTAGTGCAGTCTATTACACAGGCCAGCTTTCCCCCTATCAACTCAATCTACACTTCGACCTGCTTCGGGAAGCAGCCAACGTACCATTCCTTCCTCTCCTTTCACCCCGTGAGCAGATAATACAAATGCATAATGAAAGAGTTGGTGTTGTCCTACGGAACAGGGGTGCAGGAGAGGTGAACACAACCCTGTCTTCTTCAACAGCACTGGTAGAGATGGCTTCTGGACGTGACTGGCAAACCTCAGATTAGGCTGCCATGAAGTGTCATAAAATGTTCTCACGCTGTTCCTCAATACTGGTTTGTCTTAAGGTTGTGACCTCAGTCCCAAATACACAAAATCTATATATAAACTTCAAGCAATTTTTTCTTTTCAACCCACTCTGTCACCTTATCAATAACTTTTACTTTGTTAAGCAGAATTTGTCTTTAAAAAGTCTAAGTAACTGATATTTCTGTCCCTGATTATTGTTTCTAAAAAGAGTTCCCACGGTAGAATCACGAGTCACAAAGGTAAACGCACGGGCCACTGCGTTCTTACAACGAGTTGAAATGTTTCAAATATTAACCTCAAGAGTACATTTAACTCGTGGAAAAGTTCAAGCATGTTTGAACTTTTTCAAGTTAACAAGTTTCACGGGTACCTGCCGTTAGCGCCACGAGTCGCTAAGTTGCGTCCACGAGTTCCGACGTTCCCGCTACGTTAATTGTACGTGGTTACCACGAGTTAAATTTGTTTTAAACTCGGGGCACCTCGTGGGTCAGCTCGCACAGTGTAACAGGGGTTTTAGACATTCCTTCCAATTTTTAAAAGAAAGTTAGCGGAGAGTGATCTGAGATGGTGTTGGTATGGTATTTTGGGTTCGAAGTATAGGGGATTAATTTTGTATCCACCAGGAAATAATCTATACGTGAGTATGTTTTGTGTACCATTGAATAAAACGAGTATTCCCTGCCGGTCGGATTCGCGATCCTCCAAACATCTGTTATATTGGTATTTCTTATGTATGTATTTAAGAGTTCACTCGATTTTTTTTTATTTATTTTTTTTTATTTTTATTTATTAGAAGTACATTACATTACAACCAATTACACTAGTACTCATCACATATATCTTATTATAATTAATGTACTCCGTTTATTTTCTACACTAATAAAGGGAAAGGATGAGATTGAGAGAAAGAAGAAATTGAAGGAAAAAAGTGAAGGTGTAAAAAACGTGACAACAAAAAACAAAAACAAAAGACAAAGACCCTATAAAAAAGAAATTAAAAACAAAAGGAAAGAGTTAGGAAATAGACCCTAAAAAAGAAGAAAAAAGAGAAAGAGGGAAAAGAGAAAAACAAGTACTTTTTTATAAGCATCACGCAAATGGGACATACCAACTCTCCAGCTTTCATCCCCCCTTACCTGACCTCAGTTTTTTTTAGTACTTTTGCACCCTATACTTGTAATAATTCTATAAATGCAGACCACGTCAGGTGGAAGTGATCTGGTTTACCTGCCAGGAGGAGTCTTATCTCTTCTAGGTGTAATGTTTCGAACATATTTGAAATCCACATGTTTATAATTGATATTGGAGCGTTTTTCCAGAATTTTAGGATTAACTTTTTTCCAGTTATTAACCCATAGTGTAGTGCGTGGGTCTCGGAATGAAGCACAAAGTCGTATTTCGAGAAGCACTTTTTATTAGGTTCCTCCCAGTTCTAGGGAAGACCAAACGAGAGGAAGATGGCACCCAAACCCCTGCCTTTAAAGCCTCCGGCTAAGGGCCGCCTCCGGACTGAACCACTCCTGTGCCGAGGGGTTCGACACTATGATGGCACGACCCTTGGGAGCCGCCACAGGACCCCCCCCCCCCAGAACCAGAGGCACGAAACGCACCGGCGGGCGAACGACCCGGCCGGCCCGCGTGCGGAAGTTAGCCGCTCGTGGGGCTTGCGGAGGCATAGGTGGAGGGACAGGACGAGGGACCGGCGGGAGGACAGGTGGAGTGACAGGCGGAGGGAGCCGTGAAGGGGGGCGCCCTCGAGGCCGAGGTTGGGCAATGTCCAGGTGTGCCGGCTTCAAACGGTCCATCGTGCGGAATTTCCGCCGTGCCAGACACAGTTTGTCTGGCGGCAGTCGCCGTCCTCGTGCATGGAGTGGTGGGCCGGTAGTTGGGATATAATGCAACACCCCGTGGCTGGGGGTTGCTGATTGAAACTGCGCATGGAGAATGTCCGGGAACGCAGCCAAGATCCGCGCGAATCGGGAGTCCACGGACGCCAGTGGCCATCCCACCAGTTGATCCACTCGCAACGTGATCGGCTCCATCGTAGTGGCGTTGACCAAACGCTGACGCCCGACGTCCACCATGAGGGAATGCGCCCGGAGGAAATCGGCCCCGAGCAATGGTTGGGAGACATCAGCGATAGTGAACTGCCACGAGAAATGACAGGAGCCGAGCACGATGGGAACCATGCGCAGTCCATATGTACGGATGGGGCTGCCGTTCGCCGCGGTGAGGACGGGCCCCTGCTTACCGGAACGAATGTCGGCCAGCGAAGGGGGCAGGACGCTGAGCTCCGCTCCAGTATCCACGAGGAAGCGGGTCCCGGAGCGCCGATCCCAGGCGAAAAGGCGGTGAATTTGGCCGGCCGCCGCTGGGAGTATTGGCAGCCGGCCCAGGGGTTTCCCGGGAACATGCACGGCTGGCGGCATTGTCGTGCTGCAGCACCCCAGAGCTGATGGTAGTAGCACCAGTTCCTCGTGTTGGTGCTACTTGGAGCTTGCCTGCTCCTGCTGGTGGTGCCTGCAGCCTGTTGACGCTGGACTGCAGGTGCAGTACGCCTCACTGCCGCTGGGGGTGATCGTACGGGCCGTCGGGCTGGAGCTGTCACTCCTTCCACCGCTCCCCCGCCCCACCGGAGGAAATCGGGAGCTGCTGGGGTGACGTCATCGGCGTGCCTGCTGACGGCCAGCGCGTTGACGTCATCAGGGCGCGTTGACCTCAGCGCGACCCCGTCTCTGCTGATGCCCAGCGCGCTGACGTCATCAGGGCACGCCATCTACAGGGCGTCGGCGCGCCTCCCAAGGGCCCGAAGGTCGGCAAACGAGACGTCGGTGAGCTGCAACCAAATGTAGGCCGGCAGCAGATGCAGGTAGGTGTATTCAAACAACACGCACGGCGTGTGCCCGTCTAGTAGCGCCACCATCTCCTTTAGGAGGGTAGATGGCCATCGGTCGCCCAGGCCCCCCATATGCAGGATCCTACCTGCCCGCTCCATCCTACTCAGTCCGTAAATGTGGAGCAGGAGCTCTTTCAGGCCGAGGTATTTATCATCGTTCGGGGGGTCTGCGAGGAAGTCCGTGACCTCTTCAACTGCATCCTGGTCGAGGGCTCCCACCAGGTAATAGAAGCGGGTGGCATCGACCGTGATGCCCCGCAGGTTGAACTGGGCCTCCGCCTGCTGGAACCAGATGAGCGGCCGGGTGGTCCAGAAGTTGGGCAGCTTAACAGCGACTGCGTCTAGAGCCCGGGCCGGGCTGGCGTGTGAGGGGGCAGGGTTTTCTCGTCCCTCCATCATGACGCTAATGGAGCGTCGGGGTCACCAATGTGGTGCGTGGGTCTCGAAAGGAGGCACGAAGTCCAGAGTTTCGAGAAGCACCTTTATTATATTCCTCCCGGTTGTAGGGAGGACGAAACTAGAGGAAGATGGCACCCAAACCCCTGCCTTTTAAACCCTCCGGCTAAGGGCCGCCTCCGGACTGCACCACTCCTGTGCCGAGGGGTTCGGCAGTATGATGGCACGACCCTTCAAATATCTCCCTTCAATGTCTGGTATGGTATTCTTTGCTTTGAATGGTATACCTTTTCTTATAATGATTGACGTACCTCTAGATTTCGAAGTAAATGAAGAATGGTATGTTTGACCTATCCATTTTGCCCTCAACCTAGCTTGATCATGAGATTTTAGATGAGTTTCTTGTAAGAAGATAATGTCAGAATTGTACAGTTTCAGCTGAGCTAGTATCTTACCCCTTTTAATAGGTTCGTTAATACCTCTTATATTCCAACTACAGAATGAGACTCCTCCTAGGTTCTTTTGTTTAGCATCTTGCATTTTGAATAATTATAGTACCTTTAAATCTTGTGGTGCGTCCATATCCCAGGTCTTTGGGTATTGGGGGAACCTTTGAATTTCTAGGTTTTGTTGGTATATCCCTTTTACGCTTATCACTAAACACAAAACACAAACATGTGAGTTTATGTGATAATTTAAAAAAAGAAAAAAAAGTGAAATAGTCGACACTGTAACAAGTGGCCCACCTGTAGGTGGGAGAAAACCTTGTTTCGACTTCCATTGTTGGTGTTAAACAAATAACTCTGCTCTCTTGGTTAATCATAACATATTAGAACGGGGCCTCACATTCAGATATATAATACAATTTTACCCTATATATTTCATTATAACATATCATATATATATATCGCAATTTTAGCTACTAATTATTAAACAAATGATTTTAGCTTCAATAATAGTCAACTGTTGGTTGAAGGGGTTAACGAGACGCGCCCCTGGGCATATTTATACGCATCCTCAGGTTTTACAAATGACTTTTCAGAACCATTAAAAGAAATACGCATTTTGGCTGGATAAAAAACACCGTATCTGACACCTTGTTTCCCTCTTAAGAGCTCTTTAGCCTTCCCGAATTGAGTTCACTAGTTTTAGATTTTGTATTACCTCTCTGTTTTTGCCTAGATTTATCTAAATACGGATCTAAAACACAATTAAAATCTCCTCCAATTATAACATTTTGGTAATTAGATTCTGCGATTATATTCAAGATTTTATTGAAAAAATGAGGATTATCAAAGTTGGGCGCGTATATATTTACCAAGGTGAGTGGGGAAGCGTGGATCTCTCCGGTAACTATCAAATATCTCCCTTCCTTATCTGTTATGGTATTCTTTGCTTTAAATGGTATGCCTTTACGAATAATGATTGACGTACCTCTAGAATTCGAAGTAAATGAAGAATGATATATTTGGCCTATCCAATTTGCCCTCAATCTAGCCTGATCCAGGGATTTGAGATGGGTTTCTTGTAGAAAGATGATATCAGTATTGTACAATTTCAGCTGAGCTAATATCTTACCCCTTTTAATAGGTTAATTAACACCTCTTATGTTCCAACTACAGAATGTGACTCCTCCCAGTTTCTTTTGTTTAATGTCTTGCATTTTGAATGGTTTTAATACCCTTAAATCTTACGGTGCATCCGAACCTCAGGTCTTTAGATATTGGGGGAACCTTTGCGCTACAAAGTTCAATTGGTAGATCCCTTTTGCGATTATCCTTAAACAAAAAACACAAGCATGTGACTTGTTGTGATTTAAAAAAAATTGGAAAAGTGAAAATACAGTGTCTAAACTTGTCGACACTGTAACAAGTGGCCCACCCGTAGGTGGGAGAAAACGTTGTATCGACTTCCATTGTCGATATTAAACAATTAGCTCTGCTCCCTTGATTACTCATAGCATAGTGGAACGGGACCTCAAAATCAGATGTAAAGCACCCATTTACCATATATGTATATATTTCGTTATGACATCATATATATATAACAATTTTATCTACTAAGTGTTTAAACGTATGGTTTTACCTTCAATAATAATCAACTGTTGGTTGAAGGGGTTAACCTGAAACCTGCTCCAGGATCTGGGCCAGGTGCCCGTTTCTCCTCCCCTCCCCCCAATTATAGATAAGACAAATTTATTAAATTTTATGTGTTAGTTCTTAAATTTGTTATTAGTTATTTCCTTATCAACTATCGCTCTCTATAAAAGGGATGTTCCCTCTTTGTAATACTTATCTAAATTCTTCCCCATTCTGCAATTCTTGTTAGCATCCATTACTATTTCTATATTAATATTGTTAAAAGGATTAGTTCTGTGCGATTTAAGTTAGTATTTTAATCTCTAAAACAACAGTAATTGCTTCTGGTGGATTCCACATTCTGCTCTTCGGTTTGTCGTTCCCCTGTTATTCTCTGTTTACTTCGCTTGGAACACAGAATGTCCTTGAATTAAAATTCCACAGATAAAGAGTCTAGACAAGAGCACATGGATAATTTCTCCATCTTAGTTTTTTTTTTTAAAGTACTAAAAGAACTGTTTCTTCACTTCTGTTCAGCCGATGACTGTGGAATAATAAAGAGAAAGATTTGTCCATACCTTCCCCCTACTTTCTTTGAGCGACATTCTCTTCCACGATGATTTGGGCATATTTGTATGCAGCTTCTGGGTTTATGAAAGATTTTTCTTTCCCCTTGTAGGTAATCCGCATCTTAGCTGGATAGAAAACACCGTATCTAACATCTTGAATTCCTTGAAGAATGTCTTTTTTCTTTGAGAACTGATTTTGCTTTTGTACAATTTCATAAGGATAGTCCCTGAATAGTTTGATAGAGTCCTTATCAAACATCAATTGCACTCCATATTTGATTTTCCTCATCACCTCTTCAAGGTCTGAAATGCCCCGAAATTTCACGATGATCTGTCGTGGATGGTCTGGTCTTGTTTGTGATCTTGGTATAAATCTCGGTACTCGATGTGCCACTTCAATTTTTGGTTCAGTGGGGAGATTAAGCAGTTGTTTGAGTAAGCCCCCAGTGAACTCACGAATGTCCATTCCCTCGGCTCCCTCTGACACTCCAACAATTCTTAGATTTTGGCGTCTCGAACGAGCTTCCAGAACAAGGCATTTATCCGAAACTTTCACCAGCTGAATCGCCATCTGTCTTGTGGTGTGGTCTTGTTCTTGCCTCATTCTCTCCATATCTTCAGCCATTCGTGCCATATATATCTCCATTTCTCTCATTGTAGTCAGATTTGAAGCGACTGTTTCAAGCACAGCCTTGAACTTCTCCGTGGAGACTTCTTCCACCTTATCAATTCTCTCCGATAATTCTCCTTTCACATCATCAATTCGTTTATTTATGGTGCCGATTGAATCAATAACTTTCTGATTACCAGCACTCATATTCTCCGTCATCTTTGCCATTTTTTCCATCATTTTTTCCATCATTTTATTATTTCCATCCACAATTTCATCCTTCATTTCTCTTACCGATTTCTTTAATTCCTCAAGTTCTTTGTCTTTGTCTTTAGCCAATTCAGTCTTGGATCTTGTAGTCATTTCAGCGACCACTTCAGGGACCACTTCAGAGGTGAATTCTTCAGGTTTCGTCTGGCTTTTCAGGAGCTGTCTTGTGACTGTTCTTTGAGGACTCTGAGCAGGAGACGATTTTTTCATTTAAAAGGCTTTAAACCTCCGTTAAATTCAAAGCGCTTACTGATGACGTCATCAGCGCGACGTCCAGAAGCTCCGGTAAGTTTTTAAAATCGATCTCACGAATCTGGTCTGCGGCTAAGCAGTAAGAATGGTCGGTCTGTATGTTGTGTGACACCGCCAAGGATAAAAAAAGTTAGAAAGGGGGTTAAAAGAGGTTTACAAATGAAATGGATTTAGCATATAGAACTCTAAGATCTGAACTATAGTGAGAGTTCGGGCAGACTTAATAAAATTCTCAGTATAAAACAGTCAATATGTTCTTATTCTGCATTAAATAACAGAGGTAGAAAGAAAATGCTCTTGAGGAGAAGATTTTTACAAGGATGTTGCCATGAGGACTCGACTGTCTGAGCTCTATGATCTAACTACAGTGAGAGATTGAACAGGCTAAGTAACATTTTCAATATGCCACGGAAGTAATAAATGTTTTCTTACCTCTCCTCCGTAATGGGGAACCTGAAGAAAGACAAGTCGGGTCGCCTACATTGCCGATTGGAGCAATCTACAGCAGAGCAGAATGCAACACTAGTTGACGTGGACGCCATGGCCAAAGCGAAGATGCGAGTGCGGAGGCCGGAAGCAAAGATCCTATCTTTGGGCGGAAGCAAGATGGACGGAAGCTGGTTACGGAAATGGGGCCTTAAATTACCCATGAATCTGCTCATGACCGTACTATGTGTTTTTCTTCGAGCGGTCTATCTTGCTCCGCTATTGGATCTTTGCTTTGGACCTTCTGGACTCCGGGGTGAATGGTCACGCTTTGGGTCGGCTCAGGGTGAGAGTGGGGTCATCGGCTGTCGGGAGACTCGCCCGGAGGTGTTTAGAGTCATACAGTGTGGAAACAGGCCCTTCGGCCCAACTCGGCCAACATGTCCCAGGTACACTAGTCCCACCTACCTGCGCTTGGTCCATAACCCTCCAAACCTGTCCTATCCATGTACCTGTCCAAGTGTTTCTTAAACGATGGGATAATCCCAGCCTCAACTACCTCCTCTGGCAGCTTGTTCCATACACCCACCACCCTCTGTGTGAAAAAGTTACTCCTTGGATTCCTATTAAATCTTTTCCCCTTCATCTTGAACCTATGTCCTCTGTCCTCGATTCCCCTACTCTGGGCAAGAGACTCTGTGCATCTACCCGATCTATTCCTCTCATGATTTTGTACACCTCTGTAAGATCACCCCTCATCCTCCTGCGCTCCATGGAATAGAGACCCAGCCTGCTCAACCTCTCCCTGTAGCTCACACCCTTTAGTCCTGGCAACATCCTCGTAAATCTTTTCTGTACCCTTTCAAGCTTGACAAGTGCACTCAGAAAGTATTCAGACCCCTTCACTTTTTCCACATTTTGTTACGTTACAGCCTTATTCTAAGATGGATTAAATTATTTTTTTAATCATCAATCTACACACAATACCCCATAATAAAAAAGCGAAAATAGGTGTTTAGAAATTTTTGCAAAGTAATTGAAAAGAAATAACTGAAATATCACGTTTACATAAGTATTCAGACTCTTTACTCAGTACTTTGTTGAGGCACCTTTGGCAGCGATTACAGCCTCAAGTCTTCTTGGGTACGATGCTACAAGCTTGGCACACCTGTATTTGGGTAATTTCTCCCATTCTTCTCTGCCGATCCTCTCAAGCTCTGTCAGGTTGGATGGGGAGCGTCGATGCACAGCTATTTTCAGGTCCCTCCAGAGATGTTTGATCGGGTTGAAGTCCCGGGCTCTGGCTGGGCCACTCAAGGGCATTCACAGACTTGCCACAGACGAAGCCACTCCTGCATTGTCTTGGCTGTGTGCTTATGGCCCTGTCTCATGGTGCGAGTTGACCTATGAGTGACCCCGAGTGCAAGAGAAAATCAGACTCGTGGTTGTGTACGAGATTCCAAGTTTATGTTCAAGAGTTTAACCGAGTTCCCACGGGTATGACTAAGTTTGACGTTTACCTGTCATTTCTGCGATGTTCCAAGTTCGTCTCCCGAGTTACCAAGTTCCTCTCCCGAGTTACTCTTGAGCCAACAACATCTACCGTACGTATTGAAAAATCATCACATGGTAAAAATGATGTCATGCTGGGTTTTTTTACACTATAAAAATGTCCTCCAGGAGGGCAGACGGCCGGCGGTTCGCCCAGGCCTTCCATTCTGAAAATCCGAGCTGCCCGCTCGGTCATCTAGGACAAACCTCCTGATAAGGAATTCCTTAAGGCCCCTATGTTTGTTTGCTACCAGGGGGTTCTTGAGGAAAGGCTTAACTCGCCTCGCAGTCGCTTGGTCAAGCGTGCCAACCACGTAATAATACTTTGTTTCATCTGCCGTAATACCTCTCACAACAAACTGTGCCTCTGCCTGCTGGAACCAGATGTCAGGTTCTTCGGTCCACAGAGTAGGGAGCTTCAACGCAACGGCGTTATTATCCATCACGACGCATGATGGACGGCGTGGGGTCACCAGTGTAGCGGCCTGGACGAGGTCAGAAAAAGGCCAGACGCCAGGCGGGTTCAATCAGTAGCCTTTTAATCCCAACAGCGAGAGTATACCACTCACACACCTCGAGAGCACTAAATCCAGGGTCGTCTGGAAACCCTGTGGCAGACCAGTGCCCCTGTCCCTCACTCGGCGAGGGGAGTGATCCAAGGAGTGGCCTACCCCCCAGGGACCGCCACACTCCCTTGTTTAAATCAGCTCATTTGGAAACATGGCTGCAAGAAGGCAATTGGAGTCCAGGATGGTGATGTTTTTTGTTCGAGTGCTGTATGCAGCAGCCCTTTATGTGATGCAAGGACACTTGCGCAATGAAGGCAGAAGGGAAAGAGTAAAGAGGAAAATTAAGAAGAGGTCTCAGTGGGTGAAGCCCCTCTTTCAAAGGAGATCTCTCTTTGGACAGTATGTGCTGTACGAAGAGGATAAATCTGCATTTAAAAATTTCATCAGAATTTCACCTGAGCTCTTTAATGAGCTGAAGACTAACTTGGGACCTCTGCTGATGAAACATGACACAGTTATGAGAAAGGCACTGGAACCAGGCCTGCGCCTAGCCATCACCCTCCGCTACTTGGCATCAGGGGATTCTTACAAAAGTCTCTCCTACAACTTTCTGGTTCCCCACAACATCATCAGCGGGATTGTCCGAGAGACCTGTGAGGCCATTATCGATTTTTATGCAGATGAGGTGATGGACTGCCCCAGTACACCAGATGCGTGGAAGAAAGCGGTGCTGGGCTTTGAAAACAGATGGAACTTCACACACACATGCGGGGCTCTGGATGGCAGGCATGTGGCCATTCGTTGTCCACCCAATGGTGGCTCAAATTATTTTAATTACAAAAAATTCCATTCTATTGTACTGTTAAGGGCCCGTCCCTCGGGCATGCGACTCCATGCAGCAAGCGCGACCTAACCGCAAGCGGGGGCCATGCGGGGGCCGTGCGGAGGTCGCGGGGGCCGGTCCCACTTCGATCGGCGGAGCCGTATGGAGTTGTGTGGAGCTGGTCCCGACATCGCGCGGGGCTCCAAAAAACTGACACTGTTCAAAAATTCCGCGCGGCAACGGCCTGCCGGCCCGCAGCCGCATCGAGGCCGTGCGCGCCGCATCAACGGCCGTGCGCAACGCCTCGCCGCCCGGACGCAGCCGCATCATGGGCCGTGCGCACCATCTTGACGTCACTCGACCTCCGCGCGGCCCCCGCTTCCGATTTGGTAGCGCTTGCCGCATGCTGGTGGGGCCGGCCCTGTACGGGGATCACTCGACCTCCGCGCGGCCCCCGCTTGCGGTTAGGTCGCGCTTGCCGCACGGAGTCGCATGCCCGTGGGACAGGCCCTTTAGCTGTGGTTGATTCTAACTACAACTTCCAGTGTGTGGATGTGGGCACACCTTAAAGTGTCGCTGATGGCAGGATTTGGAGAGAGACCTCCCTCGGGCAGAAACTGGAAAATGGAACAGCAGGCATGCCTGATCCTGAACCTCTGCCAGGAGAAGACAACCCGGACATTTCCTTGTTCAATGGTTGCTGACGATGCCTTTGCACTAAGGCCCTGGATGATGGACCCATATGCACACAGACATTTAACAAGGGTCCAGAGGATCTTTAATTACAGGCTGTCCAGGGCGAGGAGGGTTGTAGAAAATGCATTTGGCATCCTGGCAAACAGATTTAAATGCTTGCTCAAAACTATGGAACAGGAGCCAAAGAACGTCGAGACTATTGTGTTTGCAGCATGCGTTCTGCACAAGCTGATCTGTATCAGAAGCGCAGCTGCAGGATCAGCAACAGCCATGCAGGACGGTGACTTAGTGGACAGTCAAACAGGGAGCATAACACCAGGTGCGTGGAGGAGTGGTGTAAACGTTGGTGTCACTGCAGTGTTTTCGAGGTAACACGGGGACCAACAGTACAAAAGAGCAGAGAGAACATCTCCGCTCGTACTATAATTCAGAATTGAGCAGTGTGCCGTGGCAGGACAGCTTATTTTGAGGGTCAGCTTGGCTTGATGAGAAATGCCACTTCTCCTAAATCCACTTGTTTCTCTCTGTGAGTCTGCCGGCCGCCAGCAGACCCTGTCTTTGTGCCAAGTGCGGTGATGGTCCTCTGGTTTGTAAACCATTGCTGGAGTTGTTCATCTGCATTAAAGGAGAGTGGTGGGATTTAAATAGAACTTCTAGCATAGGGTGTCTTCCAAGAGATGAAAAGTTGCAGAGAGTAAACAGACATGTACCTGAAAGCCATTGTGGCCTGTAAAATTGTAAGGGCCTGCCCACCAGCGTGCGATTGCATGCGTCTAGCGCGACCAAACGTGGTGGCTTGAGGCGTACAGCCTCGCGGGGCCGGTCCCACTTCCAACCGCGGAGACGTCTGGAGTTGTGCGGGGCTGGTCCCGACATCATACTCACCAATCAGCTGGGCAGGAGGCGGGCCGACTGAATTTGGACGTCGCAGGGCGTCGGGCGGTGACGTCATCACGCAACGGCATGCGCTAGGCGTACGACGTCGAGACGCTGCGTACGCCTGTTGAGAGGCTGCGTACGGCCTCAATGCGGCTGCGGGCCGACAGGCCGTTGTCTCGCGGGATTTTCGGACAGTGCAAGATTTTTGGATCCCCGCGCGATGTCGGGACCAGCCCCGCACAACTCCATACGTCTCCGCCGATCGAAGTGGGATCGGCCCCGCCAGGCCGTACGCCTCAAGCGACCACGTTTGGTCGCGCTAGACGCATGCAATCGCACGCTGGTGGGTCAGGCCCTGTAGCCCTGTTTTAATAGCCTGCCCTCCGCATATTTCATGTGGTCTTTCTTGAAGACAGGATTCAAAGTTCAAATCAAACAGCCTTTTTTAAGACAAGCATTACATGTGTTAATTGCCTGTCCTCACACATATTTAATTTGATGGGATTTTGGAGACAGGATTCAACCTTCAAACACACAACCTGTGAAAGTTGTCTGTGAAACTCATAACTTTACAGCTGCAGGGCACAGAAGTTTTATTTTACTGCAACTGCAACTGCAACTTTATTTATATAGCACATTTCATACACGAGGCAGACTTAAAGTGCTTCACATAAAAACATGTCATACAATAAAATGAAATAATTAAATGAAATAAAATAGAAGAATTAAAAGAAAATAAAAGCATAGTTAAAAATGCATTATAGAAAAGTGCAAAAGTTAAAAGTGCAATGTAGTTAAGATTTAGCTGAACGCTAAAGTGAACATAAAAGTTTTCAGTCTTGTTTTAAAAGTGGTGAAAGTCGGGGAAAGTGGATGCAATAAAAAACCTCCTGGCAGGTAAACCAGATCACTTCCACCTGACGTGGTCTGCATTTATAGAATTATTACAGATATAGGGTGCAAAGGTACCTTAAAAAAAATTTGAGGTCAGGTAATGGGGGATGATAGTTGGAGAGTTGGTATGTCCCATTTGCGTGATGCTCATAAAAACTATTTGTTTCTCTCTTTTTCCTCTTTCTCTTTCTCCTTCTTTTCTAGGGTCTATTTCTTAACTCTTTTTCTTTTGTTTTTAATTTTGTTCTTATAGGGTCTTCGTTCTTTCTTGCTGTCACATTTTCTACACTCTCACTTTTTCCTTCACTTTCTTCTTTCTTTCAATCTCATGCTTTCCTTTTACTAGTGTAAAAAACAAACGGAGTACATTAATTGTAAGAAGACATAAGTGACGAGTACTAATGTATGTGGTTGTAATGTAATGTACTTCTAATAAATAATTTTTTTAAATTTAAAAAAAAAAAATGTAGGGGCCAGTCTTAAATCTTCAGGAAGTTTATTCCAGATATTTGTTGCATAGTAACTAAATCCTGCTTTCCCATGTTTTGTATTTACTCTGGGAATCACTAACAGATTGGTCTCAGAAGATCTTAGCGGTCTAGAAGGCTTATATAGTGGAAGCATGTCAGTGAAATACTTTGGCCCTAAACCATGTAGTGATTTATATGTGAGCAGCAGGATTTTGAAATCAATTCTCTGACATACAGGGAGCCAATGTAAGGATTTAAGAATTGGTGTAATGTGTTCAAATTTTTTGGTCTTTGTTAGAACTTTAGCAACAGCGTTCTGAACAAGCTGTAGCTGCCTGACAGTTTTTTTCGGAAGACCTGCAAGGAGACCGTTACAATAATCTAGCCTACTAGTAATAAAGGCATGTACAAGTTTTTCTAAGTCTTGAGCTGACATGAGTCCTCTTAGTCTTGTTACGTTTTTGAGGTGATAGTAGGCCGATTTTGTTACTGATTTGATGTGACTGTCGAAATGTAAATCTGAATCCATAATAACCCCGAGATTTCTGGCTTTGTTTGAAGTTTTCAGGGACAGAGAGTGAAGGTGTTGGGTTACTTTAAGCCTTTATTTTTTAGCACCAAAAACAATTATCTCCGTTTTGTCCTTATTTAGTTGGAGGAAATTTTGGCACATCCAGTCTTTGACTTATTTACGGAAAATATAGAACTTTTACATCAATAAGACTGTAAATTTTGTAATCATGGATAATAGAAAATGGTTGACCTGCTGATGCCCTAATATATCATATTGTACTCACATGTGCACCCATTGCCTTTTTCTCCAACAAAGCACGCTTCTTCTCCTTATTACGATAATCCTCTCTGCATTTATCATAGAGGATTTCATTTGCCTGATACCACTCTACAAGGTCTCCCTGTTGAAGCGAAAGGGTTTCACTTTATTCCATCTTCCCTTACTCAATGGGGCATCCACGTCTGAGGCTGTTTCACACACAGCTACCTGGGAGGCAATCTGCACATTTTCAAACTCCCTGTTCCCCTGCTCCAGGGAGCCCACAGGCAATGTTGCCTTCTTCTGTGGCATCTCCTCCTGCCTCTCCTCCTCCTCCTGTATGATCAAAGCCTTCATGGCAGTTTTTTTGTATGGCTCTGCTCTGCCCAGGTCACGTGCTGATGTGGAAATCACCTTTTTTTTTACTCACCTTTTTTTTTTTCTCTGTCCAGCTGCCGAGTTCAGAGTGCCCACGAGTTAACACAGTAGACTCAAGAGTCACTAAGGTCAACTCACGGGCCACCAAGTTCTTACAACGAGTTTAAATGTTTAAATTTTTGACTTCAAGAGTAAATTTGACTAGTGGAAAACTTTAAACTTGTTTGAAATTTTTTCAAGAGTCAACAGGTTTCACGGGTACCTGTCGTTAGCGCCACGAGTCGCTAAGTTGCGTCCACGAGTTCCGACGTTCCCGCTACGTTAATCGTACGTGATTACCACGAGTTTAATTTGTTTTAAACTCGGGGTCACTCGTGGGTCGACTCGCACCGTGAGACAGGGGTTTTAGGGTCGTTGTCCTGTTTGATTTGTTTGAATACCTTTAATAATCCTTTACAGGAAATTACAGTGCCACGACAGCTTCAAGACAGACATAACACCACATATTTCCTCAAATAGCTTCCATACTTAACAAGTTAAAATACAAGTTAAAATACAATTAATGAAAAAAAAAATGAAAAAAAAAGTGCAGTTATTTATGCGCATTATATAACCTTATAGCAGCTGGTAAACAGGACTTCCTATGTCTTCCGCTCCACTCCCGTTCCCCCAGAGAGTATGGTTAAGTCTTGATTAAGAACTCAACAACACGCAATAGTTGTAGCTATAACACTTATATGTAGTCTACTAAAATACTAACTAAGCATACACACTAATAATCCTATATAATACTAAATAAATATACACTACACACAGCTGCACGCGACAGGCTGCCGTCTCACCGGCGCCATTTTCCGAGGTTGGAAGTCAAAGTCAAAGTCAGATTTATCGATGAAGCGCATTTAAAAACAACCCACGTTGACCAAAGTGCTGTACAGACTAGAGCAGGTCGCTAAAATCACCAAAAGAGACAGACATACACAGGAATGCACACAGCACACAGGTACAAATCATCAGCTCAAAGACACAAAACTAAGATCAGCCACATCAGGGGGATTCAAACGCTAGTGAATAAAAATAAGATTTGAGCCTGGACTTAAAAGAGTCGATGGAGGGGGGCGGATCTGATGATGTTCCACAAGGTGAACCTCCGCCTCTGAGGTCCAGAACGCTCTGGAGCAGGTTTTCTTTTTTTTTTTTCTTTTCTTTTTTTATTTATATAAGAGAGAAAGAGAGAATAGATGATAAAAAATAGAAAATAGAAAAATGTATGATGTGTGAAAAGGAAAAGGGGGGAAAGAGGGAAGGTGGAAAAAAAAAAGGAGAGAGAAAGAGAAAGAGTAGAGAGTAGGAGATTATAGGAGATAGTTATTTATATTCTTGACCATCCTTCACCCAGTCCTGAAACAGTTGGTTTCTACGATTTTGTTGCACCATATGCTTCCAAGAAGTCGATAAATGGAGACCAACTCGTTAAGAATTGGTCTGATTTATCTATTAGGAGGAATCGCATTTCTTCAAGATGTACGGTGTCCAACATGTTTGAAATCCACATTTTAAGCATTGGTATGGGTGTATTTTTCCAAAATTTAAGTGTAGGTTTTTTTGCCGTTATTAACCCATAATTTAAAAATGAATTTTGATATGTGTTCAATTTGTTACCGTCTTCCGTTACTCCAAGTATAATCATTTCAGTGTTAGGCTCCATTTTTATCTTGAATAATTTTGTAAATTTTGGAGCAGGTTTTCATCAAGGATCTCAGTAAATGGAGAGATCCTTGGATAAGAAAAGTCCCCGCAGTCCGACGTTACGTCAAACCTGGTAAAACTCACTTGTGGCATCGGCTGCTCAGACTACAACACACATGAGATCATTGTGATTATTTCATCTCCTCCTGCCACTCCTCCTCCTCCTGGATCAGCAACAGCTGCATGGTTGGTTTTGTGGGTTGTGCCCTGCCCCTGCGTGGTTGCCGTTTAAAAAAATATATTTTTATTAGAAGCATATACATATAATAGCAAAACACGATTTGTTTACCAATTATGTACATACAAAGCTTCTATTTTTTATTTAAAAATTTTGAAAGAGAGTTGTAGAGAAAGAAAGAAATAAGAGGAAAAAAACCTGATAAACTAATAGAGAGGGAAGGGAAAAAACAAAGGAAATTACCAAAAACACGGTTTTGGAGATACAGTGGCTTGCAAAAGTATTCATACCCCTTGAACTTTTCCACATTTTGTCACGTTACAACCACAAACGTAAATGTATTTTATTGGGATTTTATATGATAGACCAACACAAAGTGGTGCATAATTGTGAAGTGGAAGGAAAATGATACATGGTTTTCAAATTTTTTTACAAATAAAAAACTGAAAAGTGTCGCGTGCAAAAGTATTCAGCCCCCCTGAGTCAATACTTTGTAGAACCACCTTTCGCTGCAATTACAGCTGCAAGTCTTTTGGGGTATGTCTCTACCAGCTTTGCACATCTAGAGACTGAAATTTTTGCCCATTCTTCTTTGCAAAATAGCTCAAGCTCAGTCAGATTGGATGGAGAGCATCTGTGAACAGCAATTTTCAAGTCTTGCCAGAGATTCTCAATTGGATTTAGGTCTGGACTTTGACTGGGCCATTCTAACACATGAATATGCTTTGATCTAAACCATTCCATTGTAGCTCTGGCTGTATGTTTAGGGTCGTTGTCCTGCTGGAAGGTGAACCTCCGCCCCAGTCTCAAGTCTTTTGCAGACTCTAACAGGTTTTCTTCTGTATTTGGCTCCATCCATCTTCCTATCAACTCTGACCAGCTTCCCTGTCCCTGCTGAAGAAAAGCATCCCCACAGCATGATGCTGCCACCACCATGTTTCACAGTGGGGATGGTGTGTTCAGGGTGATGTGCAGTGTTAGGTTTCCGCCACACATAGCGTTTTGCATTTAGGCCAAAAACTTCAATTTTGGTCTCATCTGACCAGAGCACCTTCCTCCACATGTTTGCTGTGTCCCCCACATGGCTTGTGGCAAACTGCAAACGGGACTTCTTATGGCTTTTTTTCAACAATGGCTTTCTTCTTGCCACTCTTCCATAAAGGCCCGATTTGTGGAGTGCACGACTAATAGTTGTCCTGTGGACAGATTCTCCCACCTGAGCTGTGGATCTCTGCAGCTCCTCCAGAGTTACCATGGGCCTCTTGGCTGCTTCTCTGATCAATGCTCTCCTTGCCCGGCCTGTCAGTTTAGGTGGATGGCCATGTCTTGGTAGGATTGCAGTTGTGCCATACTCTTTCCATTTTCGGATGATGAATTGAACAGTGCTCCGTGAGATGTTCAAAGCTTGGGATATTTGTTTATAACCTAACCCTGCTTTAAACTTCTCCACACCTTTATCCCTGACCTGTCTGGTGTGTTCCTTGGGCTTCATGATGCTGTTTGTTCACTAATGTTCTCTAACAAACCTCTGAGGCCTTCACAGAACAGCTGTATGTATACTGAGATTCGATTACACACAAGTGGACTCTATTTACTAATTAGGTGACTTCTGAAGGCAATTGGTTGCACTGGATTTTATTTAGGGGTATCAGAGTAAAGGGGGCTGAATACTTTTGCACGCAACACTTTTCAGTTTTTTATTTGTAGAAAAATTTGAAAACCATGTATCATTTTCCTTCCACTTCACAATTATGCGCCACTTTGTGTTGGTCTATCACATAAAATCCCAATAAAATACATTTACGTTTGTGGTTGTAAAGTGACAAAATGTGGAAAAGTTCAAGGGGTATGAATACTTTTGCAAGCCACTGTAGGTCCGTAGATTATAAGGTGTAATTATTCATCCAGTCCTGGACTCAAGTTTCAGTCCAGCTTCCATGTTGAACCAATTTACCTTTTTAGAAAATAGTAAGATTAAACGAGAACTTACCAGTTTGAAATTTGATCTGTATTTTATGAGGAGTTACGATGAGGGATTACGTGAAGAACCCGTCCAGCACGCATGCGCGACATACTTCAAAGCAGCGGTGTGGAATCACAGGAAACACAATAATTGAAATAAACATAGTAAAGAAAAAGGAGAACTAAGATACCAGTTGATCTCTATAATTGAGGGTGAGAGCGGATGTCACGTAATCCCTCATCGTAACTCCTCATAAAATACAGATCAAACTTCAAACTGGTAAGTTCTCGTTTAATCTTACTATTTTACTTCGGAGTCACGTGAGTGACTACGTGAAGATTTTAAAGCTCTGTGATTTCAAACCATGTAACAGTTCATACTTCATTCGCTGCCGAAGTCATTCAAAGGAGGAAGTATGTTATCGTAATCAACCATGAATCTGTTTGTAAACAATAATGGTATCTATTAAACAATAACAAAAGACAAAATGCTCCCCCGGGCTTAAATTATATATTTGCAGATTCTAAAACTCTTTCTGCAAATAACACAGGTTCTGCTAGCGGCTTGTTGTAGAACGTTAGGAACGTTTTCTCCATGGACCACCCCGCTGTAGTCAGGATGTGGTCCAGTGGTACGTCCATCCTTTTAGCCGCCGATGTGGATGCTGCCCTGGTGGAGTGAGATGTATATACGTCAGTATCTACTCCAGCAGCTCCCAGTACCTGCTTGAGCCATCTTGAGATGGTTTGGCTCGACACCCGACCATGAGGTTTCTTGTGGCTGACCCATCAGGCTTTTTCTCTCCCTCGGGAATCTCTTGTTGTGTTGATGTAAGTGAGTAGGTGAGTCATGACACACAACCGTGGGTCAGGTGGGTATGCCCGGAAATCCATAACTAGGCCTGAAGTTCCTGGCCTGCTCTGCTTTACCAGCTCCTGAATGGTGAATGAGACCCGGTCTGGTGTTATAACCATGTTGTCCAGTCGCAGTAAGTGGAGGGACTGGACTCTTTGTGCTGAGACTAGTGCCATCAGCATGACCGTTTTCAGGGTTAGCTGCTCCAGGGTGAGAGACCTGGCTGGTGACCATCCCCTTAGGTATGTCAGGACCATACTGACATCCCAGATTTGGGTGTACCTAGGTCTAGGGGGGTTGGAGTTGAATATACCCCTCATGAGTTTGATCACCAGCGGGTGAGACCCTATGGCCTGTTGTCCTGGTACTTGTTTTAAGTAGGCTGACAGAGCACTTCTGGCAGTGTTGATGGCGCTGTAGCTTAGTCCTTCATTATGGTGATGATGGTCCTGTCAGATAATCCCAGGCCCAGCAGTGGTCTTATCATAATCTGCAACCCAGTAGGTTAATTCTGTCATGGCATGGATGACTTATGCCTGATACCAGGTGAGTCAATAGGTCTGGGCTACTGGGAAAGGTCATAGGAGTTTCAATGACCATGTCGAGGACCACTGGGAACCATGGCTGTGTAGGCCAGTCGGGTACTATCAAAATACCTGAAGCGGAGTCCATCTGTATTTTGCGTAGTACCCTACTGATGAGGCAGAAGGGGGGAAAAGCATAAAAGAAATAGTTTCCCCAGTTCAGCGCGAATGCATCTATCGCTGCAGCCTCAGGGTCTGGTTCCCAGGCGACATACATTGGTACCTGGTGATTTAGTCTGGATGCAAAGAGATCCATATCTGGTGTGCCATATTGCTTTGTAATTTTAGCAAAAGCTCTAGGATTTAACATCCATTTGGTGTTATCATTGAATTTGCGTGACCTGGTGTCTGCCACTGTATTTAGCTTACCTGGTAGGTAAGTTGCTGATAGCCAAATATGTATTTCGACACACCATTGCCAGATTTGGTTGACCAAATTGTCACATGATATCGATTTTATTCCGCCCATATGGTTAATATAGGCCACCACCGTGGTATTATCAATTTGTAAACAAACATGCAGATGGTGCATATTCGTGGAATATGCTTTTAAACCATAAAACGCACCCAACATTTCCAAATAATTTATGCCCAGTGTTTGTAGTAAAGATGATTCTAGGTTAGTCCATCTACCACCTGTGCTGGATATGGTATTAGTTGCTCCCCAGCCTTGAGCACTGGCATCTGTTTGTATAGCTAATGTTTGGTTTTTGACGATGATAGGGCTGGAACTATGCCAAATGTGCTCTATCCACCACTGTAACTCTGATATAGCTTCAATGGGTAATTTCATGGTTCGGTCAAAGTGACCTGCATGTCGTTTTAACGCCTGTACTTTTGCCCTTTGTAGGTTTTGATAGTGCAGGGGTCCAAATTGTGTAGCTGGAAATGCTGCTACCATTTTGCCAATTACTCTTGCCACTTGTCGAATGGTTGGTCGATTTCTAACCATTAAATTGTTACACGTCTGTGACAATTCTGTTGCTTTATGTTTTGGCAACGTTACAGACATGTGGACTGAGTTAATTGTAAATCCCAGATTTTATGGCTCATGTTTGGATTTCTCAATGATAACCTTTGTAAGAAACCTCACCAGTTCTGCTTGACCCTCTGGTTCTCTTTGACTGAGAGGGTAAAGACCCTTTGGGGTACGTGCTGAACTGGTGGCATGTTTGCTTGAATGAACTCTATTTTGTATCCACAAATACTGTTAAGTATATAACTATCATTCGTGACAGACCTCCATGCTTCAATGAACAGGTGTAATCTCCCCCCTGTTAGTAAAGTTCCCCCACTTTTTATATGCTGGTAGGAACCAGACCCACCTACCTCCATAGTTATGGGAGTGTTCCTTTCTTCAGTTTCTTCATCCGTGGTTGTACTACTGAATGTACTGCGTGTTGGGGGTGGCGCATTTTCCATGGGGTCCGCTCTGGGTCCTGGCCTAAAAAAGGCTTTCGGGGATGGTATGCGGACCCCGAGCTTTCACCAGTCCGATAAGTTTGACGTCGACTGGTGGACGCGGTGGGGTACTGCCGTCTGGGTTGTGTGGGTCTGCTCGTTCCGGGGCCTGCCCTCATGAGGCCGAATGCTTTGGCCTCTTCCTCCAGGTCTTTCACTTGTTTTGTAAAGTCCTTTCCAAATAACAGGATCTGTGGCTCTGAGGCCGGTGTTTTACACAGTCCTGCATATTTGGGATTGAGGGCAGGTCTAATTATATCCTTGCGGAGGTTGTTGATCTCATATTGAGTGTTGCACAGCAGAGCCAGAGTGTCTTGCTGGTTGGTGGTCATATCCACTCCATCCACGGAACGAGCATAGGATGTTATCCCTGTCGTCAGGAGCTTGAGGATACGCTGTAATTTTAGCTCCTGGTTCCGGATACTCTGTCCAACATACCCCCAGATTTGGCTGTTAACGGCCGGCACGTTGAGGGAACTGCAGTTTTCCGGAGGCGAATAGAGTTCCAGTGCCTCATTGACTACCTGTTCTTGTAGTGGTTTGAGGGACAGGTGGTTAATGCTGGCCGCCAGTTTTGGCTGCAACGGCCACCCTGCTCGTGGTGTAACCACGTAGCGATTCACCACACCCAGCAGCTCTTCCTGATCCTGTACCCCAAGCGTACTCCCGATATCTTCAGCCAATGACCCCTGTTCCTGACCAGCCCAGCCCTGGTCGCCAACGCTGCCCTCGGCTGAGGGAGAAGCGATGGCCAATGCATTGTAGGGCACTGATGTGGGAGTGCCTGAGTTCCCTTGGCGAGACTGCTCCAGCTCCCGAAGCAAGTCTCGCTGGAGCATTTGCTCCATGAGCCTTTCCATGCGGCTCAGGTGGCTAGCTCTGCCGCTCTCAGGCGGAGAGTCCTCCTCATTGGAATCAGAAATAACCGGCCGGTTAGTTTTTTTTGTCTTGATTTACCTCCAGCCCGCTGCTGTTGGTCAGGCTGCGCTAGCGGTACTGGGCTCGGCTCGGTCTCAATGAGGGTGTGCCGCAGCATGTGCGACCCAGGTGGCGCCTCTCGCCCCCCACTGATGGGACACTCCCGTTCTGTTGGAGTCGAACGGGGGGCGGCCTTTTTCCCTTGCCGTGCTTTGCTCATTTTCTCCAGCTTCTTCCTGGAATTGACAAAGCAGAGCAAATCTTCTTGAATACGACCTCAGAGTATGTACTTACCTGATGGTCCGCCTTTTAAACTTGTAGCGGGAGCGCCTGTACTCCCGTTCGTCGCTGTTGCACTGCGTGAACGCTAATGTCGCGCATGCGCGCTGGACGGGTTCTTCACGTAGTCACTCACGTGACTCCGAAGTAAAATCAATAAACGGAGACCATATTCTAGCAAATAGATCTGATTTGTCAATTAAGACAGGTCTAACCTATTCCAAGTGTAAGGTCTCAGACATTTCCGTAATCCACATTTTAATTGTGGGGGTTGTTGCGGTTTTTCCAAGAATTTAGTATTCATTTATTCCCAATTATTATACTATAATCAAGAAAATGTCTTTGATTTATTGTGAGTTTTATACTTTGTTCTGATATTCCAAATATTATTAGTTTTGGATCAGGATCCAATTGAATGTTAACAACTTCATAGATTATTTTTAAAATATCCATTTAATTTTTATGCAGTTTACAAAGGTATGAGTTAAGTTAGCTTCCAGGCATTGACATTTATCACAGATAGGAGAGATATTTGGAAAAATTCTATTTCGTTTTGTTTTTGGAGTAGCGTGGTTGCCTTTTCTTTGGAGCCATGTCTAAACCAAGTCTGATGCTCTTACAGAAAACTCTCGCAATGACCGCGCGCTGGAATGACAGCGCATCACGTGCTGCTGTTTGCTTAACTTTTTTTTCTCAAGAGCCATTGAAACGAGCAAACGCGATATACTAACACTATCTACGACTATCTCAACTACCTTCGATTACCTTCTATACTGGACTCGCTGGATGTCCCTATCCAGCTATCTAGCAAGTTAAACAATTAATCCAATAAAGACCTGTAGACACGAGATGTCTTTGATTCTTTACTGTATTCAACTGTGAAACTGTAACATACAAGCAGAAAAAGTAACGGCATAGTGTTTAGTTACGTTATAGAAACATAGAAACATAGAAAATAGGTGCAGGAGTAGGCCATTCGGCCCTTCGAGCCTGCACCGCCATTCAATATGATCATGGCTGATCATCCATCTCAGTATCCTGTACCTGCTTTCTCTCCATACCCCCCTGATCCCTTTAGCCACAAGGGCCACATCTAACTCCCTCTTAAATATAGCCAATGAACTGGCCTCAACTACATTCTGTGGCAGAGAATTCCACAGATTCACCACTCTCTGTGTGAAAAAATGATTTTCTCATCTCAGTCCTAAAAGATTTCCCCTTTATCCTTCTTCCTGCATCTAGCCTGTCCAACCAATCTTCCTGCATCTAGCCTGTCCAACCCCTTAAGAATTTTGGAAGTTTCTATAAGATCCCCCCTCAATCTTCTAAATTCTAGCGAGTACAATCCAGTCTTTCTTCATATGAAAGTCCTGACATCCCAGGAATCAGTCTGGTGAACCTTCTCTGTACTCCCTCTATGGCAAGAATGTCCTTCCTCAGATTAGGAGACCAAATCTGTACGCAATACTCCAGGTGCGGTCTCACTAGGGCCCTGTACAACTGCAGTAGAACCTCCCTGCTCCTATACTCAAATCCTTTTGCTATGAATGCTAACATACCATTTGCTTTCTTCACTGCCTGCTGCACCTGCATGCCTACTTTCAATGACTGGTGTACCATGACACCCAGGTCTCGTTGCATCTCCCCTTTTCCTAATCGGCCACCATTCAGATAATAGTCTACTTTCCTGTTTTTGCCACGAAAATGGATAACCTCACATTTATCCACATTATACTGCATCTGCCATGCATTTGCCCACTCACCCAGCCTATCCAAGTCACCTTGCAGCCTCCTAGCATCCTCCTCACAGCTAACACTGCCCCCCCAACTGTGGTGAGACCGCACCTAGAGTATTGCCTTTAGTATAGGAACATTAACTATGATGCCACCACCAAATACAGTGCTGTTACGCGAGAAACCAGCCAGGGTACATGAAACATTCTTAACTGTGTTAATAATAACAATTCTGCTCAATAACGTTTATAACACATAAAGATGATATTAACAAACATAATTACTTACAGACATTGTGTCTAACAATCTCTGTGGGGAAGGATGGCTATGGATTACATGCTGTCTAAAACCATGAGGTACCCTCTCTGAGCTGGACTTGTTAGTTCGTGATAACTTCCTGTATAACAGGAAACGTAACTCAAAGCTGCTGTACCGGAATTTCTAGCAGGGGGCATTAATGCATGTAAACAAAATGCAGCCCAGCACACCTTCGATTAGCTTCGATAACATGCCGACCTACTACGACCTACTTCGACTAAACCTACGAGTTCAAAATATCGATTGTCTCCATGCCGATCAATTTAATTTGTAGAAAATCTTTTAGGTTGATGAAAAATTTTCCTCGACCTAACTGAGACCACTGTGCGGGAACTCTTCTCGACCATGAAGGAGACTTACCAGTGACCACCTACGACCACGTGTCGACCATGCTGCGAGCTTGTGGCGAGCGCAAACTCTCCTAAACTCGCAAATAAGGTCGCCATAGTGGGACAGGCCCTTCAGGCCGTTCGGCCCATCAAGTCTACTCTGTCATTCAATCATGGCCGATCTATCTTCCCCTCCAAACCCCATTCTCCTGCCTTCTCCCCATAACCCCCGACACCGTACTAATCAAGAATCTATCTATCTCTGCCGTGAAAATATCTATTGGCTTTGCCTCCACCGCCGTCTGTGGCAATGAGTTCCACAGATTCACCACCCTCTGTCCAAAGAAATTCATCCTCATCTCCTTCCTTAAAGGAACGTCCTTTTATTCTGAGGCTGTGGCCTCTGGTCCTAGACTCCCCCACTAGTGGAAACATCCTCTCCGCATCCACTCTGTCCAAGCCTTTCACTATTCAGTAAGTGAGGGTCAGTGGGTTTGTAATAGAAGTCAGTCGATAGTCTGTCTCCTGTGATGGAGACGGTGAGATCGAGAAGGGGGAGGGAGGTGTCGGAGATGGTGCAAGTGAATTTGAGTGCAGGATGGAAATTGGGGGTGAAGTCCGTGAGTTCTGCATGGGTGCAGGAGGTAGCACCGATGCAGTGGCCAATGCAGCGGAGGTAGAATCGGGGGGGGGGGGGGATAGGGCCAGTGTACGCCAGAAACAGGTCTTGTTCAGCAGATTGTAAATCTCTCTCTATATATTCTATATCTTATATATATAAATATATGTGTAACACGCATCATTAGAAGCTATTTTAAGCCACTGTAAGCTTACTTTTCTGTGGTTTGACCACAGGTGTGCAGTATAGAGTGGTGTACAATATGTTCTGAACAGACATCTTCACTCTATCTGTACACGCACTAAACTTGCGTGAGAGAATTTTTGCTTGTGCATACATCATACGGTGTTGCCAATATGAAAGCATTTATGAGTTTTATTCCGTCATGTTAAGAAAGTCCGTACTTTAGCAATATTTCTGTGGTGATAGCAAGCACACTTTGTCACCTTATTTACTTCAGATAAAAAATTAAGATCGTTGTCAATTTTTTCACCCTGGCTTATGACTTCTTGTTTGACCGGTTTACCGAGTAACATCTCACCCTTGGGTTTTGATCCAAGTCGAGATAGTTGTGGGAGTCAGTGGGTTTGTAGTAGACGTCAGTCGGTAGTCTTATCTCCTGTGACGGAGACGGTGAGATCAATAAGGGGGAGGGAGGTGTCGGAGATGGTCCAAGTGAATTGAATGCAGGATGGAAATTGGTGGCGAAGTTGATGAAGTCCGTGAGTTCTGCGCGGGTGCAGGTGGTAGCACCGATGCAGTCGTCAATGCAGCGGAGGTAGAGTCGGGGGGGATAGGGCCAGAGTACGTCTGGCATAGGGATTGTTTCACGAACCCTTACTGAGGCAGCGTGAGGTGTAGATGGAGTCAATGGAAGGGAGGTTGGTTTGTGCGTGACGGTCTGGGCTGCGTCCACAACTCCCTGCAATTCCTTGCTGTCTTTTTGTTTTGTATCAAAAAATAATTTATTTGATTACAATCACGATACAAAACCCCCCCCCAAAAAACACCAAACGTGGTGACGTGCCCGCCACCATTTTACAAAATCACCAAATTACTCAGGCACTAAATTCCAAAACAACCATGTTACAAATATACTTCTCTTCTTGCGTATGGCGTGCACAGGCAAAGATACTAGAGGAGCAAGATAGACCACTCCTACAAAATCCAATGGACTGACGTGTAGTATGTGGCTGTTCCTTGTCTGGGATTGCCATCTTTATGTGGTGGTGGCTCTCACTGCGTCTCTTTTCCCACAAGGCCAGTCTGGTTGCTGGGGAGACGGTGACATTGGCCGCACTGTGTGAATAGACAATAGACAATCTTCTTCTTAGGCCCCCTTCGGCCGTGGCTGACCATGGGTGTCTCCAGGGTGCTATTTCCTACATGGAGGACGCCTGTGCGTGACTTTGTTTAACGGGGGGGAGACTGGTGCACAGACAAGTGTGTCATTTGGTTTTCGTTCGTCAATGTTTCTGTAACTCACACTTTTTTCCAGGGTGGGGTGGTTAACCCCAGGCCCGACCCCCACCCTGGAGGACCAGCGACGGCTTTGTCCGCCCCCTCACCCGAGACCTGTCCAGTTTGGTCAAACCTGCCAGGGATATGAAACCCCATCGGGCCTAGCTCTCAGGATGACTGGAGTACACAAAGCCTCTCCTCCACGTCGCGGTTGCAGTCCGGGAGAGGACTATACAACTATGTCCCTCTCTAACACCACCCGGGCGCGGACGTAACCCCGGTAAAGGGGCAAACATCCGGCTCGGGCAAAGCCCTCTTCCGCCTGGCGCCGTGACTCGCGGATGGCCGGAGCAACCCAACCAGGGCATCCTCGGCCCTGCCCACTCCCTAGATCCCGTCACCAGTCCCCCGGTCGCTGACAGCAGAGCCGCCCCGCCCCCCCCTACGGACCCCAGGTGGAGTGGCGGCGCTCGTTGCCCTCCGGACCTCCTCGCCCTCCTGGGTAGGAGCCGTTCCCCGAACCGCGCTGTGACGCATTCCCCCGATACATTGGGCTCTGCGGCGCATCTGTAGAAGTTGGGGAGAGTTGTTGGGGACACGGCAAACTTTCTAAGCCTTCCAAGGAAGTAGAGGCGTTGGTGTGCTTTCTCCTTCTGCATCTTCTCCTTGCTTACTGCACGACTGCCAACAGCTGGGCGATCTGGTGCAGGTCTCGCCCGCATGGACACTGGTTGTAAAAGGGCTGTTTAGACATTGATGCGGGCAAGTTTGGTGAGAGGATCCATGTGCAAGTTGTCGAGCTGTTTATCTGCATAGAAACATAGAAAATAGGTGCAGGAGGAGGACATTCGGCCCTTCGAGCCAGCACCGCCATTCATTATGATCATGGCTGATCGTCCCCTATCAATAACCCGTGCCTGCCTTCTCCCCATATCCCTTGACTCCACTATCCCCTAGAGCTCTATCTAACTCTCTCTTAAATCCATCCAGTGATTTGGCCTCCACTGCCCTCTGTGGCAGGGAATTCCACAAATTCACAACTCTCTGGGTGAAAAAGTTTTTTCTCACCTCAGTCTTAAATGGCCTCCCCTTTATTCTAAGACTGTGGCCCCTGGTTCTGGACTCACCCAACACTGGGAACATTTTTTCCTGCATCTAGCTTGTCCAGTCCTTTTATAATTTTATATGTTTCTATAAGATCCCCCCCTCATCCTTCTAAACTCCAGTGAATACAAGCCTAATCTTTTCAATCTTTCCTCGTATGACAGTCCCGCCATCCCAGGGATCAATCTCGTGAACCTACGCTGCACTGCCTCAATCACAAGGATGTCCTTCCTCAAATTAGGAGACCAAAACTGTACACAATACTCCAGATGTGGTCTCACCAGAGCCCTATACAACTGCAGGATGACATTTAATAATAATAATAATAATATCTTTTATTGTCATTGCACGTCTGTGCAACGAGATTTAGTATGCAGCTCCACCGATGTACAAGATAAGTAAGATAAATAAATAAGCAAGCTGAGTGACATGACCATCCGAGTAAGACTGTCCAGGGGGGGGGGGGGGTGGGTGGGGGGGCACTCAGCAGGGCCGGTTCAGAGCCGCTATAGCTCTTGGAATAAAGCTGTTTCTGAGTCTGGAGGTTCGGGCGTAGAAGGCCTTGTAACGTCTGCCGGAGGGAAGTAGTTCAAACACTCCGTTACAAGGGTGTGATGAGTCCTTATGGATGCTGGCGGCCTTCCTGAGGCATCGTGTGTGGTAGATACCCTCCAAGGCTGGTAGCTCTGTCCCAATGATCCTCTGCGCTCTGTGGACGACGCGCTGAAGAGCTCTCCTCTCCGCCTCCGTGCAGCTGAGGTACCACACGGAGATGCCATACGTTAATATGCTCTCTGTGGTGCAGCGGTAGAACGTTGTCAGCAGCTGTTGGGGCAGACCAGTCTTTTTTAATGTCCTCAGGAAGAACAGGATTTCCTGCTGGACAGTCCTTCCCAAACACTTTGCCTCGGGGATTCTTTGTGCTTTTCGAGGGCTGAGCGAACTGATGTTCTTCTTCCTGCGTTTGAGGCAGCGGAGGTTATGTAACGGCCTCCAGGCGCTGTAGCCGGTTCAATGTGCTGTTGCCGAGGGCCGTGAGGTCCACCCCTCCACCAAGGGGGCTGAGGACAGCGCAGTCGAAAATTTATCACAGATGGGGAGACATTTGGATAACATTTACTTATTTTAGTTTTTGAGTAATATAGTCTGTGTAAGGTTTTAAATTGGATTAGAATATGTCTTACATTGATCGAGCATTTGTGCACATATAGCAAGTGTTTATCCCAACTCTCTTTCGAGATTTTTATAGCTAGTTCTTGTTCCCAATCTCTTCTAATTCTATCGGATGATGGTATTTCTATATTTAGGATGATATTATACAAGTATGATATTAAATTAGTTGAGTCCGCCTTTATATTCATTGCTTCGTCTAATAGGTCTGGAGACAAATTTTGATATTCTTGTGTATATTTTTTCAAATAGTCACGGATTTGAAAATATTTAAAATATTGATTACTTCTCAGATTGTATTTAAGTTGTAGTTGTTGGAATGATAAAATATTTCCATTATCATACATGTCTCCAAACATTTTAATTCCTATTCTATCCCAGTGTGTGAATGATTTATCTATAATAGATGGTTTAAACGACGGATTATTAACTATTGGAGAGATTTCTTAATTTTAAGGTTAATTTTAATGTTGTCTATCATCTTTTGCCTGGTGTCTTGGAAATCCGCTCGCTCGTTGAAATAAGCGAGCGAGCGGTCCAGGCGCTGTAGCCGGTTCAATGTGCAGTTGTCGAGGGCCGTGAGGTCCACCCCCCCCACCAAGGGGGCGGAGGACAGCGCAGTCGAAAATGACGTGCTGCTGCGCTGGTTGCTGTTCTGCTCCCCACCTACATCAAAAGTCTTCTCACCCACCACTCCACCTCCAGGACCCTCAGATCGGCCGACTTGGGGTTGCTGAACATCCCGCGGTCTAGGCATAAGCTCAGGGGCGACCGGGCCTTTGCGGTTGCAGCTCCCAGACTGTGGAACAGCATCCCCCTTCCCATCAGAACTGCCCCCTCCATCGACTCCTTTAAGTCTAGACTAAAAACGTATCTGTACTCCCAAGCCTTTCTTGGCGTCCTCATAGCGAAGGCTATATGCATATATGTATGTAGTTTGTTTGTTTATACTATTCTTATAACAAATGTAAAGCACTTTGGCCAACGAGAGTTGTTTTTTAAATGTGCTATTTAAACGGCGCCACCTAGCGCACGCAGATATCGAACCCGGCGTTCGGAAGCCACGGTCACGTGACTCGGGAGGGGCTGTTGTTTTCGCGCGGTTTTTCCCTTGCGCGCGTTAGTTCAGCGCTGACCACCGATGTTGCCAGACGTGTCCGTTAAACCCGTGTGCTGCACTATATAAATAAATGTGACTTGACTTGACTAGACACACGCAGGCTGCTGATGAACGCAGCCCCCCAGCGATGCATGTCGGCCTTGAACCGGACGACCCCTGTACGGAGCCGGTTCAGGGCGACCCACTCTTTGTGGGGCAGGTCCGAGCCAGGTGGGGCTGTGGTGTTCGGTGCAACAGTGAATTGCGGAGGTCTTGAAATCTATTCCCAGCTGGTTCTCATAGAAACATAGAAACATAGAAAATAGGTGCAGGAGGAGGCCATTCAGCCCTTCAAGCCAGCACCGCCATTCATTGTGATCATGGCTGATCGTCCCCTATCAATAACCCGTGCCTGCCTTCTCACCATATCCCTTGATTCCACTAGCCCCTAGAGCTCTATCTAACTCTCTGTTAAATCCATCCAGTGACTTGGCCTCCACTGCCCTCTGTGGCAGGGAATTCCACAAATTCACAACTCTCTGGGTGAAAATGTTTTTTCTCACCTCAATCTTAAATGACCTCCCCTTTATTCTAAGACTGTGTGGCCCCTGGTTCTGGACTCGCCCAACATTGGGAACATTTTTCCTGCATCTAGCTTGTCCGGTCCTTTTATAATTTTATATGTTTCTATAAGATTCCCCCCTCATCCTTCTAAACTCCAGTGAATACAAGCCTAGTCTTTTCAATCTTTCCTCGTATGACAGTCCCGCCATCCCAGGGATCAATCTCGTGAACCTACGCTGCACTGCCTCAATCACAAGGATGTCCTTCCTCAAATTAGGAGACCAAAACTGGACACAATACTCCAGATGTGGTCTCCATGCTGTTGTTGCGATGGAGTCAAGAGGATGCAAGTGGCAGCAGAGCTCATCCAAAGATTTACCCCACTCACTGTTCACAATCCTAATAGCAGCTTGAATATCTGCACACCTGTCCCTCAGTGTATTTGTAATGTTATATTTTTAAAATATATTATTTATTAGAAGCAATATCAGCCAAAAATAACATAATACATTTCCTGTACCACTTCTTGTTTTAAACTTTAAAAAGAAGAAGAATAGAGAGAGTTAGATAAGATAGTAAGTGAGTGAAAGAGTGATCCGGAGAAACCCGTAGAAACGTAAAACACGAGTAAGAGTAAAAAAGAAAAACCAAAGGAAAAGAAAGAGAAAAATAGAAAACAGAAGATATAAGAAAGTGAAATAAGATAAAAGGGATGTACCTACTTCGTATCTTTACACACCCCTCACCAGGTCCTGAAACCATTTATTTTCAAAGTTATGTTGCACCCTATGCTTGTAATAAGTCGATAAATGGAGACCAAATCTTTTGGAAATGGTCTGATTTGCCTGCTAGGAGGAATCTCATGTCTTCCAGGTGTAACATTTCGGACATATTTGAAATCCACATTTTTATCGTTGGTGTGGGAGCGTTTTTCTAGAGTTTAAGTATAAGTTTTTTTGCCGTTATTAAGCCGTAATTGAGGAAGCTCTTTTGGAACGAAGTCAGCTCAAAGCTGGCTTCCATTGTTCCGAAAATAATCAATTCTTTTTTTTGTTGAAAATATTTTTTATTGGAGATAAGTACACAACCTATTAACATCATTACAGTCTTACATTTTTGAATTGATAATATTATCAATTATTATTACATTGTCTCCAATACCTTTTGCCTTTTTTTTTTTTTTTAAACTAGATAGAACTAAAAAGATAGATGAAGTAAAGAAAGAAAAGAGAGAGAAGGAAAAAAAAAAAAAAAAAAAAGGAAAAAAAAAAAAAAAGAGAAAGATAGTTAAAGAAGAATGGAAAAATTTATTAAAATAAAAAACTTCATTCGAGATATATTCGTACATTTCAGAGTATAGCATTTCATTCATTCTTTAGCCCGAGTGTTAGTCAGGTTCCTGTGCTGAACCATTCTGACCCTTTAAATAATCAATAAAGGGAGACCATGTTCCAACGAATAATTCCTGTTTGTCCAACAGGGAAAATCTGATTCTTTCCACGTTTAAGGTCTCCGTCATTTCTATAATCCACATTTTGATTGTGGGGGTTATAGGGCCTTTCCAAAATTTTAGAATTAATTTTTTTCCTGTTATTATACTATAATCAATAAAGTTTCTTTGTGTTGTTGTAAATATTTGATTTAATTCTAATGTTCCGAGTATTATTAATTTTGGATCCGGGTCCAATTGTGTGCTGGTCACTTTAGATATTATATTAAAAATATTTACCCAGAATGTTTTAATTTTTATACAGTTTGCAAACATATGAGATAAGGTAGCTTCTAAATGTTGACATTTATCACATATAGGTGAGATATGTTGAAAGATTTTATGTAATTTTGTTTTTGAATAATGTAACCTATATATTACTTTAAATTGTATTAAAGAATGTCTGGCATTTAATGAACATTGATGTATGTGTTGTAAACTTTCTTCCCAAGTATCTTTCGTTATTATTTGATTTAATTCTTTTTCCCATGTTTGTCTGTGTAAGTCCGACGATGGAATGTCACTGTCTAATAAGATATTATATATATAAGATATTAATTTTTCTGTATTAAGATGTTTATTCCAACATTCGTCAAGAATTTCTGAATTTCTAATTCGAAAATTTTGAGTATTCGATTTTACATAATCTCTGAGTTGAAGATATCTGAAATAATCATTTCCTCGGAGTCCATCAGTCTGTTGCAACTCCTGAAATATCAGAAAAGTGCCTTCCTTGTAAAGTTGTCCCATATTTTTAATTCCATAATTCTTCCATTGTGTAAAACCCCTGTCCAACCATGAGGGCTTAAACAAAGGGTTATTCACAATTGGAAGAAAAAGTGATAAATTATCTAATTTTAATGTCTTTTTTAATTGTTTCCAAATTCGTATAGCACTAAATATTATAGGGTTTTCCCTATAAATTTTTTTGTTTAATTTAGACGTAGCAAATAATATCGAGCCGATATCAAAAGGTAAACAATCTTCCTTTTCCATTTTTAACCAATCTGGTTGTTGATCTATTTCTTCCACCCAGAAATTCATATTTTTAATATTAACTGCCCAAAAATAAAACAGAAAGTTGGGTAAAACCAAGCCTCCATTTATTTTTGATTTACACAAATGTCTTTTGTTTATCCTATGATTCTTATAATCCCAGATAAAATCATTAACAATGGAATCCAATTTAAAAAAAAAGTTTTTTGACAAATATATCGGAATTGTCTGAAAAGGGTATAATATTTGCGGTAAAAAAATCATTTTTATGGCATTAATTTTGCCAACCATTGAGATAGGAAGTGTTTTCCAGTATTGAATATTCTTATGTAGTTTGTTCAGTAATGGGGGAAATTTGCTTTAAATAATGATGTATATATCTTAGTTACATAAATACCTAGGTATTTAAATTTTTCATTTACTATTTTAAATGGAAATTGTTGTATTATCTGTTTGTTATGTTCCCTTATTGGCATAATTTCACTTTTATTCCAATTTATTCTGTATCCTGAGAGTGAATCAAATTGGGTAATTAGCTTTAATAAGTTTGGAATACTAATTTCTGGTTTTGTAATGTAAATTAGTACATCATCTGCATATAGAGAAATTTTATTCACTGTGTCCTTTGTGATATACCCATGTATTTCCGGATGACCCCTAACTCTTTCTGCGAGTGGCTCAATAGCAAGCGCAAATAATAATGGAGATAACGGGCATCCTTGTCTACAACCTCTAGATAGGCTGAATTTAGATGACAACCTTTGGTTTGTTAATATTCTAGCCGTAGGGTTTGTATATAACAGTTTTATCCATGTGCAGAATTTCTCCCCTAGCTGCATATTTTCCATCACCGAAATTAAATAAGACCATTCAACCTGATCAAATGCTTTTTCAGCGTCGTGAGATTATTGCTAGATCTTCATTAATAATTCTCTTAGAATAAATAATATTAAATAATCTTCTTAGATTATAATATGTACCGTTTCTGAATAAAGCCTGTTTGGTCAGGGTGTATTAATTTATTCATCACTGTACTTAATCTATGCGCTAGTATTTTAGTTAATATTTTCTGATCTGTATTTAAAAGTGCAATTGCTCTATATGATCCCGGATCTTCCGGATCTTTATCAACTTTAGGAATAAGTGTTATTATAGATTCATTTAAAGTATCTGGAAGTTTCTGTTGAGTATAGATATGCTCATACAGCCTTTGTAAATGTGGGGAGAGCAAGTCATAAATTTTTAAATAAAATTCAGAGCCTAAACCATCTGGTCCTACTGCTTTACCATTTTTTAAAGAGCCAATAGACTCCTCAATATCCTTTATCGTAATCTCCCTTTCTAATAATTCTCTATCGTTTGAATCTAAACCTTTTAAATTACATTTTAGTAAAAAATCTGCTATTCCTTCTGGTTGTACTACAGTTTTAGTTGAATAAAGATTCTGATAGTATTGGAGAAATCTTTCATTTATATCCTTGGGCATTTTTAATAATTCTCCTGCCTCTGTTCTAATTTTATGAATTATTTTTTCCCCTTCCATTTTTCGTAACTGACGTGATAATAGTTTTTGTGGTTTGTCTCCAAATTCAAAATGTAATTGTTTGGTTTTTTGATAAAGTTTTATTACTTGTTCTGAATACATTTTGTTTAATTTATATTTCAATACAGCAATTTTATTATGTTTTGAAATAGATGGCATTCTCGCATTTTCTATATCTAGTTGCTTGATTTCACTTTCCAATGTTTGTTGCTTAATCCTGTTCTCTTTATTATAAAATACTTGAGCAGAAATTAATGCACCTCGAACAAATGCTTTAAACGTTTCCCACATAAGAGAAGTAGGTGTGTCAGGGTTGTCATTTACCTCAAAAAATATTTGAATCTGTTTAGTAATATATTCCTGGCATGATCTTTCGTTCAAAATTTGTGGGTTAAATCTCCAATATGTTTGTTTCTCGGACATTCCATTTAATTTAATCATGAATGTTACAGGTGCGTGATCTGAGATTATAATATTATGGTATTTTGAGTTATAAGTAAATGGGATAAACATAGAGTCAACTAAAAAATAATCTATTCTTGAGTATGTTTTATGTACTGGTGAGTAAAATGAATATTCCCGTCCAGTTGGATTTTCAATTCTCCAGACATCCTTAATATTAGTGGTATTAATAAATGAATTTAAAAATACACTTGATTGAGATTTTACTTTTTTTTGCCTTGATGATCTATCTAAGTATGAATCTAATGTACAATTGAAGTCTCCTCCAATTATTAATTTATATTGTGTAAATTCAGGAATTTTATTAAATGTTTTATTAAAAAACATAGGGTTATCAAAATTAGGCCCATATACATTAAGAAGAATCACTTTTTCTCTATTTAACTCTCCAACTTATATAATATATCTACCATCAATATCCGCTATTGTTGATGAATTCGTAAAAGGTATTCCTTTACGAATTAATATTGCAACTCCTCTGGACTTATGGGAAAAAGAGGAATGATATGATTCAGTGATCCACTTAGCTTTAAGTCTATGTTGAGATTCCTTTTTAAGGTGTGTTTCTTGAAGGAATATTATATCTGTTTTGATTGAATTTAGATGTGCCAAAACTTTACCTCTCTTAATTGGTTCATTGATTCCTTTGACATTCCAACTACAAAATGTTATTCCCTGACCTCCTCTTGTCATATTAACATCTTGCATATTGTTTCTAAGGTGGTCTATAACCGAGCAGAAGGTGCAACACATAAAACCTGACCCTGCTCCCGAACCTTAAATAGATGAATTTAAAATCATATACATCGCTCTTCCGAACACATCTCCTTGTATTAGTCTTGTTGTTCCATTCAAACATTAAGTTATAAAAATATTTAAAGTGAAAAAAGTGATAGAATTGGTTAGTATAGGGTGAAAGAAAAAAAACTACATCTACAATTAGTGTAGTTAGTGATAGCCACACTAACGTGGCTAGAATTCTAAAGACTTCCGTAGCCTTTGTAAAAAAAAAAATTCCCAGCTCCGTGCCCGAAAAAAAAAAAAAGATTATTTCTGACAATCAAATAACTTCTTTGGGAGTAGCAAACATATATATATACCCATACATACACACACACATACATACACATATACATATATATATATATATATATATATACCCATATGCATACATACATAAGCACGTATCCCTGCAGAAAAGTCCGAAAACAGCATAAATTCACAATGTTATTATTCTCTACATATCATATTAATATCTTCGCTAAATCTATAAATTTAATTTTAAATTGAAAAATAAAGGGAAAAACCGTCAAACCTTATTATGACGTAGGCTGAATTACCTCTTGCATATCTTCCTATAGAATATAAGTATGTAACTCATTTCCACGTTAACCAGAGACTGTTAGTTATTAATCATTGTTATCAATCATACCCAGTATTAAATTTTTATGAGTAATATAAATGTTAATAATTTTAGTAGTAATATAGATATTTAATAAGTATTAGTTGTTACATATATAGTTAGATATGAGTATACAGATAATAATAGTGATTAATAAAAATATATATTTTTTTTTAAACCACGGTTTTCTCCAATGTCCACCGTCCATTCGGTTTTCGAATGTCCTTAAAGCTCTTAAAAGAACTTTAAAGGTCCTTTTAGATCTGGCGGTCCCGTTAATCCTTGACTCCTGAGGAGTAATGTAAATTCTTCAGTCTGTGGTCACGTTCCCGATTTCTTTGGCATATTCCAGTGCTTTTTCGTGGTCTGTAAAAAAATGCTCCTTGTTCTTGTAGGTGACTCTTAGTCTTGCGGGGTAAAGCAGGCCGTATCTCAAATCAGGGACATTCTTCAGTATTCTTTTTGTCTCAGTGAACAGCGCCCTTTTCTTGAAGACCTCTGCCGGATAATCTCGGTAAATACTGAACCTCACACCTTCAAAATGGAGCTGTCCGCTTCGGACGATTTTCTTCATTATATCGTCAAATTCATGATCCAGTTGCACCTTTACGATAATTTGTCTTGGATGGGCATCGTCTTGTGTACGACGCCGCTGCGCTCTATGAGCTCGACCGAGTGAAGGTTTTTGATCCAATTTTAAGGCTTTTTGTAGTAGGTCTGCCACAAAATCCCGAGGGCCCATTTCCCTCTCACTTCCTTCTTTCACCCCTACAATTCTTAGATTCTTACGTCTTTGACGCCCCTCCATATCGGTACATTTATCACTTAGTTTGATCACCATACCGGAGAGGCGTTGGTTTTCAATAAGGAGTCGACCTACAGTTTCCTCACTTGTCGCCGCCCATTTCTCAAGTTCGGTTATCGCTGTTCTATGTTGTTCGAGTGCTTGATGAATGGGGGCCACCTCCATTTTAACGTTCGCTTCCACCGAAACGAGCCTGGCTTCCAGCACTTCCATCTGTTCCTTGACCTCTTCCTCCCTCGACCTCTTCCAGACTTCCAGTATTTCTTGAACGGTAGAAAGCATTTCTGCTTTAAAATCTACCTTAAAAGAGTAAAGTTCCTCTTTAAAATTCTCTCCAAAGGTTTTCAATTCAGCAGCGAGAAAAGTTTTAAGATCATCCATTTCAGACTTTTTCTGCTTTGATTTCTTCGGAGGGTCTTCCTGGGCCGTCATTGTAACTGAGGCCGAGGTCTCAGTTGGGCCTTCCTCTTCCATCGGTGGTTTCCCTTTAACGGTTTTTTTTTGTAACGACATTGTAACGACATACCGTTAAAGTCGCGCGCCTGATGATGTCACGCGGCAGGCAACCGTTCAGATCGCGATCGCTGCAGGTAAGACCCGATTTTCTCCCGTTTTCAGTTTCTTCGGCACGGAGCTAGTTGGCACTGGACTCAAGCCTCCATAGCACCACCGCCACCGAAACGTCTTTGTTTTGCTGATTTGTCTAAATATGGATCTAAAACACAGTTGAAATCCCCTCCTATTGTGACATTTTGATAATTAAACTCCAGTATTATATCTATAATTTTCTCAAAAAATTGAGGGTTATCAAAATTCGGAGCGTAAATATTTACCATAGTTATTGGGGTAGCATAAATTTCTCCCGAAACTATGATATACCTTCCGTCTTTATCTGATATAGTATTCTTTAATTTGAACGGTATACCTTTTCGAATAAGAATAGCCGTACCTCTAGATTTAGAAGTAAATGATGAATAATATGTTTGGCCTATCCACTTCGCCTTTAATCTCATTTGTGTTTCCTGTTTCATGTGAGTTTCTTGCAAGTAAATTATGTCGCTTTTCAAAGATTTTAAGTGAGCAAAAATGTTACCCCTCTTTATTGGTTCGTTGGCACCCCTTATATTCCAACTACAGAATGTGATTCCTCCATTCTTTATTTGTCTATCGTCTTGCATTGTATATCAAAGTAATATTCTTGAATCATATGGTGCAGACAAATACCTCCGTGTTCTGGACGTTGGGTGGTCATTCCAAGTTTTAAAGTTTATATTACATCTCCTTCTCCAAAAGTGCCTTAGATAAAGCAAGAAAAATTGTGATTTACAATTAATTAAACAAATTTGTATAGTGATTTTTTTTTTAAAGTGAAATTAAGGTATCTAAGAACAGGTACCTTAAAGACAGATAGCCACCTAAGGTGGCGAAAAATTTATAGACTTCCTTTGATGTTGTTTTACTTTGAGCCCCAATCCCTTATTAACACCTCGTAAAAAACTACAGACCGTCTCATATCTTGTTTATTCTTGTTTAACTTTATCAAACTAGCATTAGAAAAAAGCAAAAAGACGCAGAGATAAAATATTAAAAAGTAAAAAATAATGTAATTAAAAAGAAAAAATCCCAAATATAAAACACAACCTATTCTCATTTCTATAAGTATTTATACCGTACCAATTTATCTAACCAGCTACCCTACAAGCAGGTACCGAGGGGTTAACCTCATTCCTGGATTTTTTTCCAAGTTTATGTTGCGTTCCCACCCAAAAAGAAAAAAAACATTAGTAATGTTATAGACATTTTGGTTAATTACAATTTATAAGCAATGGTTTATTCATGATTATTCATATTTACTACAAACACTCACAAATCATTAGTATTGTTAAATTTGTTAAGTTAGTTGGTTAATTGTAATTAGCATATAATAGTTAGATGTTAATATTATCTCGTCCATGTTCCTTGTACAGTATCTTCGGCATCCTTTTGTTTATCTTTGAGCTTTCCATTCAAGGTGAAACAATGTTCTCAAATACACATTCCAGACAGATAAGCTCAGTAACTGTCTGGAAAGTCCACCATCTTAGCCAGTTCCAGCTCCATCTTAAAAGTTAAAAAGTTCACTGTTCCTCCCTTTAGTCGTCTTCTTCCGATGTTTCCGATGCTTTTCTCACGATATCTTCTGCATATTTATATGCTTTTTCTGGGTCCATAAATGAGCGCTCAGTTCCCTTATAAGTAATTTTCATTTTTGCTGGGAAAACAACTCCATATCTGACGTTAGATATACCCCTCAATATGTTTCTTGTCGGTGTAAACAAGTTCATTCTCTGGACAATCTCCGGAGGATAATCACGGAAAAATCGGATCTTTTCCCCACGATATATCAAATTTTCACCATGAACAATCTTCTTCAGTATAGATTCCACTGATAGATTCCATCAAGAAATTTCACAATTATCTGTCTTGGAGCAGCATTTATGCCTCTTGAGACACGTCCAGCTCGTTGAACAGTATCTATTCTTAGTTCTTCCGGCAGTTTAAAAACCTCTTTGAGTAATTCAGTAATGAAAGTACGTGTTTGAGATACATGTCCTTCTCGTCCTTCTCTTACTCCAACGATTCTGCCTTCTCGATCTCGCTTCCAAGTCCAAACATTTGTCAGTCATTCTTGCAAGCTTTTGATTGATTGATTGATTGATTGAATATACCTTTAATAACCCTTTACAGGAAATTACAGTGCCACGACAGCTTCAAGACAGACATAACACCACACATTTCCTCAAATAGCTTCCATACTTAACAAGTTAAAATACAAGTTAAAATACAAGTTAAAATACAATTAATGAAAAAAAAAAAAAGTGCAGTTATTTATGCGCATTATATAACCTTATAGCAGCTGGTAAACAGGACTTCCTATGTCTCTCAGTTTTGCACATTGGTGCAATCAGTCTCTGACTGAAGATGCTGCTCTTGATCACCTTCAGGGCATGGAGTGGGTGAGTGGGGTTGGTCATTATTGAACCCAGTTTGTTCAGAGTTCTGGCCTCTGCCACCTGCTGGACCGTTCGTTGCTCAGCCCCGACAACTGAGCCGGCCTTCCTGATCAGCTTGTCCAGTCTGTTTTTGTCCGCTATGCGGGCGCCATCCGCTGGAAATGGCTACGAAAGGAGAAAAGAAGGAGAAGGAAAAGGAGGTAAAGGAAATGTTTTTAGAAATTAACTGCTTTTCTGCTTCATCTTTCTTTGATTTTTTCAGATTGTTTATTTCCGTGACCATCTCTTTCATATCGCTTTCCATCTCTTCCATTCTCTCGTCAATGTTGTCCATCTTAGCATTTACACCAACAAATTTCTTATTATAGTCCTTTTCAATTCTAACAAATTCTGACTTAAGTTTTTTTATCAAACTCATTCTGTTGCTTCTTCAGCTCCTTTAACTCATCACAAGCACCATCAATTTTATGAGTGAATATCTCCATATTATTCTCCATACTCTGCATCTTTTCCAGTGTTTTATTAATTGTAGCAGTAATTTCTAAAAAACATTTCCTTTACCTCCCTTTTCCTTCTCCTTCTTTTCTCCTTTTGTAGCCATTTCGAGCACAGCTCCTTGGCTATAGGACTCTCCCTCAGAGCCTTCTTCAGTTGTTTGCAGAGTTTCCAAAACTCTTTCCAGCTGGAGGCTTATAGTGGCTTTTTTTGGTGCTCGTGAGCTGGTCCCTTTTCTCATTTAAAAGTCCCGATTTTTACCGCAATGTTACCGCGATTTAGCGTCGTTTTCTGATGATGTCATCCTTATGCGATCCTTATAAAATAAGTTATTTTAGATTCAGTCCCGACTTTAAAACGGCTTTTTGACGGATTTTTACGGGAGAGGAGCTCAATGCAGCGCCCTCTTAAAGGCCTGTCTCACGAGTCTGCAGTCATTGGCGGCGAAACGGGAAGAATCTGCCGCCATAGACCGCGCACTCGTGAGAACGTACAATTCCGGGGCCGTGCGTCGGTGTTCCCAACACCGCACGGTGCTAAAATAAAATCGACAATGTCGAAAACTATATACTCACCGCACAACCTCCACCAGTGATGCACGAGTGCGGCACGGCCGCCCGCACGGGCCGCCGCCAGTGTGGCTCGAGCGCCGTGCGTCAAACCTCCACTGCCACAGCCTCCGCCAGTGAGGCACGGGCCGCCGCCAGTGTGGCTCGAGCGCCGTGCGTCAAACCTCCACTGCCACAGCCGCCGCTGGTGAGTCACGTGCGGCGGGCCGACGTCATCGCAGTCGGCCCGCCCTTTTTTTACTTACCGCAAGCACGTGGGACCCGCCGTGTTTGAATTACTCGGCCCCCGCGCAGCATCAGTGCGGCGCTCCGGTGGATAGGCTCGACGCTCTCGCCGTTGCCGCGCGGTCCCCGCTACCAGCGACGCCGCGCTTCACCGCCGATGACCGCAAACAGGTAAGACAGAGCCTTCAGTGTTCCATGGCGCTACCGGAAGTCAAACAATAAACTATTATATAACTATATTACACTCCTTGTCGAGGATGCATTCAACCCCCGCGGTGCCCAGCGGTCCCGGAAATCCCCCAGAGTGCCCGTGGACAGGGCGTATTCCCTTTCTAACCGCACCCGGGCACGGACGTATACCCGGTAAAGGGGCAGGCAGCCAACCATTGTATTCTTGGATGTATTAAACTGTAGTGGCCTAGGCGGATGCTGTCAGAAAAAAGGATAGACGCCAGGCAGGTTCAAAAGTTCTTTAATGATAGTTGTGAGCATCCACTCACAACGAGTTCCACCGAAGCGATGAAAAATTCCCAGAAAACCCCTGGGCAGGAACCGGAAGCGTGTGGGCAGTCCGTCCTCCCTGTCCCTCAAGTGCCGAGGGGGATGACCCAAGGAGTGGCCTAATATCCAGGGACCGCCACAGGACCCCCCCCCCTCCCCCAAGAACCGGAGGCACGAAACGGACAGGAGGGCGCAAGCGGCGACCAGCCTGGGTGTACACCATGCCCGGCACAGGAACGGGCAACTGACCAACAGGTGGAAGGGACGGAGCAGCCACTGGAGGAGGTACCCTAGATGTAGGGCGCCCTCGCTTACGGGGCCGCGCGACCAGCGCCGGCCGATCAATGTCAACATGCGCCGGCTTCAGCCACGCAACCGAAACTGTCTCACGCCGACCCCCCATGTCCAGGACGAATGTGGACGAGCCTTGTTCCAGGACCCGGAAGGGACCCTCGTACGGCCGCTGGAGAGGTGTCCGATGAGCATCCCTGCGCAGGATGACGAACTGGCAGTCCTCCAGAGCAGAGGGAACATGCGGACGGAAGGACCCATGACGAGACGTGGGCACCGGCGCCAGCTTGCCCACCGTCTGCCAAAGACGTTGCAGAGCGTCCAAAGGCTGCTCCACCTGGCCCCGTGCCGGCGGGACGAACTCCCCGGGCACCGTCAACGGGGACCCATACACCAACTCGGCGGAGGAGGAGGCCAAGTCCTCCTATGGTGCGGTGCGGATCCCCAGCAAAACCCACGGGAGAGCGTCCACCCAGTCCGGGTCAGTGAGCCGTGCCTTCAGGGCATCCTTGAGTTGGCGGTGAAACCGCTCCACCAGGCCGTTCGCCCGCGGATGATACGCCGTCGTGCGGTGTAGGCGAACCCCCAGGAGGCGTGCCATGGCCGACCACAGTTCCGACGTGAACTGAGGCCCCCGGTCGGATGTTATGTCCAGCGGCATCCCGAACCGGGCGATCCAGTGCGCCACCAAGGCCCGAGCGCAAGCAGCCGTTGAAGAATCAGGTAGCGGAATGGCTTCAGGCCACCGCGTGAAGCGGTCCACCACGGTGAAGAGATAGGTCGGCAGCGGCGCCACCATGTCCCCGTGAATTTGGTCGCAAACCGCTGCCGAGGGACGGCCAACTCCTGCAACGGCGCACGCACGTGTCGCTGCACCTTTTTTTAAAAATCTAAAAATGTATTCAATTATTAAAAAATAATATTGACACTACAATAAAACAAGCCCGAACCCACCGCCATAATACACTACAAACATATATCCATAATAAACTACTATACAACTATGTTACAATCCTTATTGAGGATACATTCAACACCCTGCGGAGCCCAGCGGTCCCAAAACTCGTGTCGCGGTCTGGCACGGGATGCAGGTGCGCGCCCAATGTCCAACCTCCTTGAGCAGCCCGTGCCACATGAAGCGGGAGGCTATAATGTTGCCAAGTTGCAAGTTGCCTGGACCTGCCTGGTTGTCCCCTGGACTTTGGCCCCAGGGCCGTTCTCTTCTTCCGAGGGCCCGCGCCTTCTCTTCGTTCCACTGATGTGCGGCGTTCCCATGACAACCGTAGCAGGAAGTGCACAGGAAGTGTCCTCCGCCTCCACACTACCCACTTCCTGTTGTCCAGCTCCTTGTTCAGCCACCTCCCCAGATGTCCTTTGGACTTTCCCGGACCCCTTTTGGACTCCGGGGTGAACGGTCACCCTTTGGGTCAGCTCAGTGTGAGCGTGGGGTCATCGGCTGTCGGGAGACTCGCCCGGAGGTGTCTAGAGTCATAGAGTGATACAGTGTGGAAACAGGCCCTTCGGCCCAACTCGCCCACACCGGCCAACAATGTCCCAGCTACCCTAATCCCACCTGCCTGTGCTTGGTCCATAACCCTCCAAACCTGTCCTATCCATGTACCTGTCCAAGTGTTTCTTAAACGATGGGATAATCCCAGCCTCAACTACCTCCTCTGGCAGCTTGTTCCATACAAAAAGTTACTCCTTGGATTCCTATTAAATCTTTTCCCCTTCACCTTCAACCTGTGTCCTCTGGTCCTCGATTCCCCTACTCTGGGTAAAAGACTCTGTGCGTCTACCCGATCTATTCCTCTCATGATTTTGTACACCTCTATAAGATCACCCCTCATCCTCCTGAGCTCCATGGGATAGAGTCCCAGCCTGCTCAACCTCTCCCTATAACTCACACCCTCTAGTCCTGGCAACATCCTCGTAAATCTTTTCTGAACCCTTTCTAAGCCTCCCAAGGAAGGAGAGGCGTTGGTGTGCTTTCTTCTTCTGCGCCTTCTACTTGTTTACTGAAACGACTGCCAACATCTGGGCGATCTGGTGCAGGTCTCGCTCGCATGGGCACTGGTTGGAAAAGGGCTGTTTTGATTCAAGATTCAAGAGGGGCTTATTGTCATCAGAGCCGTATACACAGTACACAGCGCAGTGAGATAGCGTTCCCCTAGAACCTCTGTGCTACATAGAACACAATTGGACAACATGCGACGATATACTACGCTACACACATGGTGCAAAACCTTCCTTACTAAAGTGCAACAAAGTCAATAGAAAAATGTACAAAACAGCAAAGCAGGGCAGTAGACAACAGTGCAACAGAGTGCAGTGTACACAAACCAAGTTTGCCGTGGGTGTGGTGCAGAGTTTATGTAGCAGCAGAGATGGGGGGGGGGTGTATTCAGATCAGTCCCTGAGTCAGGGTCAGAGCTAAGCTGACCCTCAGCACTTACCTCATAGATGCATACATAGAAAATAGGTGCAGGAGTAGGCCATTCGGCCCTTCGAGCCTGCACCGCCATTCAATATGATCATGGCTGATCATCCAACTCAGTATCCCGTACCTGCCTTCTCTCCATACCCCCTGATCCCCTTAGCCACAAGGGCCACATCTAATTCCCTCTTAAATATAGCCAATGAACTGGCCTCAACTACCCTCTGTGGCAGAGAGTTCCAGAGATTCACCACTCTCTGTGTGAAAAAGTTTTTCCTCATCTCGGTCTTAAAGGATTTCCCCCTTATCCTTAAGCTGTGACCCCTTGTCCTGGACTTCCCCAACATCGGGAACAATCTTCCTGCATCTAGCCTGTCCAACCCCATAAGAATTTTGTACGTTTCTATAAGATCCCCTCTCAATCTCCTAAATTCTAGCGAGTATAAGCCAAGTCTATCCAGTCTTTCTTCATATGAAAGACCTGACATCCCAGGAATCAGTCTGGTGAACCTTCTCTGCACTCCCTCTATGGCTATAATGTCCTTCCTCAGATTTGGAGACCAAAACTGTACGCAATACTCCAGGTGTGGTCTCACCAAGACCCTGTACAACTGCAGTAGAACCTCCCTGCTCCTATACTCAAATCCTCTTGCTATGAAAGCCAACATACCATTCGCTTTCGTCACTGCCTGCTGCACCTGCATGCCTACTTTCAATGACTGGTGTACCATGACACCCAGGTCTCGCTGCATCTCCCCATTTCCTAATCGGCCACCATTTAGATAATAGTTTGCCTTCCCGTTTTTGCCACCAAAGTGGATAACCTCACATTTATCCACATTATACTGCATCTGCCAAACATTTGCCCACTCACCCAGCCTGTCCAAGTCACCTTGCAGTCTCCTAGTGAAAAAGTTACTTTTATAACAACTAAACAGGTTAGCTTCTTAATAAACAGACACCACACAAACTGTTTGGTAGACCAGTTCAAAACTTTACTTAACATCGGCCGATGGAAGGGAGCGAGAATTCCAGCTAAGTGACCAATGTAGACACTCGACTGTCCTCGCTCCCCTTTCTCTGAACAACAGAATTACATTGTCTTATATAGTGTTTTTTTGTCACCTTAGCACATTCCACAAACATTAGTCATGGTCAGAGGTACAGGAAAAGGTTTCCACAGAATGCATCACATCAAAGGCCTTTTGTTTACATGGTACAAGATATACTAAAAACATTGGCCATTTGTCTTAGGTCATTTTATCTTAAAATAGATCACCCTAGCTCTTTCGCTGCTTCCTCTCTGTCACTTGGTACCTCATAAACATTGGCCATTTGTCTTATGGCATCTTCCTTCAAAGATGTGACTAGCTATTTCTCTCTTCCTTTATTGCCTCCTCCCCCATAAACATTGGCCATTTGTCTTATGGCATCTTCCTTCAAAGATGTGACTAGCTGTTTCTTTCTCTGTCACTTCCTCACTTGGGAGACAATGTTATGGTATTTATTATCCCACACACTGCAACCTGAGGCAAGCCTAATTTGACACTAAATATAAGCTGTAAGCTAGCCCAGAACCCTATTTTAATTTGTCCTTATTTCTGTAACTTTATTCGGCTTCATCCTTTTATCAAAATTTTGATAACTGCAGTCCTTGCCGAGTACATATGAAAGACCATAAGCATCGCATCAGACAAATTACGAGTACAACTAGTAATACAATCAATCCATAGTGGACAATCATTCCCCAAGTCCCTCCAAACATATTAAATGGCCACCAAACTCCACCGGAGCTATAACCATGGAATTCAGCTCCCACCTTCCTTATTTTAGCTACTTCCATTCTGATATGGGTAGCTAAGTTGGTAATGGTGGAGGAAGCATCGGGAATAAAGGTGCAACATTCTCGACCTATTATTGCACATGTCCCTCCTTTTTCTGCCAGGATAAAATCTAAGGCCATTCTGTTTTGTAATACTACGGTCCTAATAGCTACCATTTCAGCTCTTACCACTTCTACCTCCTCCTGGGTTGCACTCAAGGAGATGGCAGTGGCATTAGCAAGTGTCTCTAAAGCGGAGGCCATTTTAATTAGTTCCCGTGACACTATTATACTACCAAAGGACGGGAAGAGTATCATAAAAAATGGCTCAGCCTTTGCTAGGCTTCGCTTGGAAATCCCCGTGTGCCGGTGCAACTGGCTCATGCTTCTCATACGTGGGACCACATATGCAACATAACAACACCCTTTCCAGTGATGGGGTCCTTTTAGTTGTTCCCAAGCTGCCCCGTCAGCCGGCGGCATTCCTGGTAACCATGGGTAGGCCCAGGATCCACATACAAAATATGTGCCATTAACTGGTCGGGGTGGGCCGATAATGGTGGCTGTCTGAGTTGACGTACAAGTACTGTTTCCCAAGAATACACCTGTGCCTTGGTGGTGGCAAAAACAGGTAGTATTAACTGGCCTGTGCGGATCTTTTACTATCTGTAGTCGGGGTATATCTGCTGCATTTGTCACGTTCAATTTCCAATCTCCTTTGAAGGGAGGGGTGTACCATCCTTCAAAATTATTGTATTTTGGGCCTCCATAGGTGATGTTTATTGTTTCGTTTTTGGTATTTGTTATCAGTATGATTTTTAGGCATGACGATTTTTTAGCAGAGTTACAAAAGCACCTCATCGCTAGTCTCTCGGTAAGGTTTAATGGAATGGGGACCAGGGGAATTCCTTCCTTACTGCTAGTCGGAACACCGGTGCATACCCAACATTCAGTCCCATGTGCCCGTACGGCAAACTCATGGCTCATAGCCAGATAGGTATTAGTCCATGTTACCCTGGCCATGGTTAGGATCGTCAGTAGAGCGAACATCACTAGTGCCATCCTTGTATCCAATCTTTTTGCAGTCGGAGAGATGTATCCAACGTGGATGGTTTTCAACCTTCACTGCTGTTGGTGTAGTCAGTAGCACCTGGTATGGTCCGTTCCAACGGGGGCCGAGTTTCTTGCGGTCCCAATTTCTGATAAGTACGTAGTCCCCTGGTTGGACTATTTCGCACTGGTCAGCATCAGGTAGCGGGTTCTGGGACTCCTTTACCTGTAAATGTAATGCTGACAGAATATGGGTGAGTCGTTGAACATAGGTAATTATTTCATCGTTTAATGCGTGTAAATCTAAGGTTCCTTCATGAGTAATGCTTGCTCCCCAGGGGGTTCGTAGAGGTTTACCGTAGATAATTTCTGCTGGGGATAACTTTGTAACACTGTGGGGAGTTACCCTCATTTCAAATAATGCTAAGGGTAATACTTTAATCCATGTCTGTCCCATTTCTCCCATCAGCTTGGTAATTTTGTTTTTTAATGCCCCATTGGCTCTTTCCACCATCCCAGATGCCTGTGGGTGGTGTACACAGTGAAATTGCTGTCGGATATTAAAATGTGCACATATTTCCTTATTAATAGTGGCAATAAAATGGGGACCATTGTCCGAGCTTATGACAGTAGGTAGGCCAAACCTGGGAATAACTTCCCTTAACAACAATGTTACCGTAGTTTCAGCAGTATTATTAGTGGTTGGTAGAGCTTCAATCCACCTGCTAAATAAATCTAAAATAACTAAGCAATATTTATAACTGGGCCCTTGGCATTTCAATAAAATCAATCTGTATGCATTCAAACGGTCGTGATGGCATTGGCGTCACCCCTGAGGGTATCCTAATTGGTTTGCCTGGATTATTTCGTTGGCAAATTTTACATTCAGAGGCCTGCTTCAGTGCCTCTTGCCGGATTTTTGGGTGCCACCACGTCTCTTTTGTCATCCTTATCATTCCATCCTTACCAGCATGGGTAAGTGAGTGAATATATGTTAGTAAAACAGGTAAAAATGCATCAGATACACAAACTTGCCCAAGCGGGGTGAGCCAAAGACCTGTGGTGGAGTCAATGGCACAGCCCTCTTGTTTCCATAGTTGTTTTTGGTTATCAGAGGCGTCCCTCTGTAATGTACATACCTCCCTCATATCTGGCAGGACCGTTCTATTTGCTAGTATCTGTTTACCAGATGTCACCACGCATTTGGATGTACAGGCTGCTTGCTTGGATACACTATCGGTCAATTCATTACCTTTTGCTATAGGGTCCCCAGCACCCGTGTGTGCAGTACATTTAATAATGGCCAGCTGATCTGGTAGCATCAACGCCGTAAGCAAATTACGCACAAAAAGGGCATTCTTAATGGGTGTTCCTGCCGAGGTCAGGAATCCTCTGTGTTGCCAGAGAGCGCCAAAGTCATGAGCAACGCCGAAGGCGTATCGGGAATCAGTATAGATGTTAATTTGTTTGTCCGTTGCTAATATGCAGGCTCGAGTTAGGGCAAATAATTCTGCCTGTTGCGCTGATAACGGAAACTGAAACCTTCCTTCTTCCAAAATCATCTGTGACCCGTTTACTACTGCATAGCCGGAAGCCCGCTGTCCTGTTTCAGGGATAACCATAGAGGAGCCATCGACAAACCATGATGGTATGTTGCCTTCCAATGGGATATCAGACAATCCTTCCCGTGTTTTTGTTAATAAGTCACTGGCCATCTCACAATTGTGGGGCGGCTCTGGGCAAGACTCGGGTGGCTCCGTCAAAAAGGCAGATGGATTTATTGTAGAACAATGCTGAAAGGTCAAATTTGGATTATTCAACAATGTCAGTTCATAGCGGCCCAGGCGTGCCTGGGTGAGATATTTCGTTTGGCTTGCATTCATTAATACGGCGACACAATGAGTTGTAAATACGATTACCGGTTGATGTAAAGTTATGTTTGCAGCAGCTGAGATAGCGGCATGTATACTAGGTATGTTACAAAACTTACCTTCAGTCGCGCTGTAATTCTGCCACTGGCCGTGTGCGCGATTTTGGTGCCTTTAAGGGGGGGCGGGGTTAAAACGCGTGTTTCTCCTCCCTTGTCCAAGTTAATATTGTGTTGGAGTACAAGCGTTGGCTGATGAATCGTTCCTAGTGGCGATTTGTGAATTTTTTATTTTTATTAAATCGTCAATGTCAGCGCTACAATAATTTTAAAATCAGCTCCTGAAGCGTCAACGCCGATAACGGGGACGGATTTCACACAATGGACAGGTAAACGAAAGTGCTTTCTTTAAATGTATAAAATTGCTTCTTAAGAAGCCTTTAATTCACATTTTTTCATGCGACACGGTGATTTTATTCCCCGAATTAACGGCAGCATTTTTCATGCCAATACGGGGTTAAATTCACTGCAAATCAACGTTCCAAAAGATCGCGTTCCAGTAATCCTCACTCGCAAAATGAATTAAATGCCCATTAATTTACAGGTATTAAACATTCAATTCCTTCCATTTGGCCTGTAAATTCATGAAAATTAGATTTAAAAATTATGTTATATTGTGAATTATTGTGTGAATGTTATTTGGACACTTAGGCTATTTAAAAATGTTAATCTATTCTTAAGAAATTGATAGGTTTAGATCTAGTAATTGAATTTTGTAATTAGCTACAATTAGGTAACTAACTAATGATACGCTTTACTTTCATGTCTTCGAAGTAAGATTGTTTCATATTTGTTTCAGAATGCTTCAATCTATAATAATCTGGGTGCAAGGGGAGTAGCCGCGTGCTACTGCATCCAGGCGAACTGAGAAGTAAGCTACTGGTCGTTTAACATCCCCATGGTGTTGCGTCAGTACGGCTGATACACAGTCTTGAATTATTGTTACATATAGCTGAAATGATCTGTCATACAGTGGTCTTCCGATGGCTGGGGCGGAGGCTAATGCATCTTTTAAGGCTATAAAGGCTTCAGTCTGTTTTTCATCGAGGGGAAAAATGTCGTTCAGCATTTGCAGATGCCAGTGGTGATAGATGCTTCGTATAAAGTACAACATTGGGAATCCACTGACGGCAAAAGTTCACTAACCCCAAGAAGGCTCTCATTTGTTTTGGGGTTTCTGGTTTTGGGTATCGTACAATAGGGTCCACTCTTGCTGGAGTAAGTGCTCTTTCAGTGGCACTAATCATAACTCCAAGAAATTTAACCTCCTTCTTGCCCTCTTTAACTTTCCTCTCAGGGATCACATACCCCCAAGCATGTAAGGCTTCTAATAACTTTGCAGTGTCAATAATGTTGCTGGCCTCATCAGAGCTGGCCAGAAGTAAATCATCAACATACTGTATTACAATGGAGCCTTGTGGGAGGGTTAATGTCTTTAACTGGTCTGCTAGTACTTGGGAAAACAGAGTGGGCGAATGTACAAAACCTTGTGGCAGGCGTGTCCATGTATATTGTTGTCCTTCGTATGTAAAGGCAAAAAGGTATTGGCAATCGGGATGCAGTGGGATTGAAAAGAATGCATGTTGGAGGTCAATAACTGTGAAGATTGTCGCAGAGGCGGGAACCTGGCACAGGATAGTTGCGGGATTCGGTACGATGGCGTGCATAGGCGTAACAATCTCATTAATTGCACGGAGGTCTTGTACTAGCCTCCACTCTGAGCGTCCAGGCTTGGGCACCAGGAAGATCGGGGTGTTACATGGTGAGTGACACTGCACCAATATACCCTGGTGTAAAAGAGACTGCGCCAGCTGTTGTATTCCTGCCACTGCTTCTGGTTTTAAAGGATATTGGGGAACTGCAGGGAGGCGGACATCCGGCTTAAGCGTGATCATTACAGGTACACAATAAGTCAGTCCTACCTCATGCGGTGATGTCGCCCAAATCTGATGTTTGTCCATGTCGTTTGCTGTTGGCTGATGGCGGCTGATAACTCCTTCAACGACCTGGTTCTCTTGCCAATATTCCAACGTTCCCTGAGAACAATTTTGCTCACCCAGTATGTTACTTGCTTGGTTGCATAACTCGTAGGTGAGGTACCTCAGCTCTTTTGCTGAGTGGTCTGCCCTCACTGAGGTGGTTACATGAGGTGCCACTAGGGAAACATTCTGTTTCCACAACCCTTCCTCCACTTGCACGATCAAGGCAGTGCCAGGTTCGCCTGACACTGTTCCTATCAAGCGGACCCTAGTTGCTTCCCCTATCAGTGAACTAAAGTAAGCTTCCATTTCGGGATTGCAACCCGTAGGATCATAACATAAGGTCACATGTGGATCGGGTGTATTTCCAAAGACTGGTGCTGACAAAAGATCAATCGCCCACCATTGAGGTGTTGGGAAGTGTGTGTGCATCATCTTCTGGGTCTGGAGGTGAATTCCCTCGTCAGTGCAGATAATTCCCGCTTTTAATCCTATGAATAGGTCTCTGCCTGCAAGGTTGCAGCCAAGAAATGGTGTAACGGAAAAAGGGAGGGTACATTGTTCCTGTCCATAGGTTACAGTCAGAGGCTGAGTTAGTGGGTAACACCGTACTTTCCCGTCCAATCCTGATAATCGCGTTACATGGTCTGATGTGGGAACTCCAAGAGATGCCGCAAGCTCCTGATTCAGGGTAGATGAGGTTGCTCCTGTATCAATCAAAAACGGAACTATGGGTTCTTCATCGGGGTTGGCGATTAGTGGGAATAGGTGCTGTACAGGGAAGTGGGTGGGTCATTGGGAAAACGGGTTGTTGGCAGAGTACGGAGCCCATCTTCCCCGTACTTCCCCGGAGTTACCAGAGGGACATTCCTTTTTCCAATGCCCTCTTCCCCCACACTGAAAACAGCTTCCTATAGGTTCCCCTCTCACCACGTGATCGTTCCTGCCCTGGGTGGTCTTCCCTGGAATTCTCCCCATCATGGTCTATCCCATTGTGGTCTGGGTGGAAAACCCCTTCCTCTACCAGGGCGCATCCCGTTCCCAGGTCTCATAGCCAGAGCCCGGTAGGATTCCTCAGCTGCTGGATCCCACATATAATATTCAGTTTTTATTCTGGGTGCACTGGTGGCAGCCGTGTTTCCAGCACCGTCAGCCCAAAAGGCAGCTACTGCACGTCTCATCTGGGTTATGTCGTTGTCTGACCAGTTTAAGTCTGTTTTAATCATTGACTGTACTTTAAGAGGGAGACAACTCATTAACATAGCATTGAAAGCTGGGGACCTATTGCCCGCATTGTGTACAGAGTCTCCTGCAAAGGTCCCATAGATACTAGTGAAACGATCCAGATACGACTGGGCCGAGCTTACAATCGAGGACCACCGACATGTTAATTGGCTTCTTCAAACATTCAAACAGATTGGTCATCATAAAATCTATACAAACTGTCTCGTCTGTATGTGCCTGCACGGCTTTTAGTGCCTGCCACGTCTGATGTGTCATAACATCCTTCCACTTCCGTTGTTCGGCCGCTGACAAAAGTGACAAGGTCATGGACCAAATATCACGGTCTGTAGCCTGATAATATTCTTTTTTTTTTTTTTTTTACACTAGAAAAGGAACAGATTGAAAGAAAGAAGAAAGTGAAGGAAAAAGTGAAAGTGTAGAAAAGTGTAGAAAATGTAACAACAAAAAAGGACGAAGACCCTATAAGAGCGAAATTAAAAACAAAAGAAAAAGAGTTAAGAAATAGGCCCTAGGAAAAAAAAGAGAAAGAGAGAGAGGAAAAAAAAAAGAAAAAGAAATATTTTTTTGAGCATTACGTAAATAGGACATACCAACTCTTCAACTATCATCCCCCCTTACCTGACCTCAATTTTTTTATTTTTTTTTAAGTACTTTTGCACCCTATGTTTGTAATAATTCTATAAATGCAGACCACGTCAGGTGGAAGTGAACTGGTTTACCTGCTAATATTCTACCGTACTGCGGAGGTATTCTACAAATTCCTTCGGGGTCTTATGGCGGTCTGGGACTTTATCCCGTATCATACATTGCTCGTGTGGTCTCCACGGTGCGCATATTTGCATGGTATCGGCCTGATTGGCGTCACCTGCCCTAGGGTTTGGCACCCCTCTCATAGGGAGGTTCTGTGCAGTCCTTCTAGGGTATGTTTTTACTCGCTCCCCAACTGATACCACCGTGTTAATTACACTGTCCGTCAGCTCACTCATATCTTCCTTTAGTATTTCACCGTGGCTTTGTAAGGTCGGAACTTCGGGGTATATGGATATTACTGACGGAGCTGCTAAAGGTAAGGATGGCATTGCTACTGGTGGGACGTAGGGAGGTGGACGTCTCCCAAGATTATCTAACTCCTCATCTTCACTACCAAACAGGGTCGTCGTGCCAGACATGAAGTCTCTTCCAGAGGATTTACCAGTACTGGGTTTATTTTTACTAACCATCACCTGTTTCTCACCTCCTGCCTGTCTCTTAATTATTTTCTCTTGTTCCTCCGCCCACTGGCATTGTAGTTGCAATACTTTCCATCCTTTCATAGTGCCATCCTTATTTCGTAACTCTATCCCTTGTTTACATGCAGTATCCATCCAACTTCGATCTCTACTCTCCTCACGCTTCTTCTCTGCTTCTGCTTTCCACGTTTTAATTCCCTTCTTCCATTTCTTTCCTGCCTTCCTTTCCCATATCAACATCTCTGCTTTTTTAATTGTCTCGACATTCCATGTGCCCCCTACTGGCCAGGCTTCATCCCCCAACCGTTTGGTCAACTTGTAACTTAACATTCTAAATTTCTTATTATACTTAGGATTCAAATAACACATATGTTGGACGGGGGTTCCCCCCCTCACTGTTATCCAGTGCATTCCCCATAGATAGATAGAGAGAAAGAGAAAGAGAAAGCAGACTTCTTAATTCCGAATCGTTCCAAATATATCAACCAGGCCGACTCGCTACTCGAGACCCCAGTTTCTCAATTTGGCTGACTTTTTAAAAAATATATATTTTTTTTACCTCTTTGATATACGACCCAAGTGTCTCAACGAAGCAGACTCGCTAACCGAGACCCCCGTTTCTCAACCTGGCAGACCTAAAATAAGCCCCATGTGTCTCAACGAAGCAGACCCGCTAACCGGGACCCCCGTTTCTCAACCTGGCAGACTTCTTACTCTTTAATATACAACGCCACTTATTTCTCAATCCGACAACTCTTCGGATGTCTCAATAAGCCAGACGCACACCTCAACCCCCGTATCTCAACCCGACAAATCACGGATATATCAACGAGGCCGATGAGCCCTTAGTAGAGAGAGAGAGAGAGAGAAGAAAAAAAAAGAAAACAAAGAGAGATAGACAGAGAGAGAGAGAAAGAGAAACCACTCACGTCCTTCTTAACAATATACACAAGCCCTTCTTAAAAATACATGCACAATTCTGTCTTTAAAATACATACACAATCCCTTCTTAAAAAAAAAACCCTATAAAGCCCAACTGGTCTTACCTTGGTCTGTTTCTAAGAACCTCGGCAGGGAACCTGGATCAACCTCTGATGAAGGATCACAGACGTTCCCGGGAGTTTCTAGGGAGTCGGTCTTACAAGGGGGCCGATAGAGCTCAGTTATCTCCCTTCCAATCCCGGCAACCTCTGCAACCTCTTGCACAGTCAGCTGTTGATGGGGTCCCAGCGAGGCCTGCCGAAAAACGCCAATGAAAAAGTTACTTTTATAACAACTAAACAGGTTCGCTTCTTGATAAACAGACACCACACAAACTGTTTGGTAGACCAGTTCAAAACTTTACTTAACATCGGCCGATGGAAGGGAGCGAGAATTCCAGCTAAGTGACCAATGTAGACACTCGACTGTCCTCGGTCCCTTTCTCTGAACAACAGAATTACATCGTCTTATATAGTGTTTTTTTGTCACCTTAGCACATTCCACAAACATTAGTCATGGTCAGAGGTACAGGAAAAGGTTTCCACAGAATGCATCACATCAAAGGCCTTTTGTTTACATGGTACAAGATATACTAAAAACATTGGCCATTTGTCTTAGGTCATTTTATCTTCAAAGAGATCACCCTAGCTCTTTCGCTGCTTCCTCTCTGTCACTTGGTACCTCATAAACATTGGCCATTTGTCTTATGGCATCTTCCTTCAAAGATGTGACTAGCTGTTTCTCTCTTCCTTTATTGCCTCCTCCCCCATAAACATTGGCCATTTGTCTTATGGCATCTACCTTCAAAGATGTGACTAGCTGTTTCTCTCTTCCTTTATTGCCTCCTCCCCCATAAACATTGGCCATTTGTCTTATGGCATCTTCCTTCAAAGATGTGACTAGCTGTTTCTTTCTGTCACTTCCTCACTTGGGAGACAATGTTATGGTATTTATTATCCCACACACTGCAACCCGAGGCAAGCCTAATTTGACACTAAATATAAGCTGTAAGCTAGCCCAGAACCCTATTTTAATTTGTCCTTATTTTTGTAACTTTATTCGGCTTCATCACTAGCATCCTCCTCACAGCTAACACTGCCCCCCCAGCTTAGTGTCATCTGCAAACTTGGAGATGTTGCTTTCAATTCCCTCATCCAGTTCATTAATATAAATTGTAAATAGCTGGGGTCCCAGCACTGAGCCTTGCGGTACCCCACTAGTCACTGCCTGCCATTGTGAAAAGGACCCGTTTACTCCTACTCTTTGCTTCCTGTTTGCCAGCCAGTTCTCTATCCACATCAATACTGAACCCCCAATACCGTGTGATTTAAGTTTGTATCCTAATCTCTTATGTGGTACCTTGTCGAAAGCCTTCTGAAAGTCCAGATACAACACATCCACTGGTTCTCCCCTATCCACTCTACTAGTTACATCCTCGAAAAATTCTATAAGATTCGTCAGAGTAGAGTGTCGACAGGAACTCTAAAACATCCTCAATACCTGCATAGTATAGTCAATATTATTTTGTACACAATATTGTTCCCACTTTTTTTACATAGGTAATATACTGCTTTTGAGTACTCTTTCTCCAGGCTGCAGTGAGCATGTCCACAGTTCGCCCAGAAAGTCCTCGCCCCAGGTATGGCCTTCTTAAAACCTGCAAATTAACAGATCAACACGATCACATAACGGATGACTTTCACGTGTTACTGGATGCTCCAGTAAATTCCTATGCTTTGGAACCACCAAAGGAGGTTGGATCGCTATCTGTAACATCAAAGGGAACCACGATTGAGTTGGCCAATTTGGTATTACCAACACCCCCGAAGCGGCATCCTGCTTGATTTTTTGCAGACACTGACCTATGAGGCAGAATGGTGGGAAAATATACAAAAACATATTACCCCAATTTAGCGAGAAAGCATCAATTGCAACTGCCCCCGGGTCTGGTTCCCATGAAACATATTTAGGCAGCTGGTGGTTAATCCTGGATGCAAACAAATCGATATCTGGCATTCCATTTGTAACTACAATATTATTGAACACGTCCTGGTTCAACATCCACTCTGTGTTATCATGGAACTTTCGTGACCTGGCATCTGCTACAATCTTCTTCTTCTTCTTCTTCTTCTATGTGGTGTTTTTTGGCGGTTGGCAAACCACTTTTTTGGTGCATTACCGCCACCAACTGGCATGGAGTGTGGATCAAACAACACCATTACATATACTAATAACCTATAGCCTTCCGAACAAATTGGTTACCCTAAGAAAATGCAACAGGATTTGACAGCACTTATATGAACTTCCTTGCAAAATATCTACCAAATCAAATTGTATTCTTTCTTTTCTGAACTGCTCACTCATCCGTTCTCTCTCCTCCTCATATCTCTCACAATGTACAATGACATGCTCTATTGTCCCTTCTTGCCCACAGTATTCACATCTGCCTGTATTATGCTTGCCTATTATAAAAAGTGTACTGTTCAGACCAGTGTGTCCAAATCTAATTCTTGAGATTACTGTCTCCTCTTTTCAGTTTTTTCCTGCACATCTCATTTCTCCCACTCTCCTCTGGACTCTGTAGAACCACCGTCCTTTCCGCTCTTCCTCCCATTGCTTTTGCCATCTTTCCTTCAGTCTTTGCTTAATAATGTCTTTGACTGCTACAATATTGAATCTACCTGGCAGATAAATAGCTGAAAGCCAAATATCTCTATCAATACACCAGGCCCAAATTTGATTAGCCAATCTGTCACAAGATAACAACTTGATTCCACCCATGTGATTAATATATGCGAATGCCGTAGTATTGTCTATTTGACACTGAACATGCAGGTTACCTTTGTTAGAGCAGTAAGCCTTAAGTCCATAAAAAGCTCCTAAAAGCTCTAAATAGTTAATTCCCCATGTCTGCAGAAGCGATGCCTCTTGCTCAGTCCATCTGCCTCCACAGCTAGAACTCGTATCAGTGGCACCCCACCCGAGTGCACTGACATCTGTCTGCAAAATCATGGAAGGCTGCTCCAGTGCTACTTTGGCCCAACTAGTGGACACATGCTGAATCCACCATTGCACATCAGCAACAGCCTCTGCTGATAACTGCATGGGTCTATTATAATGACCCAATTGTATCCTTAGTGCCTGTTCTTTTGCCCTCTGTAACTGTTGATAGTGCAATGGCCCATATTGAACTGCCGGAAATGCTGCCACTAATTTCCCAAGCAGACTTGCCACCTGTCTAATTGAAGGCTGTCTCTCATTAATTAGCTTGATACAGCTGTCAATTTGCTCTACCCTTTTGTCCCTGGGCAGAGACACTATCATGTTGATTGAATCAATTGTGAACCCCAAATAGTCAATTATTGTTACAGGTGTTAATTTGGATTTTTCTGGATGGTTTATGAAGCCCAATCTTTGAAAAGTGGATTTAACAACTGCCACTGATGCTTCAGCTGTTTCCTTTGATTGTCCTACAATCAAGATATCATCGAGTTAAGCCATGAGCACATGACCTTGACATCTCATCATGCCTAGGATAGGTTTTAACAACTTTGTGAATACTCTAGGAGCTGAAGAAACCATTAGGCAGTGCATTGTATTGCCATAATTGCTCCATCCAGGTGAATTTCAAATATCTTCTATCCTGCAAATGAACAGACACTGAGTAATACGCATCTTTAAGATCTCTAGTTGCCATGTAGCATCCTCTGGAAACAAGTTGCTTAGCCGTCACAAACGTTTCCATCTTAAAATGTCTATACTGTACAAAAGGGTTAAGACTAGTCAGATCCAGAATAATTCTGCATCCCCCATCCTTTTTTGGCCTGGGAAAAATATTAGACACAAATTGATGGAGTTGGTGAACCGACTTTGCAATTACACCTTTTATCACATAAGCTTTCCAGTTCCACCTGAACTTCCATTTGTTCAGTTAGACTGAACTGAAAACTTATTTTTGGAACATGCTGCATGGGTAAATCAGAATTTGTATTAAACTCTATTCGAAACCCTTCAATAACACTCAGTATCAACATATCTGAGGTAATTTGCTTCCATTCCTCTAGGAACAGATGTAATCTCCCCCCAACTTTTCGTTGTGTTACCTTTGATCTGTCCACATGAGAACCAGACCCGCCTACCTCCTTAGCACCTGGTGGAGTCGTTTGTCCCCGGCCTCCAGCTGGAAACCCCACTTTTGCTGGCGCTGCTGCTGCAGAACGCCAACTGCGCATCTGCATGGTCGTTCGACTTGTTCCTGGTCCCGACCAGTCACCACGCTTGTAGGGGTACTTTCTCTTTTGCGACTTTGTGGCTGCCGGTTGCTTTATCAAGCCCACCGTCTTCGCCTCGTCCTCCAGCTCTTTAACCCTCTTCGCGAAATCCTCACCAAAGAGTAGATTTGCCGGTTGTACGCTCCCAGGCTGGCAGAATGATGCATATTTAGGGTTTATTGTTGGCCGAATGGCGCTTTTTCGAAGACAATTGATTTCGAAATGGGCACTACAAAGTAGCCCCAGTACCTCTTCTGCAAACTGGAAATCTCCTCTCCATCTAAGGTTCTGGCGAAACTCGTGATTCCAGAACCCAGCAATTTTAGGATGCGATGCAGCTTAATTTCCTGGGCTCTCATGGTTATTCCCATCTGGCCCCATATCATTCTGTTCACTGCTGGCACCTTCAGCAGCTCACAGTTCACCGGAGTTTCGTGTTTTTTCAATGTCTCGTCAATACTCAGCTCCTGCAGCTGATGGGAGACCAGATAGTTTATGCTGGTTGCCAGCTCCTCACCCAGAGGCTCTCCCGACTCTGACGCGACCGCGAATCATGCTGCCAGAGGTGGAATCTCTGGCAACGGCCGTTCTTCGCTTAGTTCGAAGTCCACGTCAGAGTCAGGGTCAGAGCTACGCTGACCCTCAGCACTTACCTCATAGATACATACCTAGAAAATAGGTGCAGGAGTAGGCCATTCGGCCCTTCGAGCCTGCACCGCCATTCAATATGATCATGGCTGATCATCCAACTCAGTATCCCGTACCTGCCTTCTCTCCATAACCCCTGATCCCCTTTAGCCACAAGGGCCACATCTAACTCCCTCTTAAATATAGCCAATGAACTGGCCTCAACTACCCTCTGTGGCAGAGAGTTCCAGAGATTCACCACTCTCTGTGTGAAAAAGTTTTTCCTCATCTCGGTCTTAAAGGATTTCCCCCTTATCCTTAAGCTGTGACCCCTTCTCCTGGACTTCCCCAACATCGGGAACAAACTTCCTGCATCTAGCCTGTCCAACCCCATAAGAATTTTGTACGTTTCTATAAGATCCCCTCTCAATCACCTAAATTCTAGCGAGTATAAGCCAAGTCTATCCAGTCTTTCTTCATATGAAAGTCCTGACATCCCAGGAATCAGTCTGGTGAACCTTCTCTGCACTCCCTCTATGGCTATAATGTCCTTCCTCAGATTTGGAGACCAAAACTGTACGCAATACTCCAGGTGTGGTCTCACCAAGACCCTGTACAACTGCAGTAGAACCTCCCTGCTCCTATACTCAAATCCTTTTGCTATGAAAGCTAACATACCATTCGCTTTCCTCACTGCCTGCTGCACCTGCATGCCTACTTTCAATGACTGGTGTACCATGACACCCAGGTCTCGCTGCATCTCAGGTATCACTAATGCATCCACTATTTCTGGAGCTACTTCATCAAAGAGGGTGCCGTCTAGCAGCCCTCTACAAGGTGCTGCCGGCGCAGCCTTTCCCACGGCCTACCGCCCACACGACTCCTCCTGGAGTGTGCATTGCTGGAGCAACCCCTGGATGAGTTGCTCCATCTGGGATAACCGTTGTGAAACGGTATCCTGTCCCGCACGGGACTCATCACGGCCCGACTCAGCTGAGTCCGTGGGCCTGACACACTTGGCCTTAGCCTTCTGCCCGACTGGCGTTGGCTGTGTGCCTTGAGGCACCAAGTCTGCCGTCGCTCCGCTCCCGGTCGCCGACTCTACAGGGGTGCCAGGCAGCCGCTGAGAGACCGCACTCCCGCAGCTCTCTCTCACTTTCTCCGCAGCTCGCCTGCCCCTGGTCGGTTTATCCATAGTGCCCTGTGAATCGAAAAAATACACAGCACCTGCAAACAAAACACAATACTCCTTACTGCACTAAAGTTTTTCTAACTTTGCTGGAGTTTTAAGCTACTCACCACAGGAGGAGCTCTGTCCTCCCGCTGCCCGTGCGCCAATGCGTCAGACGTAATGACGCGCATGCGCCCTGACAGGTCTTCTTCACGTAGTCACTCACGTGACTCCGAAGTAAAATAGTTTATTTATCGTCGTAGTAAAAACAGTGAGATATTCATCCAAACGTCTTCTCGTTTAAGTACATTTTCATCTTACTCGTAGTCAAACTCGTGCCTGGTGGAACCTCAATGAATCAATCATTTTTATTTGTATAGCCCATTTAAAAACATCTCACGTTGACCAAAGTGCTGTACATCAGTGCATGTACTAATGTGCTACATACAGTGGTACACAGACCTAACAACACATACATAAACTGTTTACAGCGCCACCTCAGAGGGCCTCAAAAACGCCAGGGAGTAGAAATAGGTTTTGAGCCTCGACTCCTTTGAGTCGATGGAGGTGGCAGTTCTGATGAGGAGAGGGTTGCTGCTCCGCCGTCCAGGTGCTGCAACCGCAAAAGCGCGATCGCCCCTGAGCTTAAACCTAGACCGCGGGATAGTCAGTAGCCCCAAGTCAGCCGACCTGAGGGACCTGGAGGTAGAGTGGTGGGTTAGAAGATTTTTGATATGGGGGGGGGGGGGCAAGCCCGTCAAGGGCTTTGTGTACGAATAAGAGGAGCTTGAAGTTGATTCTGCACCGTACTGGGAGCCAGTGGATACAGAGAGGCCAGAATCGGGGTGATGTGGTCCCTTTTACGGGTACCCGTCAGAAGTCTGGCTGCGGCGTTTTGGACCAATTGCAGGCGGGACTGGGATGATTGGCTGATGTATAGGGAGTTGCAGTAATCAAGGCGGGAGGAGATGGATGATTGATTAGATTTTATTGTCATTTGAACCTCAAAGAGGCTCAAACGAAACTCCGTTTCCACAGCCACACAAACAAAACAATTCCTACACGACACACAAACAACTCAATCTACAGAAAAACATCCATCACAGTGAATCTCCTCCTCGCTGTGATGGAAGGCAAAGTCTTTTCTCTCCCCTGCACCATTTTTCTCCCAATGTTGAAGCCCCAGGCGGGCGATGTTAAGTCCCACGGCCGTTGAGGCCGCGCCGGGCGGTGTACGGCCTCGCTCCGGGCCCAAAAGTCACCAAGTTGGAGCCCCCGGCGGGCGCTGGAATGTCCCGCGGCCATTAAAGCCGCGCCAGGCGGTTTACGGCCCCGCTCCGGGTCGTTCCCAACCCCGCGACACGGGCGGGAGAAGTTGCGTTGCGGGAGCTCCGGAAAGCGGTCTCTCACCCGGACCCGCGAGCTCCCGATATCATAGTCCACGGGTCTGCAGCTGGAGCTGGAGCTCCGGAGTCGGGCCGCAGCAGCGAGCCACCACCGCTCCCCCACGCTCCGAGGACGGCCAGCCCCACGCTGGTGAGTCCGCAGCTCCACAGGCTCCGCGACTGGAGCCCCCAGGTCGTCCCGGTCGGAGGCCGCTCCACGGAGCTAGGCCCCAACGACAACGGAGACCCGACAGGGAAAAGGTCGGGTCTCCCGTGCAGGGAAGAGATTTTTAAAGTTTCCCCCTCCCACACCCCCCCCCCCCGCCCCCCACATATACACAATTAAAAACAGTATAAAAAACACAAACAACTACATTTAACTAGACAAAAATTTAAAAAAGACAGACGGACTGCAGTCGAACCGCTGCCGTTAGGCGACGCCACTTGCTGTGATGCGTGCTGGATTTTATTCAAGGACGTCGAATTGGAGGAATGGTTTGATTTTAGCTATGGTGCGAAGTTGGACGAAACTAGCTTTTACCACAGAGTTTACTTGCTTGTCAAACTTTAGTGCGGAGTCAAATATCACGGCAAGGTTTTTGTGCATGGTGGAACTCGTGCATGGTGGAACTTGTGCATGGTGCAAAGCTGTGACCACTCCCCCATGCTTCTTCCAACTAAACTAAAAACTATTAGCGTCTGCGCGAGAATCCCAGCCGCAAACACGCCTCCGACTGCATAATAAATCCCACCCACAGCCAGATAAAATGTAAAGGTAACTGGTTATAGAAACATAGAAACATAGAAACATAGAAAATAGGTGCAGGAGTAGGCCATTCGGCCCTTCGAGCCTGCACCGCCATTCAATATGATCATGGCTGATCATCCAACTCAGTATCCTGTACCTGCCTTCTCTCCATACCCCCTGATCCCTTTAGCCACAAGGGCCACATCTAACTCCCTCTTAAATATAGCCAATGAACTGGCCTCAACTACCTTCAGTGGCAGAGAATTCCACAGATTCACCACTCTCTGTGTGAAAAATGTTTTTCTCATCTCGGTCCCAAAAGACTTCCCCCTTATCCTTAAACTGTGACCCCTTGTTCTGGACTTCTCCAACATCGGGAATAATCTTCCTGCATCTAGCCTGTCCAACCCCTTAAGAATAGTTATAACACACTGAGTTAAGCATCATTGCCTGCGGATAAAACACATAAACATATCAATATGAATTGGGGAGGCAAATGAATCATATGAAATAAATCACAAGCTGTGAGTCACAGATAATCTGGGGTCAGGTTCAGAGATTATTATTATTATTCTCTGAACCTGACCCCAGATTATCTGTGAGGTGGCGCTGTAAACAGTTTATGTATGTGTTGTTAGGTCTGTGTACGCACTACCTGAAAGAAAACAAGCTGCCATTATATATTTTGTTGTGTAGTATAGTAGAAAGCAGAATGCCATGAATGTGGGCAGAATAATCCCACGGTATCTGCTACAGGATTGCCACCCTCGCTCTGGCAATCCTCTAGTGTCACTAAATTTTGTTCCTTTCTTTTGAGAAGGGGGGATGTTACATATGCTACATATTCATTGTAGCAGTCCCAACCTCCTGCACTACTTTGTATCAGGCACACTCACCACACACACACACACTGTGATTAGGTATGTAAGCACTTGCAGTATTACTACGCCACACAGATAAAAGGAGCTGAATAAAGGAGTACAATAAGGCAACTGAAACAACCTGAATTGTGTCGTTTATTATCAGGATATCAAACACGAAGACACAACATAGCGCTTTTCAGGACTCAAAGTCGCTTTACAATTGAGAGTCAGGAATAAACAAAACCAAATAGAGCAGTAAGACAGAGGGGAGGGGAACATGGGACTAAGGGTATGCAGAGGTGAAGAGATGGGTCTTGAGGCGGGACTGGAAGATGGTGAGGGACTCAGAATTTCGGACCGGTTGTGGGAGGGAATTCCAGAGCCTTGGAGCTGCCCTGGAGAAGGCTCTGCCTCCAAAAGTGCAGAGGTTTGATTTCGGAGTGGAGAGGAGACCGGCTGATGTGGATCTGAGGGACCGTGAGGGTTGGTAGGGGGAGAGGAGGTCAATGAGATAAGGGGGGGGGGGGGCAGGTTGTTGAGGGCTTTGTAGGTGAGGACCAGGATTTTGTAGATGATCCGGTGGGAAATGGGAAGCCAGTGAAGTTCTTTGAGAACTGGGGTGATGTGGTGCCAGGATTTGGTGTGGGTGATGAGTCGGGCGGCTGCATTTTGGACCAGTTGGAGTCGGTTGATGCTGCTGGAATTGATTCCGAAAAGAAGAGAGTTACAGTAGTCCAGTCGGGAGGAGATGAAGGCATGGATGAGTCTTTCAGCAGCGGGGGGGGTGAGAGACGATCTGATTTTTGCAATGTTGCGGAGGTGAAAAAATGATGTTTTGACAACATGGCGGATGTGAGGCTCAAGGGAGAGGGTTGAGTCAAAGATCACGCCAAGGTTGCGTGCCTGAGGAGATGGGGAGACAGTGGTGCCGTCAATAGTGAGAGTGGGGTTGTTAATTTTAGTGAGTGTTGATTTGGTATCAGATTACACCTGATGAGCCTGCTGATGTTGTGGTACCATCATCTCCATGTGTGGGTGATGAGGGCCTCATCAGACTCTGCAACACCAATGAATTCATAGTCTTCGTCTTGCATAATAACATAGAAACATAGAAAATAGGTGCAGGAGGAGGCCATTCGGCCCTTCGAGCCGTTCATTGTGATCATGGCTGATCGTCCCCAATCAATAACCCGTGCCTGCCTTCTCCCCATATCCCTTGACTCCACTCGCCCCTAGAGCTCTATCTAACTCTCTCTTAAATCTATCCAGTGACTTGGCCTCCACTGCCCTCTGTGGCAGGAAATTCCACAAATTCACAACTCTCTGGGTGAAAACGTTTTTTTTCACCTCAGTCTTAAATGGCCTCCCCTTTATTCGAAGAGTGTGGCCCCTGGTTCTGGACTCGCCCAACATTGGGAACATTTTTCTTGTCCTTTTATAATTTTATATGTTTCTATAAGATCGCCCCTCCTCCTTCTAAACTCCAGTGAATACTCCAGTTTCTATAAGATCGCCCCTCCTCCTTCTAAACTCCAGTAAAAGCCTAGTCTTTTACAATCTTTCCTCATATGACAGTCCCGCCATCCCAGGGATCAGTCTCGTGAACCTTCGCTGCACTGCCTCAAACACTAAGTGTCCAAACACTTAACAATCCTTCAATAAGATCCCCTCTCATCCTTCCAAATTCCAGAGTATACAAGCCCAGCCGCTCCATTCTCTCAGCCTATGACAGTCCCGCCATCCCGGGAATTAACCTTGTGAACCTACGCTGCACTCCCTCAATAGCAAGAATGTCCTTCCTCAAATTTGGAGACCAAATCTGTACACAATACTGCAGGTGTGGTCTCACTAGGGCCCTGTACAACTGCAGAAGGACCTCTTTGCACCTATACTCAACTCCTCTTGTTATAAAGGCCAACATGCCATTCGCTTTCTTCATTGCCTGCTGTACCTGCATGCTTACTTTCATTGACTGATGAACAAGGAAATTATTGTCTATCCTGGATGAAATTATTGTCTATCCTGGTTTCTCCGGCATTTTTGTCCACCTTGCGTGCGGCATTTTGGCTTGCTGCCATCTTGGGCCGCCTTATACATTTTCATGTTTACAGTTGGTTAGTCAGTGGACGAAGGATTCGCGGGTGTGAAACCCGACAGGTACCGCGATGTGAACGCTCCTTCTTGGCCCCCCAATATAATTCTTGGCTGATTTGTACCCTTTTCAATAACAATAGACAACCGGAGCAGGAGTAGACCATTCGGCCCTTCGAGCCAGCAACCTTTTTCTTGGCATTTGTTAAGAGCCGGGCTGCAGCATTTTGAATGAGCTGTAACTTGTTGGTGGGTTTTGAAGGTAGACCGGTAAATAAGGCCTTACGGTAATCAAGTCTGCTTGATATACTTACTAACATTTTTTAATTACAGACTCAAGGTGCAGATAATAGACAAAGACATCACATTGAATAAATTACTTAGGTACACAAAAATGCTGGAGAAACTCAGCGGGTGCAGCAGCATCTATGGAGCGAAGGAATAAATTACTTACATGGTTTAAGATCAAGAATGTTATTTAAATCAGTGTCCTACAATAGATAATAGACAATAGGTGCAGGAGAAGGCCATTCGGCCCTTTGAGCCAGCATCGCCATTCAATGTGATCATGGCTGATCATCCACAATCAGTACCCCGTTCCTGCCTTCTCCCCATATCCCCTGACTCCGCTATCTTTAAGAACCCTATCTAGCTCTCTCTAAGGAGACAACTTTACCAGTTGGGATTGGTAGCGTGTCGTGCTAACCCTTATGTTTGATAAGCCCAAGATGGTTTCATTTTCAGAGTCACTAATCCGGCAACTAAATGCATACATAAGATTTCTGAAGACAGTTTGTTAGGTATTGGCTCCTGCAGTCGCAAACATTTCACTTGCACGACACCATCTAGGCCTCTGGAGTCATATTCTCATGGCATCATTAGAAGCTATTTTAAGTCTCTGTAAGCTTGCTTTTCTGTAGTTTGACCAGAGGTGTGGAGTATAGAGTGGTGTACAATATGCTCTGAACAGGGACATCTTCACTCCATCTGTACGCGCACTAAACTTGCGTAAGAGAATGTTTGCTTGTGCATACATCATACATACGGTGTTGCCGATATGATAGCATTTATGAGTTTTTATTCCATCATGTTGAGTTAAGAAAGGCCGTACTTTAGCAATATTTCTGAGGTGATGGAAAGCACATTTTTTCACCTTATTTACGTGAGATTAAAAATTAAGATCATTGTCAATTTTTTTCCCCCTGGCTTGTGACTTCTTGTTTGACATAGGCAGTCGAATTTCCCAGTTTACCGAGTAACATCTCGCCCTTAGGTTTTGATCCAAGTCGAGATAGTTGCGGGAGTCAGTGGGTTTGTAATGGACTTCGGTCGATAGTCTATCTCCTGTGATGGAGACGGTGAGATCAGGAAAAGGGAGGGAGGTGTGGGAGATGGTCCAATTGAATTTGAGCACAGGATGGAAATTGGTGGCGAAGTTGATGAAGTCCGTGAGTTCTGCGCGGGTGCAGGTGGTAGCACCGATGCAGTCGTCAATGCAGCGGAGGTAGAGTCGGGGGGGGGATAGGGCCAGTGTACGCCTGGAACAGGGATTGTTTGACGTACCCGACAAAGAGGCAGGCACAGCTGGGGCTCATGCGGGTGCCTTGGATTTGGAGAACGTGAGAGGAGTCAAAGGAGAAGTTGTTGAGGGTGAGAACCAGCTCCACTAGGCCGAGGAGAGTGTTACACAATAGACAATAGACAATAGGTGCAGGAGTAGGCCATTCGGCCCTTTGAGCCAGCACCGCCATTCAATGTGATCATGGCTGATCATCCCCAATCAGTACCCCGTTCCTGCCTTCTCCCCATATCCCCTGATTCCGCTATCTTTTAGAGCCCTATCTAGCTCTCTCTTGAAAGTTGGTCGAAGGAAACTGTTTATTCGTGACGGTCTGGGCTGCGTCCACAATTCGCTGCAATTTCTTGCGGGTGTTGCGGATGGAGCTGTTCCCAAACCGTGCCGTGATGCATCCCGATAATATGCTTTCTTTTTGTTTACCAAAAATAATTTAAATCAACTATTTACCAAAATTACAAACGAACCCACCACCAAAATAGAAAAATAAAGCAAATATTATTAAATATTCAATCACTATTTCCGCATCCTTATCGAGGATACATTCAACCCCCAGCGGTCCCGGAATTCCCCCAGGATGCCCGTGGACAGCGCGTAGACCCTCTCTAACGCCACCCGGGCGCGGACGTAACCCCGGAGAAGGGGCAGGCAGCCGGCTCGGGCAGAGCCCTCTACCGCCTGGCGCCGTGACGCGCGGACGGCCAGCTTGGCCAGGCCCAGGAGCAAACCCAACCAGGACATCCTTTGCAAACCACCCTCTCCCCTACGCACAGGGGGTGTCCAAAGATGAGGATGGTGGGTGTGAAGTGCAGCTAGAAGGCAAGGTGCAGCCCCCCCCCCAAAAAAAAATCAGTCCCAGGTCACCCTGAACTGAGGGGACATCCTCCGTCCCAGAGGACACAAGTCCTGGGCCCCCAGCCCCAGCAGAGGTTGAAGGCCCCGAATCGGGTTGGCCCCTGGACTTTGGCCCCAGGGCCGTTCTCTTCTTCCGAGGGCCCGCGCCTTCTCTTCATCCCACTGATGTGCGGCGTTCCCGTGACAACCGTAGCAGGAAGTGTACAGGAAGTGTCCTCCGCCTCCACACTACCAGCTTCCTGTTGTCCAGCTCCTTGTTCAGCCTCCCCCAGGTCCCCGTTGGACCTCCCCAGATGTCCTTTGGACCTTCCCGGACCCCTTTTGGACTCCGGGGTGAACGGTCTCCCTTTGGGTCGGCTCAGGGTGAGCGTGGGGTCATCGGCTGCCGGGAGACTCGCCCGGAGGTGTTTAGAGTCATAGAGTGATACAGTGTGGAAACAGGCCCTTCGGCCCAACTCTCCCACACCGGCCAACAATGTCCCAGCTACACTAGTCCCACCTGCCTGCGCTTGGTCCATAACCCTTCATCTTCAGCCCATCAAATGCTTTTTTTTGGTGCACGCCCCTCCTTTAGCCCGAGAGTTTAAAAACTCTTCTTGGTTGCAAGGTCACCCCGCAGCAGAAAGTCCTTAAACACAACATCCTGGCGAGGTCGAGCAAACGGCCTGGCACAATTTCCTGCACCTTCAGAATCTCTGGTTGGAAAGTCAGGCCCCAACAAGATGGCCACCCCACTGGAACCAGACATGAGATGGCTCATGTAGACCCCCTCTTCCCACTCCAGGAGCCAGGCGGGTTCATCTTCAGCAACAGAAAGTTCGCGGTTAACCTCCCTTCCCTGAGGACCAAGAATTCCACAGATTCACCACCCTCTGGCTAAAGAAATTCCTCCTCATCTCCTTCCCAAAGGTACGTCCATGTATTCTGAGGCTGTGGCCTCTGGTCCTAGACTCTCCCGCCAGTGGAAACATCCTCTCCACATCCACTCCGTCCAGGCCTTTCACTATTCGGTACGTTTCAATGAGGTGTGTCGACTCCCCCTCCCCCTCCCCCCTCTCATTCTTCTAAACCTCAGCGAGTACAGGCCCAGAGCCGTCAAACGCTCATCGTACGTTAACCCAATCGTTCGTGTGAAACCTCCTCTGGACCCTCTCCAGAGCTGGCACATCCTTCCTCAGATACGGGGCCCAAATTTGCCCACAGTACTCCAAATGCGGTCTTACCTTTGCCTGATAGAACTTCAGCGACTGACCCTGGAGACTGTGTGTGATGGAATGTTGTAGATGGAGCTCCAGTGTATAAGATAAGATAAGATATACCTTTAATAATCCTTTACAGGAAATTACAGTGCCACGACAGCTTCAAGACAGACATAACACCACACATTTCCTCAAATAGCTTCCATACTTAACAAGTTAAAATACAAGTTAAAATACAATTAAAATACAGTTATTTATGCGCATTGTATAACCTTATAGCAGCTGGTAAACAGGACTTCCTATGTTTCTCAGTTTTGCACATTGGTGCAATCAGTCTCTGACTAAGCTGCTGCTCTTGATCACCTTCAGGGCATGGAGTGGGTGAGTGGGGTTGGTCATTATAGAACCCAGTTTGTTCAGAGTTCTGGCCTCTGCCACCTGCTGGACCGTTCGTTGCTCAGCCCCGACCACTGAGCCGGCCTTCCTGATCAGCTTGTCCAGTCTGTTTTTGCGAGCGCCATCTCCCCAACAGGCCACAGCAAAAAACAGAGCCCTGGCCACCACTGAATGGTAGACACTGCACAGTAGGGGTTGGCAGATGTTAAATGCCCTCAGCCTCCTTAAAAAATACAGTCGGCTTTGTCCCTTCCTGTACACCGCCTCCATATGACACTTCCAGTCCAGCTCACTGTCAAGCTGCACACCAAGGTACCTGTGGTTAGCGACCACCTCCACCTCAGTGCCCTTAATGGGGATTGGTGTTGCTTGAGTCCTCCTCCTCCCCCTCCTGAAGTCCACAACTATCTCCTTGGTTTTTGTGGTGTTAAGATGGAGGTTATTGTGTGCACTCCACTCCACAAAGTATGTATGTGTGTGTAGTCTCTATTCTACACCAAGCCTGTAGCACGATTGTAAAGACTAAATAACTAATTCTACAAATTTGACGCTGTACTTTAAAAATCCTTGACAATTATGTAACTGTTTGTGAATTGAACTCTGTGGACTTTTGGTATTAAAATCATTCTTGTGGAGTTGATGTACATGTTTGGAATAAAATTGTTTTTTAACTTATTGAGTTATCTAAACTTTTTATTCTTAAAAGCTGCTTCCAATGCTCACACTCAAGGTGCAGGGTTTTTAATTGATTTGGTGGAAGATACAGCAGAGAAACAGGCCCTTCGGCCTACCGTGTCCGCGCAGACCAACGAAGTTATTTGGAGTATTGCGTGCAGTTCTGGTCGCCCCCATTACAGGAAGGGTGTGGGGGCTTTGGAGAGGGTGCGCAGGGGGTTTACCTGGATTAGACAATAGACAATAGGTGCAGGAGTAGGCCATTCGGCCCTTCGAGCCAGCACCGCCATTCAATGTGATCATGGCTGATCATCCCCAATCAGTACCCCGTTCTTGCCTTCTCCCCATATCCCCTAACTCCGCTATCTTTAAGAGCTCTAACCCTCTCTTGAAAGCATACAGAGAACCGGCCTCCACCGCCTTCTGAGGCAGAGAATTCCACAGACTCACAACTATCTGTGTGAAAAAGTTTTTCCTCATCTCCGTTCTAAACGGCCGACCCCTTATTCTTAAAATGTGGCCCCTGGTTCTGGACTCCCCCAACATCGGGAACTCTAGCGTGTCCAAACCCTTAATAATCTTATCTTTTTCAATAAGATATCCTCTCATCCTTCTAAATTCCAGAGTGTACAAGCCCAGCCGCTCCATTCTATCAACAAATGAAAGTCCCGCCATCCCGGGAATTAACCTGGTGAACCTACGCTGCACTCCCTCAATCGCAAGAATGTCCTTCCTCAAATTTGGAGACCAAAACTGCACACAATACTCCAAGTGTGGTCTCACTAGGGCCCTGTACAACTGCAGAAGGACTTTGCTTCTAAGCTCAACTCCTCTTGTTATGAAGGCCAACATGCCATTCGCTTTCTTTTTTTTTTTTTTTTTTTTTTGAAAATATTTTTTATTGGATGTAAATACATATCATATTAAAGTCGTTACCAGTCTTACGTTTTTAAATTAATAATATTGTCAAATATTATTACATTGTCTCCAATACTTTTTTTAAAATTTTTTTTAAACTAAATAGAACTAAAAAGATAGATGAAATAAAGAAAGAAAAGAGAGAAAAGTAAAAAAAAAAAAAAAAAAAAGAAACAAAGAAAACACACACAAAAAAAAAGAGATAATAAAGAATGGAATAACTTACTAAGATAAAAAAACTTAATTCGAGATATATACGTACATTTCAGAATATAACATTTCATCTATTCCTTGGCTCGAGTGCTAGTCAGGTTCCCGTGCTGAACCGTTCTGACCCTTTAGATAATCAATAAAGGGAGACCATGTTCCAACAAATAGTTCCTGTTTGTCCAACAGGACAAGTCTAATTCTTTCCACGTTTAAGGTCTCCGTCATTTCTATAATCCACATTTTGATTGTGGGGGTTATAGGGCCTTTCCAAAATTTTAGAATTAATTTTTTCCCAGTTATTATACTATAATCAATAAAGTTTCTTTGAGTTGTTGTAAATGTTTGATTTAGTTCTAATGTTCCTAGTATTATAAATTTTGGATCCGGGTCCAATTGTGTGCTGGTCACTTTAGATATTATACTAAAAATATTTGCCCAGAATTTTTTAATTTTTATGCAATTTGCAAACATATGAGATAAGGTAGCTTCTAAATGTTGACATTTATCACATATAGGTGAAATATGTGGGAAGATTTTATTTAATTTTGTTTTAGAATAATGTAACCTAT
>JAXLNO010000469.1:81150-106333 GCA_038087875.1 Malacoraja senta | reverse complement strand
CAGCAACTCGACTGCCGCATCACTAAACAGAGCAATGAATGTCTGACCCGGCAGCACAACAGACATGTCAACATGGCACTCCGTAAACACCAGAATTAATAAAGCGCACGAGAGCGCGCGCACAAAAATAATGCCCCCAAGTCTTTGTAGTTCAGAGTTCATTTGGAGGTTGTAGTATTTCATAGTTCGTACAAAATACTGGATGAGGTCAGCACACAAGTTGCAGGAGTAGAATTAGGCTATTCGGCCCATTGAGTCCACTCCGCCATTCAATCATGGCTGATCTATCTCTCCCTCCTAATCCCATTCTCCTGCCTTCTCCACATAACTCTTGACACCCGTTCTAATCAAGAATTTGCCTATCTCTGCTCATTAAAAATATCCACTGACTTGGCCTCCACCGCCGTCTGTGGCAAAGTGTTCCACAGACTCACCACCCTCTGACTAAAGAAGTTCCTCCTCACCTCCTTTCTAAAAGAAAGCCCTTCAATTCTGAGGCTGTGACGTCTGGTCCTAGACTCTCCCACCAGTGGAAACATCTCCACTTCCACACACACTGACGCATACACAGAGACACATTAAAAAAAAGCTGACAAATAAATCAACAAAAACCAATAGTGCAAAGACAAGAACAATGCCCCAAATCTTAGTGATTCAGAGTTTATTTGGAAGTCATAGTGTTTCATAGACTATAGGTGCAGGAGTAGGCCATTTGGCCCTTCGAGCCAGCACCGCCATTCAGTGATCATCCACAATCAGTACCCTGTTCCTGCCTTCTCCCGATATCCCTTGACTCTGCTATCTTTAAGAGCTCTATCTAACTCTCTCTTGAAAGCATCCAGAGAATTGGCCTCCACCGCCTTCTGAGGCAGAGAATCCCACAGACTCACCACTCTCTGGGTGAAAAAAGTTTTTCCTCATCTCCGTTCTAAATGGCCCACCCCTTATTCTTAAACTGTGTGTGGCCCCTGGTTCTGGACTCCCCCAACATCGGGAACATGTTTCCTGCCTCTAGCGTGTGTCCAATCCCCTAATAATCTTATGTTTCAATAAGATCCCCTCTCATCCTTCTAAACTCCAGAGTGTACAAGCCCAGCTGCTCCATTCTCTCAGCATACGACAGTCCCGCCATCCCGGGAATTAACCTTGTAAACCTACGCTGCCCTCCCTCAATAGCAAGAATGTCCTTCCTCAAATTAGGGGACCAAAACTGCACACAATACTCCAGGTGTGGTCTCACTAGGGCTCTGTACAACTGCAGAAGGACCTCTTTGCTCCTATATTCGATTCATCTTGTTATAAAGGTCAAGTGGAGTGCAATCGCTGCTGGGTCTTTTTTACCACCGCTTCTTTTTTTCCTTCAAAATAGACTGTATTCTGACAAAATAGACTGTTGTCAGATCCACTCTCATCCTTCTAAATTCCAGCATATATAGCCTGATAGCTGCAGGGTTGAAGCTGCTCCTGAAGCTGGATGCTTCCGGACCTGAACCAGCTCAGGACCAAAGAATAGTTCGGATGAAGTCGGCACACATATCCCTTCCCAAGAGGAGCAAACCGACATTGACTTACGTGGACTGAGACGAGTTTTCCTCGAACCAGCGAGCGTGTCGGATAGCTGCCAAAGCACTCTGCAGGACCTTGATATCCACTGGAAGAGAGAGACAGAGGAGGGGCATTAGCAGCGCAGGCAACAGAGAAAATCAGCCGCTCGTTCAAGCCACAGAAATGGACTCTCTAATATTAATGGTGGACAAAAATGCTGGAGAAACTCAGCGCGTGAGGCAGCATCAATGGAGCGAAGGAAATAGGCGACGTTTTGGGTCGAGACCCTTCTTCAGATATTAATTTGTAGGAAGGAACTGCCTATTTCTGAAGAAGGGTTTCTCAAGAAGGGTTTCGACCCGAAACGTCGCCTATTCCTTCGCTTCATAGATGCTGCCTCACCCGCTGAGTTTCTCCAGCATTTTCGTCTACCTTCGATTTTCCAGCATCCAAGGAACTGCAGATGCTGGTTTAAAACGAAGGGTGACACAAAAAACTGGAGTAACTCTGTGGGACAGGCAGCATCGCCGGAGAGAAGGAACGGGTGACGTTTCGGGTTCCGACCAGAAGACCCGAGGTCTGAAGAAGGGTCTGAACCCGAAAGATCCCACATTCCTTCTCTCCGGAGATGCTGCCTGACCCGCTGAGTTACTCCAGCTTTTTGCGCCCATCTTCGGTTGGTAGTTAGGGAATTTGGTAGAACAATACCAGACACCATGTTCAGCACGGGCATCGTGGGCTGAAGGGCCTGTTTCTGTGCTGTACTACCGCGGCAGAGCTGCCACGTTTTGTCACAGCATTTCAGCATTCTAGTACCTGAAAATCAGCATTTTGCTGAGGAAATCAGTATTTTTACGCGGGTGCCATTTTGCTGAAAAAAATGTTTTTTTAATGTGCGGTCATACCCATGTAAGAGTACAAGAATGCATAACTTTGCTACCAATTGACGTCTTCTTCGCACCTTACTTGACAGTGCATTCATTGCCATCTCGTTGTATACTTGTTTGAACGGCTGCTTCTTGCTTTTAGCACTAGACAATAGACAATAGGTGCAGGAGGAGGCCATTTGACCCTTCGAGCCAGCACCGCCACTCAATGTGATCATGGCTGATCATCCCCAATCAGTACCCCGTCCCTGCCTTCTCCCCATATCCCCTGACTCCGCTATTTTTTTAAGAGCCCTACCTAGCTCTCTCTTGAAAGCATCCAGAGAACCTGCCTCCACCGCCCTCCGAGGCAGAGAATTCCACAGACTCACCACTGTCTGTGAGAAAAAGTGTTTCCTCGTCTCTGTTCTAAATGGCTTACTCCTTATTCTTAAACTGTGGCCCCTGGTTCTGGACTCCCCCAACATCGGGAACATGTTTCCTGCCTCCCACTAGATGATGATGTGGAAGCCATTTTGGAAGCCTCCCTCTCCCTCTCTCCCTCCTTCCTCTCTTTCCCTCCCTCCATCCTTTTTTCTCCCTCCCTCTCTTATATCCTCCCTCCCTCTCACTCCTTCTCCCTCCCCTAACTGTCTGTGACCCATAGCACTATGGCCATAGCGCTATGTGTAAAGGCAATAGCGCTCCAGCTGGTAACGCTATCATTTGAACCCATGGCGGTGTTCGTTTAAATTCCAACACGCTAAACTGGCAGCGCTGTTTAAACCTGGAGCGGGACTTACAAAATAATCACCCAGATCTTGAAATTTAAAATACTAATAGATTTAATCTGCTATAATTTTTAGAGTTAGTATGACTTTTTATATCCTTGCATTTTTTAAGCAGCAAGATGAGATGAAACAGGAAGTCGGGCCGATTAAAAAAACAAAACATATTTTACAAAGCAAATCCGTACATCCGTATTCTGATCGCATTTCCGTACAAAATACGGAAAATCCGCACTACTAGGCAGCTCTGCGTTCCATCATCCCAGAAGCTGAAGCTGCTGGCTGAGGATGTGGAAAAGATTCGGGGAAGCCAAGCATACTTACGGTGGAGCTCCGGATCGAGCTTGCGTAGGTTTGGTGGTACAGTGGTGATCAGAATTTTAACGGTGGCATCCGGGGAACTGATCTCAAAGCCGGTCTCGTTGGTGATCATGGTGAGCGCTGGAAGTAAAATGGACGCGTTAGTCTGTAAATACGGTAACACCATGCACAGATACAGCGCGGAAACAGGCCCTTCAACCCACCCACCAACCATCCCCACACACTAGCACCATTAACAAATAGTGAAAGGCCTAGACAGAGGAGACAATGTTTCTACTAGTGGGAGAGGCTAGGACCAGAGGGCGCAGAATGAAAGGACATTCCTGTAGGAAGGAGCTGAGGAGGAATACTGATTGGGAATGATCAGCTATGATCACATTGAATGGCGGTGCTGGCTCGAAGGGCCTATTGTGTAATGAATTTCTTTAGCCAAAGGGTGGTGAATCTGTGGAATCCATTGCCACAGAAGGCTGTGGAGGCCAAGTCAGTGGATATTATTAAGGCAGGGATAGATTCTTGATTAGTACGGGTGTCAGGGGTTATGGGGAGAAGGCAGGAGAATGGGGTTAAGAGGGAAAGATAGATCAGCCATGATTGAATGGCAGAGAGGACTTGATGGGCTGAACGGCCTCATTCTGCTCCTATCACATGAACTATCCTACACACTGGGGACACTTTACCCGAACCCAATTAACCCATAAACCCGTATGTGTGTGGATTGTGGGAGGAAGCACTTGGAGAACGTACAACAGACAGCACCCGTAGTCAGGATCTCCCACCTACATCAAAAATCTGCTAACCCACCATTCTACCTCCAGGTCCCTCAGATCGGCCAACTTGGGGTTACTGACTATCCCGCGGTCTAGGCATAAGCTCAGGGGCGACCGCGCTTTTGCGGTTGCAGCACCTAGACTGTGGAACAGCATCCCTCCCCTCATCAGAACTGCCCCCTCCATCGACTTTTAAGTCTAGACTCAAAACTTATTTCTACTCACAAGCCTTTCTTGAGGTCCTCTGAGGGAGCGCTGTATGTATGTATCTATGTATGTATTGTTAGATCTATGTACCACTGTATGTAGCACGTTAGTACCTGCACTGATGCAAAGCACTTTGGTCAACGAGAGTTGTTTTTAAATGTGCTATAGAAATAAAATTACCTTGACTTGACCGGTCGGTCTCTGGCGCTGAGAGGCAGCAGCTCTACCAGCTGCGTCACTGTGGTGCCCAAACGCCACCGTGTAATCAGCAAATCCAGACACGAAAACAAGATAAACAAGGAAGGGGGTAGCTATAAGAAGTTAGCCGGCACTTACTCTCAGCAGGTTCCTGGGTCCGGAGGGTCTCCACCACTTTGTTACCCAGAGCAGCCACTGCTTCCACTTCAGGGCAAAGAAAAACAATGATCAGTGAGTTGTGACGATGGAGGATGTTTGTGTGTAAGTGACTTGTGGGGAGAGGAAGGGGGTGAATGAAGCATGTTGAAAATTCAGCGGCCGACCAGAAAGACGCTACGTGATGAGTGGGGGGCCAGGATGGTGTGGATCCTTGATGATGCTGGCTGCCTTTTTGAGGCAGCGACTGCGATAGATCCCCTCGATGGTAGGGAGGTCAGAGCCGTTGATGGACTGGGCAGTCCATCACTCTTCTTCAGACTGGTGAGGATGTGGAGAGGTTGTCCAGTTTTCACTCCAGTCTGAAGAAGGGTCTCGACCCGAATTGTCACCCATTCCTTCTCTCCAGATGCTGCCTGTCCTGCTGAGTTACTCCAGCATTTTGTGTCTATCTGCAATTCCTTCCGACACAGGCGAGACTGGTGTTTGTCATCGCGGGCAAGGACCTGTTTACACGCTGTATGACTCTATTTCCTCCACAGATGCTGCCTGACCTGCTGAGTTACTTCCAGTACTTTGTGACGAATTTGCCAGGCTTCGCCTGTACTGTGATCGCCTTGCCCAACACCTCCGCTCAGTTCGCAATAACCAACCTGATCTCCCTGTGGCTCAACACTTCAACTCCCCCTCCCATTCCCAATCCGACCTTTCTGTCCTGGGCCTCCTCCATGGCCAGAGTGAGTCCCACTGTAAATTGGAGGTGCAGCACCTCATATTTTGCTTGGGCAGTTTACACCCCAACGGTATTAACATTGACTTCGCCAATTTCAGGTAGTCCCTGCTTTCTCCTTCCTTCCCCTCCCCTTCCCAGCTCTCCCACAGCCCACTGTCTCCGTCTCTTCCTATCTTCTTCCCGCCACCCCCCTACACCCCCACATCAGTCTGAAGAAGGGTCTCGACCCAAAACATCACCTATTCCTTCGCTCCATAGATGCTGCCTCACCCGCTGAGTTAGTTCCAGCACTCTGTGAAACGTCACCTACCCATGTCCTCCACAGATGCTGCCTGACCCGCTGAGTTACTCCAGCACTCTGTGAAACGTCACCTATCCATGTTCTCCACAGATGCTGCCTGACCCACTGAGTTACTCCAGCACTCAGTGAAACGTCACCTACCCATGTCCTCCACAGATGTTGCCTGACCCGCTGAGTTACTCCAACACTCTGTGAAACGTCACCTATCCATGTTCTCCACAGATGCTGCCTGACCCGCTGAGTTACTCCAGCACTCTGTGAAACGTCACCTACCCATGTCCTCCACAGATGCTGCCTGACCCGCTGAGTTACTCCAACACTCTGTGAAACGTCACCTATCCATGTTCTCCACAGATGCTGCCTGACCCGCTGAGTTACTCCAGCACTCTGTGAAACGTCACCTATCCATGTTCTCCACAGATGCTGCCTGACCCGCTGAGTTACTCCAGCACTCTGTGAAACGTCACCTATCCATGTTCTCCACAGATGCTGCCTGACCCGCTGAGTTACTTCCAGTACTTTGTGTCTAAAACCCCGACAAATTTGCTGGGCTTCTCCAGTACTGATCCCTGTAAAAGATCTAGTTTTGGTCGAAAGATACAACTCCACGAAAGGAGAATGATAAACAGCAGCAGGAATGAAACCTAAACATCAAGTGAATGAGCTGCAGAGAGATTAACCAGATTGTACGCCTTGCAATTTCCCCAACATTACATGTCAGAGATGGATACAGTAAATGCAAATTACGTCAAAGGGGATTAATAACAGAAGCTAAGAGCTCGAACAATGTATTCAAGCAGCAAATGTTACACAGAGCAATTAACTCCAGTACGCAAGATCAAGAGAGCTGAAACTCCGGGGTTATCTTGAAGCTAATTGTTACCACAGCAGGATTATTACGAGAGACTGAGAACCCCTACAGAGCTAAACGCTTTATCCTCATCCCTGACTTAGATAACAGCACGGCATGCTGAAATAGATAACCGCCTTATGAAACATTTACTGTTAAGTATTTTGTGACCGTGCTGTTTTCTCAAAGACACTGCCTGAAACATAGAAACATAGGAAATAGGTGCAGGAGTTGGCCATTCGGCCCTTCGAGCCTGCACCACCATTCGATATGATCATGGCTGATCATCCAACTCAGTATCCTGTACCTGCCTTCTCTCCATACCCCCTGATCCCTTTAGCCACAAGGGCCACATCTAACTCCCTCTTAAATATAGCCAATGAACTGGCCTCAACTACCTTCTGTGGCAGAGAATTCCTCAGATTCACCACTCTCTGTGTGAAAAATGTTTTTCTCATCTCGGTCCTAAAAGATTTCCCCCTTATCCTTAAACTGTGACTCCTTGTCCTGGACTTCCCTAACATCGGGAACAATCTTCCTGCATCCAGCCTGTCCAAACCCTTAAGAATTTTGTAAGTTTCTATAAGATCCCCCCTTAATCTTCTAAATTCTAGCGAGTACAAGCTGAGTCTATCCAGTCTTTCTTCATATGAAAGTCCTGCCATCCCAGGAATCAGTCTGGTGAACCTTCTCTGTACTCCCTCTATGGCAAGAATGTATTTCCTCAGAATAGGAGACCAAGACTGTACACAATACTCCAGGTGTGGTCTCACCAAGGCCCTGTGCAACTGCAGTAGAACCTCCATGCTCCTATACTCAAAGCCTTTTGCTATGAATGCTAACATACCATTCGCTTTCTTCACTACCTGCTGCACCTGCATGCCTACTTTCAATGACTGGTGTACCATGACACCCAGGTCTCGTTGCATCTCCCCTTTTCCTAATCGGCCACCATTCAGATAATAGTTTAGTTTAGAGATACAGCGCGGAAAACAGTCCGCATCGACCAGCGATCCCCGTCTATCAACACTATCCTAAACCCACACTAGGGATCATTTACATTTATACCAAGCCAATTAACCTACAAATCTGCACGTCTTTGGAGTGTGGGAGAAAACCGAAGATCTCGGAGAAAACCCACGCAGGTCATGGGGAGAACGTACAAACTCCGCACAGACAGCACCCAAAGTCAGGATCAAACCCGGGTCTACGGCGCTGTGAGGCAGTAGCTCTACTGCTGCGCCACTGATAATTATACTTAATATAATTAGGTATAATTATCTATTCAACAAATGGACAATAACTGTCAATAACCAAAAATCTGCAGCCTCCTTTTGGTCTGGTATTTTATTTCATTCACATGTTTAATCGATAATGTTTTATTATTAATGTTTAATGTTTTATGTTTCATTCCTAACTGTCACTGTGTGTCATGTTGTCACTTGCGGGCAGAGCACCAAGGCAAATTCCTTGTATGTGAATATACTTGGCCAATAAACGTATTCATTCAATGACGGTCTCTCGATTAGTTTAACACTCACAGGTTGGTAAGATCTTCAGGATAACGACAAGGTCGGCGACATTATGACCCATCATCATCGTTCCCTTCTTGTACGAGCCAACTTGACGCACCTCTTCGATTTGCTTTGGAGAATGGAAAAAACAACAAACTTCAAATCCATTTGCAACAAAATAAAGGGCATAAATTCATTGGCCGAACGTCAGGAGATTGGTGAACCTACCACTTCGAAGTTGCCTGGGGCCACAATCAGATTATCAATCACATTGTTGATCTTCGTGACGAGGGATAGTATCGAAGCCTAGAAAACAACAACATTGTCACTGGAAGAGCAACACCAGAGATTTGCAATAGCAGGATGTGTAAGAAAGAACTGCAGATGCTGGTAAGTCGAAGGTAGACACAAAATGCTGGAGTAACTCAGCAGGTGAGGCAGCGTCTATGGAGAGAAGGAATTGGCGACGTTTCGGGTCGAGACCCTTCTTCAGACCGATGTCAGGTGAGGGAGCGGGACAAGGGGAGTTGCTGCCTAAAGGGGCTGTCCCACTGCGGCGACCTAATTGGCGTGTTTAGAAGAGTTTGAAAAAAGTGTCATGTTGAAGACCTCCTTCGACTATGTTGATGACTAACTTTGGGAAAATTGGACACCGAATAGTGGAGAGTGAAGACGACCTCCTTCGACTATGTTGAAGACTATCTACGACTACATTCGATTACCCTCGATTACCTACAAATAACATGCCGACCTACTACGACCTACTTCGACTAAACCACCGAGAAAAAAATATATAGATTTTTTCCATGGCGACCTTTTTTACTCGCGGGCATGTTTCAGCATGTTGAAAAATACGCGGCGACCTAGCTGAGGCCTCGAGTACGCGGGGACTACTCTCGAGCACGAAGGAGAGTTACAAAGACCTCCTAGGACCTCGTGTCGACCATGCCGCGAGTACGAGTCAAGGGCAAACTCTTCTAAAGTCACGGATTAGGTCGCCGTAGTGGGACAGCCCCTTTACAGTGCTAGAGACCCGGGTTCGATCGTGACTACGGAATTTGTACCTTCTCCCCGTGACCTGCGTGGGTTTTCTCAGAAATCATCAGAGACCACACCTGGAGCATTGTGTGCAGTTTTGGTCCCCTAATTTGAGGAAGGACATTCTTGCTATTGAGGGAGTGCAGCGTAGGTTTACAAGGTTAATTCCCAGGATGGTGGGTCTGTCATATGCTGAGAGAATGGAGCAGCTGGGCTTGTACACTCTGGAGTTTAGAAGGATGAGAGGTGATCTCATTGAAACATATAAGATTGTTAAGGGTTTGGACACGCTAGAGGCGGGAAACATGTTCCCGATGTTGGGGGAGAACCAGGGGCTACACACAGTTTAAGAATAAGGAGTAAGCCATTTAGAACGGAGACGAGGAAACACTTTATCTCACAGAGTTGTGAGTCTGTGGAATTCTCTGCCTCAGAGGGTGGTGGAGGCAGGTTCTCTGGATGCTTTCAAGAGAGAGCTAGATAGGGCTCTTAAAAATAGCAGAGTCAGGGGATATGGGGAGAAGGCAGGAACGGTGGGTACTGAATGGCGGTGCTGGCTCGGAGGGCCGAATGACCTACTCCTGCACCTATTGTCTAAAATAAACTAAGCCAAAAGGAGAGGTGTTTGGGCGTGGAGCGGGAGGTCGTGTCCAAGGAAGGCGATGGCCAGATGCCCCGCAGAGACTAGGTATGTTACAAAACTTACCTTCAGTCGCGCTGTAATTCTGCCACTGGCCGTGTGCGCGATTTTGGCGCCTTTAAGGGGGGGGCGGGGTTAAAACGCGGTTTATCCTCCCCTGTCCTGGAAATATTTTGTTGGAGTACAAAACTTCGCTGACAAAATCGTTCCTACCGGCTTTTTGGGAATTTTTTTTAAAAATTAAATCGTCAATGTCAGCGCTACAGTCATTTTAAAAGCAGCTCCTGAAGCGTCAACGCCAATAACGGGGACGGATTTCACACAATGGACAGGTAAACAAAAGTGCTTTCTTTAAATGTATAAAAGTGCTTCTTAAGAAGCCTTTAATTCACATTTTTTCATGCGACACGGTGATTTTATTCCCCGAATTAACGGCAGTATTTTTCATGCCAATACGGGGTTAAATTCACCGCAAATGAACGTTCCAAAAGATCGCGTTCCAGAAATTCTCACTCGCAAGATGAATTAAATGCCCATTAATTTACAGGTATTAAACATTCAATTCCTTCCATTTGGCCTGTAAATTCATGAAAATTAGATTTAAAAATTATGTTATATTGTGAATTATTGTGTGAATGTTATTTGGACACTTAGGCTATTTAAAAATGTTAATCTATTCTTAAGAAATTGATAGATGTTTAGATCTAGTAATTGAATTTTGTAATTAGCTACAATTAGGTAACTAACTAATTATATGCTTTACTTTCATGTCTTCGAAGTAAGATTGTTTCATATTTGTTTCAGAATGCTTCAATCTATAATACCTGAAAATTTCTTTCAGTTACCATAATTTTTAAGAAAGTTATGGGCTTTTAACTGTCCTCGATCACAGCTTTTGTGTTAAGTCAATGGAAAAGCAATAGGGAACAAGATGCTAATTTCTGAGTATGATAATGGCCATAACTTTTTTAATACTGAAGATATGAAAGTGAATTAAGTGTCAAATTAAACTTCTTTTTATGCTTTATCTGATGGGATAAATTGCAGACTTTATTTTTTAAATCTCAACATTTTGTAACATTGCTACAGAGACTGGGGCTCGCCTGGAAAGGGCAGTGCTCATAAGAACCAGAGCGCAGACTAGACGCCAGGCCTTCTCTTGCACGCGGGCACAGCGGACTATTTCTGCACCCTCTGCTCATCGGGGATGTGGCAAAAGCTTTGCACCACTAAAAGAGTTAGTTATTAATTGATTGTTGTCATATTTAAGCTTTCCTGTTGTAAAAAAGAAAATTGTAATGCATGATGGGATTTGGACAACTCCCATCGTGACAAGTTTTTTTTTTTAAACTTAAGTTGAATAGTTCACAGCTCTCTTACGAGGTTTTGTTATGTAAGTGGAAGAGGTTAATCAGATAAGAAGGGGGCCAGAAGATGCCATTTGGATGGCTGGCTTTTGGCAAAGAGTGAAAAACAACTCCATATTTGGAGGTGGCTGATGGTTTCTTGTACATTACATCATGCAATTGGTTTTATGTCTGTAGGTATATAAACTCGGGTTTTCTGGTATTTCTTTGTGTGTGTGCTGCTGGAGATTCAGACGTAAAACTGTTGCCTCTGGGTCTCTAGGTCCACACCCGTCAGCCGTTAAATTAAAGCTTTGTATGGTCTTAAGAATTTGTACGTTGTCTATCTTTTTAAGGGAACTTTTTCCACCACCTCCGAAGAACATAATCATCCTCACCTGTTCAGCAGGAGTAGGGGACAGGTCTTGGTTTCGCTTAAGCAAGGCCTCACTCAAAGTGGTTTCATCTGGTGCTGGCTTCACCCGCGGGAAAGCCATCTCGCACTGCAAAGGAACACAAGGCAGTGAACGGCAAGAGAAAACCTTAGGCATACGATTAAAGCAATAGCTGTTCGTTGGGTTTGTTGATAAAGTTTAGAGATACACTAAGTCCGCGCTGACCAACAATCACCATTACTCTAGTCCAGGGGGTCTCCAAACTATGGCCCGCGGGCCACATCCAGCCCGCAACAAGGTCTTAACACGTTCCGTGCGGCGGGCTATTTAGCGGGTTCTGTGGTGGTGCGGGAACTTACCGTAGGCTATCAAGTTGAGGGTTTGTGTGCAGCTGCTGACAGGTTACTGTCGATGGCCCCGGAGAGACAGTGAAGGTCGGCCACAGCGGTGGCCAATGAGTGGGTGGGTGAGTGTGAGAGAGAGTGAGAGAGTGTGTGAGAGAGTGAGTGTGAGAGTGCGTGTGACAGTGTGAGCAAGTGTGTGTGAATGAGTGCGTGCGCGTGCGAGTGTGAGTTCATGTACGGCCCTGCAAAAATTGTGCCAAATATAGAACATGGCCCTCATGCTGAAAGGTTTGGAGGCCCTGCTCTCGTTCAATGTTATCCCAGTTTGACGTCCTACACACTAGGGGCAACGTACAGAAGCCAATGAATCTTCCAACCTGCACATCTTTGGCATGTGGTGGGAAAGCCGAGCACCTGGACACTCTCAGGCTCGGTGACATTGCTGCGAGCTCACTGCACAACACTAACCCCAGCAACGGCGATCTTCTGAGGACCGCGCCTTCGGTTGCACTATGCACTTTGATTTTGCACGGTTACAGTCATCGCGGTTACTTGGTATTACCACGATTGATTGAATGTATTTTTGATTTTCAGATATTATCTGCGTGTTTATGGGCCCTGTGAAGCTGCAGCAAGAATTTCTTCACGTCTGAAGAAGGGCTTCGGCCCGAAACGTCGCCTATTTCCTTCGCCCCATAGATGCTGCCTCACCCGCTGAGTTTCTCCAGCATTTTTGTCTGCCTTCGATTTTCCAGCATCTGCAGTTCCTTCTTAAGCAAGAATTTAATTTTTCTGCTGTCGTTACTTACGACACTTGAATCGGGAGGGAACTAAACTGTGAGGCTGGGAGATGAACGTTATCAAGGTCAATAGATTAAGGGAACAGGGGAGGAAATTGGCCGGTGTTTACTGTTATGAAATGCAAGTTAATCCACTGAGTCCAGAGTCAATTGAATTCTTGTTAAATAACACAGGGACAAGCTGTCGAATGAACCTCAGCTACAGTGCCATGCACATTGAACAGCCTGTCAAAAGAGTATGTAGGCACATAGTTGCAGGGAGAGAGAGAGAGAGAGAGAGCGCACTCGAGAAACCAAGAGAGAGAGCTCCATTATGTCCCATATCCCTCTAAACATTTCCTATCCATGTACCTGTCCAAGTGGCTTTTACAAAGTGGTTATTGCACCTGCCTCTGGCTGCTCAATCAAATACCCATCACCCTCTGAGCGAAAAAGTTGCCCCTCAGTTTTCCTTTTAAATCTTTCCCCTCTCACAGAAAATCTATGTCCTCTACAGATGTTCTCCGATTCTTGATGCCCGTACTAGAAACATAGTAAATAGGTGCAGGAGGAGGCCATTCGGCCCTTTGAGCCAGCACCGCCATTCATTGTGATCATGGCTGATCGTCCCCTATCAATAACCCGTGCCTGCCTTCTCCCCATATCCCTTGACTCCACTAGCCCCTAGAGCTCTATCTAACTCTCTCTTAAATCCATCCAGTGATTTGGACTCCACTGCCCTCTGTGGCAGGGAATTCCACAAATTCACAACTCTCTGGGTGAAAAAGTTTTTTCTCACCTCAGTCTTAAATGGCCTCCCCTTTACTCTAAGACTGTGGCCCCTGGTTCTGGACTCGCCCAACATTGGGAACATTTTTCCTGCATCTAGCTTGTCCAGTCCTTTTATAATTTTATATGTTTCTATAAGATCCCCCCTCATTCTTCTAAACTCCAATGAATACAAGCCTAGTCTTTTCAATCTTTCCTCATATGACAGTCCTGCCATCCCAGTGATCAATCTCGTGAACCTACGCTGCACTGCCTCAATCACAAGGATGTGCTTCCTCAAATTAGGAGACCAAAACTGTACTCTGGGTAAACGACTATGCATTCACCCTCACAATCCTATAGACCCCTCAGCCTCATGCACTCCAAGGAATTAAGTCCTAAACAAAAAGTGTAGGAAGGAACTGCAGATTCTGATTTACACCGAAGACAGACACGAAATGCTGGAGTAACTCAGCGGGCCAGGCAGCATCTCTGGAGAAGGAATGGGTGACGTTTCGGGTCGAGGCCCTTCTTTCCGCTGACTGAATAGCAAGAAAACAAAAGCTTTTCACTGTACCTTGGTACACATAACAATAAACTATACAAAACAAATTGAGATGCTGCCTGTCCCACTGAGTTGCTCCGCCATTTTGTACCTATCTGAAAACACGCCGGTAGACAAAAATGCTGGAGGAACTCAGCGGGTGAGGCAGCATCTATGGAGAGAAGGAATAGATCATGGTCTCGAACTGAAACGTCGCCTATTCCTTCTCTCCATAGATGCTGCCTCACCCGCTGAGATACTCCAGCATTTTTGCCTACCTTCGATTTTTCCAGCATCTGCAGTTCTTTGCTTAAAAAAAATGCTGGAACACTTTGCCAGTCAGACAGCATCCACGGAAAGCAGACGCATTTCAGATTACATTTCTGATAGTTAGTTGTTGACCTGAAATGTCTCTAGATACTGACTTCTCTGGACAGCACTACCAGCATGTTGAGCTTTGATTTCAGATCCCACAAAGTCTACATTAGCTTCAATGCCAGGAAGCAAAATGGATAGACTGGTTGATATGGTATTTTCATAACTGTTCCCCAGTCGGTTTTTGAAGGAGTCAGCGCACAGCTAGCTGATTTTCCTGACATACTTGGAAGATTTCAGACTGTAGGAAGCGTGATTAAAATGGTCACCGGAGGCAAAGACTGGCAAGGACCGCAAACTTAAGAAATTTGACAGCGCAGGAGACTGTACAGTTCGTCGCACCCGCATAGAATGAAACACAGCTGTCGAAACTAATCTCACATTAAAGCTACAGATTGCCAGAATCTATAATTGAACAAAGGGCAAGGGACACGGTAAGTGGGTGGGTTAGAAATTCTGTGGAGAAATCAAGATTATATTCCAGGGCAGGTTGACAGAAGGCACAGGTTGGTAAGTTGATTAAGACTTTAATCAGCTGAGGCATGGAATATCAGAGCAGTGAGATTGCAAAGTGTACAAACTGGATGTTTTCAAGAGAGAGTTAGATTTAGCTCTTATTGCTAACGGAATCAGGGGAGAAAGCAGGAACGGGGTGCTGATGGTGGATGATCAGCCATGATTATATTGAATGGCGGTGCTGGCTCGAAGGGCAGAATGGCCTCTACTCCTGCAGCTAAAATGGAAGTTAGACCCTGTGGAAGATTGTGTCTGCAGTCCTGGTAATGTTATAGGATTGAACTGAAAGGGCAACACTGTGCCAGACTAAGGTTGTCTTGCTGCCAGGATGCAGAGTCTAAGCAGGGTTTGCAGGCTCTGGCAGAGTGGGAACGGTCGGGCAGCTTGGTGGGTCATTTGGTAAAGTCATACGGTCAGATGCCATTGGAGCAGAATTAGGCCATTTTCGTCATCAAGTCTTCTCTGCCATTCAATAGGAGGCACAGTGGCACAGCGGTAGAGATGCTGCCTTACAGTGAATGCAGCACTGGAGACCAGGGCTCGATACCAGTTCAGATAGTAAGAATGGAAAGCTACAATTGGTATAAGAATAAAGACTCGGCTTGTAATCGCTGGAATTTAGAAGATTGAGGAGTGATCTTATAGAAACATACAAAATTCTTAAGGGGTTGGACAGGCTAGATGCAAGAAGATTGTTCCCGATGTTGGGGAAGTCCAGAACAAGGGGTCACAGTTTAAGGATAAGGGGGAAGTCTTTTAGGACCGAGATGAGAAAAACATTTTTCACACAGAGAGTGATGAAACTGTGGAATTCTCTGCCACAGAAAGTAGTTGAGGCCAGTTCATTGGCTATATTTAAGAGGGAGTTAGATGTGGCCCTTGTGGCTAAAGGGATCAGGGGGTATGGAGAGAAGGCAGGTACAGGATACTGAGTTGGATGATCAGCCATGATCACATTGAATGGCGGTGCAGGCTCGAAGGGCCGAATGGCCTCTACTCCTGCACCTATTTTCTATGTTTCTAAAGAGGACCTGGTATGTTCACTTCTTTGTTTTTACAACGACTTCAAGAAAGAATCAATTAAACTGGAAATAACGACCGGAAGATTATTTTTTGTTATCGACTCCGTAAATTCGTCCACTCCTCCCTGCCTGCGTAGTAATGACAATGGAAAGGATTGAAATTGCCATTGCTCCTTGCTTGAGGCATTTGGTTTCAACGGGAATGGCATCTCGCAAGCTCTTGTACAGCCACGGTTCTTCCGTTCAGATTCCAGGGGATTATTCCCTGTGGATACACACTGAAAAATCTTGCCCCTCTAAGAGCGCAGAGAGATTTATGAGGATGTTTGTCAAGTCAAGTTTATTTGTCACATACGCATACAAGATGTGCAGTGAAATGAAAAGTGGCAATGCTTGCGGATTGTGCAAAACCCCCCCAAAAAACTACAAAACAGAATAGAACATAATCAGTAATTACATATTTGTGAGAAACCCCCCCCCCAAAAAACCAGCAATTTTACAAAGACACAACAGTAAATTGGTACAGTAAGACAGTCCCCGGTGAGGTAGGTTTACAGTCCTAATGGCAGGACTTGAACTACAGGGAGCGGTTGGGCAGGCCAGGAGTTTATTCCTTGGCTGGGGGGTGTTTAGACGGGTGTAAAATCATGAGGGGAAATAGATTGGGTGAAATGCACAGCCTATTCCTGTCCCGCCTGCAACTGGTCCAAAACGCCGCAGCGAGACTCCTGACGGGCACCCGAAAAAGGGACCACATCACCCCGATCCTGGCCTCTCTCCACTGGCTGCCTGTGCGGTTCCGTATAAACTTCAAGATCCTCCTCCATGTCTACAAAGCTCTCAATGGGCTTGCCCCCACCTACATAAAAAGTCTTCTCACCCACCGCTCCACCTCCAGGCCCCTTAGATCGGCCGACTTGGGGTTGCTGAATATCCCACGGTCTAGGCATAAGCTCAGGGGCGACCATGCCTTTGCGGTTGCAGCTCCTAGACTGTGGAACAGCATCCCCCTTCCCATCAGAACTGCCCCCTCCATCGACTCTTTTAAGTCAAGACTAAAAACGTATCTATACACCCAAGCCTTTCCTGACGTCCTCTGAGTGAGGGCTACATGTATATATGTATGTAGTTTGTTTTGTTTATGCTATTCTTATAACAAATGTAAAGCACTTTGGCCAACGAGAGTTGTTTTTTAAATGTGCTATAGAAATAAATGTGACTTGACTATTCCCCTAGAGTAGGGAAATCAAGAACTAGAGAGTATAAGTTTAAGGTGAGAGGGGAAAGAGTTAATGGGAACACGAGTGGCAACTTTCCCCACACAGAGGGTTGTGGAACTAACTGCCGGAGGAGGTCGTAGGTACGATAACATTTGAATGACATTTGGATAGGAAAGGTTTAGATGTATGGGCAGTGTGGGCTAGTATATGGGCAGTCACGGTGGCACAGCGGTAGAGTTGCTGCCTTACAGCAAAATGCAGCGCCAGAGACCCGGGTTCAATCCCGACTATGGGTGCTGTCTGTGTGGAGTTTGTACGTTCTCCCGTGATCTGCGTGGGTTTTCTCCGAGATCTTCAGTTTCCTCCCACACTCCAAAGACGGACAGGTTTGTAGGTTAATTGGCATTTATAAAAATTTTAAATTGTCCAAGTTGACGATATGCAGAGTACTGCCCTGTTGACTACAAAATTCAGAAGGTTCAGAAGGTATTGGTGGGGCATTGTGGTCAGCATGGACAAGTCGGGCCAAATGGCCTATTTTCAGGCTGCATGACTCTATGATTCTATTAGGGTCTTCTCCCCAGAGTTGGGGAATGAAGAACCAGAGGGCAGAGGTTTAAGGTGAGAGGGCGTTGGGCAGAAAGGCCTGTTTTCTTGCTGTATGACGCTAGCTATTCCAATAATCATTCATTCACGGACCCAACAGACTGCTCAATGGGAAAATTAACATCACAAGCAAACTCGACATAAAAGCAGTCTCCGCCTCAAGTACAAAGGGACAAGACTGAACAACAAGCCAAGACACCAGGGTCAAGATGTATTCAATTCACTGAAAAGATATGCTCACATTTGCATAATATCGTCCTAAAACATCAAAACATTTCAAAAGTGTTTCATGTTAATGATACCAATTTTGAAATTCACTGACACTCACTGCACTGTGAATGAGATAATGTCTTAAACACTTTATTTACATGTTAATTGGTGGCTCAGAAGCCTCCATTCCATTTCCCAGTGAGGTCATTTGGTCTTTCACAGCAATGGAACAGACAGCAGCCATTTCATATCATCTTGATCGAAAAAGCAGCAACATCACCTTGAAAGCACACCTTAAAATACTTTGTGCGGCACAGTGGCGCAGCAGGTAGAGCTGCTGCCTCACAGCGCTGGAGACCCGGGCTCGATCCTGACCACGGGTGCTGTCTGTACGGAGTTCGTACGTTCTCCCCGTGACCTGCGTGGGTTTTCTCCAGGATCTCCGTTTCCTCCCACACTCCAAAGACGAACGGGTTTGTAGGCTAATTAGCTTGGTTAAACTGCAAGTTGTCCCCAGTGTGTGTAGGATAGTTCTAGTGTACGCGGTGACCTCTGGACTCAGTGGGCCGAAGGGCATGTTTCCACATTTTTCTCTAAACTAGTCAAGTCACATTTATTTCTATAGCACATTTAAAAAACAACTCTCGTTGGCCAAAGTGCTTTACATTTGTTATAAGAATAGTATAAACAAACAAACTACATACATATATACATATAGCTCACGCTCAGAGGACGTCGGGAAAGGCTTGGGAGTATAGATAAGTTTTTAGTCTAGACTTAAAGGAGTCGATGGAGGGGGCAGTTCTGATGGGAAGGGGGATGCTGTTCCACAGTCTAGGAGCTGCAACCGCAAAGGCCCGGTCGCCCCTGAGCTTATGCCTAGACCGCGGGATGTTCAGCAACCCCAAGTCGGCCGATTTGAGGGACCTGGAGATGGTGTGGTGGGTGAGAAGACTTTTAATGTAGGTGGGTGCAAGCCCATTGAGGGCTTTGTAGACATAGAGGAGGGTCTTGAAATTTATACAGAACCGCACAGGGAGTCAGTGGAGAGAGGCCAGGATCGGGGGGGATGTGGTCCCTTTTTCGCTCCCAATGCAGACTGGAAATGACAGCACTCTCGAAGCGAGGGAAGGCATGCGTATACAATGATGAGGCGACCATCCCCAAAGTGGTTGCCATGCGCACCAGGGAGACACGGTGGGGCAGCTGGTAGAGCCGCTGCCTCACAGCACCAATGACGGGGGGTTCCACCCAAACCCGAGGAGCTCTCTGTGTGGAGTTGGCACATTCTCCCTGCGACCATGCGGGCTTCCTCCGGTTTCCCATGCAAGGAATGAGGTAATGCTATAAGATGGCCGCCCACAGAATTCAAGTGAGTTTATTGTCATGTGTCCCTGATAGGACAATGAAATTCTTGCTTTGCTTCAGCACAACAGAACATAGTAGGCATTGACTACAGAACAGATCAGTGTGTCCATATACCATTATATAAATATATACACATGAATAAATAAACTGATAAAGTGCAAATAACAGATAATGGGTTATTAATATTCAGAGTTTTGTCCGAGCCAAGTTTAATAACCTGATGGCTGTGGGGAAGTAGCTATTCCTGAACCTGGTCATTGCAGTCTTCAGGCTGCAATGATCTGAATGCAATGCCCAACCAATATAAATACCTTAAAGATGAATGAACTGTGACTTACCACATAGAAGTCAAATGGGATGTGAGGGACGAAAGGTCTGAACCTGTTGAGAAAACAAAAGTTTCAAGTTAGTAAGGGCGGCAAGGTGGCGCAGCGGTAGAGTTGCTGCCTTACAGTGCTTCCAGCTCCAGAGACCCGGGTTCGATCCTGACTGCGGGTGCTTGTTTGTACAGAGTATTACGTTGTACCCGTGACCTGTGTGGGTTTCTCCAGGTGCTCTGGTTTCCTCCCACACTCCAAAGACGTACAGGTTTGTAGGTTAATTGGCTTGGCATAAAAATGTACAATAGTCCCTCGTGTGTGTGGGATGTGTGGTGTGCGGGGATCGCTGGTCGGAAGGCCAAAGGCCTGTTTCCGCGGTGAATCTCCACGCTAAATAAAATCTGGATTCCCAAAAGTACAGAAACTTCAACAAACTCATCTCTGGCGACACGTACCCTCCTACTGGGCCACCCCCGAGACCCAAAACGCCCACGACCACGTCCTCTGTCACCCCTGCAACGGAAAGAACATGAATGTGTGGTTAAAATAAATACGTGCTCTGTAGAAAAGTGCAAACAAACCATCACAGAGAAATAACTTTAAGGTGGAGATAAGAAACAAAAAGCTAGAGACGTCTCAACCCGAAATGTCACTCCAGAGACGCTGCCTGTCCCGCTGAGTAACTCCAGCATTTTGTGTCTAACTTCGGTTTAAACCAGCATCTGCTGAAATAGGTACAGAATTTGTTCTGTACCTTTTCATACCCGAGGGTCAGGAGGGGAAGGGTGCAGAGAAAATCAGATTTGATATAAAGCAGTCATAGAGAGATACTCCATCCCCTTTGATCTGTTTACTTCACACCGCACTCTTCCATATCTCTCATTTCCCTCTCCCCGACTCTCAGTCTGGTGAAGGGTCTCGATCGGAAACGTTCGCTGAGAGAGAGCGGCGCTGAAGCCTGATGCCTAGTTGCCCTCATGTCCCTCAAACAGCCCGAAGAAGTAGCGTCTCCACCGGAAACGTCACCCATCCCTTCTCTCCAGAGATGCTGCCTGTCCCGCGGAGTTATTCCAGCTTTCTGCGTCAACCTTGGATAGGACGGGTTTGGAGGGATAAGGGCCAAACTCGGGCAGGTGCGATTAGTGTAGATGGGGCATGTTGGCCGGTGTGGGCAAGTTGGGCCGAAGGGGGAATACTAGAGATTTACTAGTCCTCAAATGATGAACTATAGCGAGGCAAACACACACAAACTGTCTTATACTCCCTGCCACTTGAAACAATGAAGATATAGACACAAACTGCTGGAGTAACTCAGCGGGACGGGCAGCATCTCTGGAGAGAAGGAATGGGTGATGTTTCGGGTCGAGACCCTTCGTCAGACCCATTTTGTGTCTATGTTCGAGAGATCTTCGCAGGAAAAACATAGAAACATATAAGATTATTAAGGGATTGGACAGACTAGACGCAGGAGAAAAAAAAACCCGTGTTGGGGGAGTCCAGAACCAGGGGCCACACACAGTTTAAGAATCAGGGGTCAGTCATTTAGGACTGAGACAGAGGAAAAACATTTTCACCCAGAGAGTTGTGAATCTGTGAATTCTCTGCCACAGAAGGCAGTGGAGGCCGATTCACTTGATGTTTTCAAGAGTTAGATTTAGCTCTTGGGGCTAACGGAATCAAGGGATATGGGGAGAAAGCAGAAATGGGGTACTGATTGTGGATGATCAGCCGTGATCATATTGCATGGTGGTGCTCGCTCGAAGGGCCGAATGGTCTCCTGCTGCACCTGTTTTTGAGGTAGATATATATATATATATATATATATATATATATGTGTGTGTGTGTGTGTGTGTGTGTGTGTGTATATATATATATATATATATAGAGAGAGAGAGAGAGAGTAAATCAGCATCTGCATGTGTAGAATAGACAATAGACAATAGGTGCAGAAGTAGGCCATTCGGCCCTTCGAGCCAGCACCGCCATTCAATGTGATCATGGCTGATCATAGAAACATAGAAATCTAGAAATTAGGTGCAGGAGTAGGCCATTCGGCCCTTCGAGCCTGCACCGCCATTCAATATGATCATGGCTGATCATCCAACTCAGTATCCCGTACCTGCCTTCTCTCCATACCCTCTGATCCCTTTAGCCACAAGGGCCACATCTAACTCCCTCTTAAATATAACCAATGAACTGGCCTCGACTACCCTCTGTGGCAGAGAGTTCCAGAGATTCACCACTCTCTGTGTGAAAAAAGTTCATCTCATCTCGGTTTTAAAGGGATTTCCCCCTTATCCTTAAGCTGTGACCCCTTGTCCTGGACTTCCCCAACATCGGGAACAATCTTCCTGCATCTAGCCTGTCCAACCCCTTAAGAATTTTGTAAGTTTCTATAAGATCCCCCCTCAATCTCCTAAATTCTAGAGAGTATAAACCAAGTCTATCCAGTCTTTCTTCATAAGACAGTCCTGACATCCCAGGAATCAGTCTGGTGAACCTTCTCTGCACTCCCTCTATGGCAATAATGTCCTTCCTCAGATTTGGAGACCAAAACTGTACGCAATACTCCAGGTGTGGTCTCACCAAGACCCTGTCAGTCTGTGGAATTCTCTGCCTCAGAGGGCGGTGGAGGCCGGTTCTCTGGATGCTTTCAAGATAGAGCTAGATAGGGCTCTTAAAGATAGCGGAGTCCGGGGATATGGGGAGAAGGCCAGGAACGGGGTACTGATTTGGGAACGATCAGCCGTGATCACATTGAATAGCTGGTGCTGGCTCGAAGGGCTCGAATGGCCTACTCCTGCACCTATTGTCTATAGTACCCCATTCCTGCCTTCTACCCATATCCCCTGACTCCATCTTTAAGAGCCCTATCTAGCTCTCTCTTGAAAGCATCCAGAGAACCGGCCTCCACCGCCCTCTGAGGCAGAGAATTCCACAGACTCACCACTCTCTGTGAGAAAAAGTGTCCGTTCTAAATGGCTTACCCCTTATTCTTAAACTGTGTGTGTGTGGCCCCTGGTTCTGGACTCCCCCCCCCCAACATCGGGAACATGTTTCCTGCCTCTAGCGTGTCCAAACCCTTAACGATCTTATATGTTTCAATGAGATGCCCTCTCATCCTTCTAAACTCCAGAGTGTACAAGCCCAGCCGCTCCATTCTCTCAGCGTATGACAGTCCCGCCATCCCGGGAATTAACCTGGAGAACCTACGCTGCACTCCCTCAATAGCAACAGGCGGAACATTCCGGCTTGTGCAGGACCTCCGAGAACTAGATAAGGTGGTCAAGTGTCAAGTCAAGTGAGTTTATTGTCATGTGTCCCTGGTAGGACAATGAAATTCTTGCTTTGCTTGAGCACAACAGAACATAGTAGGCATTGACTACAAGGCATTCTATAAATATATACACAATGGTCAATATACTGATAAAGTGCAAATGACAGTATTGGCTAGGAATACTGGGAATTAACCTGGGGAACCTCCCTCAATAGCAAGAATGTCCCTTCCTCAAATTAGGGGACCAAAAGCTTTTTGTTGCGCGCTATCCAGTCAGCAGAAAGACAATACATGATTACAATCGAGCCATTTACAGTGTACAGAATGTGTAGGAAGGAACTGCAGACGCTGGTTTAAACCGAAGACAAGACACAAAATGCTGGAGTAACTCAGCGGGACGGGCAGCATCTGTGGAGAGAAGGAACGGGCGACGTTTCGGGTGGAGACGCTTCTTCTTCGGGCTGTTTGAGGGACATGAGGGCGACTAGGCCTCAGGCTTCGGCGCCGCTCTCTCTGTCTCTCTCTCTTCACACCGCGCCCACACTCGACGATCGCCCGCCTTATTTCCCCGGGTTTAACATCCCAACCCTCCCGGCAACTTTCCCTCACCGCGCGCTGGGTTTTTTTACCTCATGTTTTATCGGCGCTGGCCGGAGATTATTTTTTTCCCCCTCAGAGAGAGACCGAGAGACAAAGGAGCGAGGACCGAGCGCCGCCGCCACCGCGCTCCAACGCCGCCTGCGATTGGCTGCCGTGCGCGGCTCTGCGGGGCAACGTCGCCGTGCGTGGCTCTGCGGGGCAACGTCGCCGTGCGTGGCGTCGCCGTGCGTGGCTCTGCGGGGCAACGTCGCCGTGCGTGGCTCTGCGGGGTGACGTTAGGAGGGCGTGGCGTCAACGTGCGTGTCTCTGCGGGGTGACGTTAGGGGGCGTGGCGTCAACGTGCGTGGCTCTGCGGGGCAACGTCGCCCGTGCGTGGCTCTGCGGGGTGACGTTAGGAGGGCGTGGCGTCAACGTGCGTGTCTCTGCGGGGTGACGTTAGGGGGCGTGGCGTCAACGTGCGTGGCTCTGCGGGGCAACGTCGCCGTGCGTGGCTCTGCGGGATGACGTTAGGAGGGCGTGGCGTCACCGTGCGTGTCTCTGCGGGGTGACGTTATGAGGGCGTGGCTCTTCGGGGTGACGTTCGGAGGGCGCGGCTCTGCGGGGAACGTCGACGTGCGAGGCGTCGCCGTGCGTGGCTCTGCGGGACAACGTCGCCGTGCGCGGCTCTGCGGGGTGACGTTAGGAGGGCGTGGCGTCACCGTGCGCGGCTCTGCGGGGTGACGTTAGGAGGGCGTGGCGTCACCGTGCGCGGCTCTGCGGGTGACGTTAGGAGGCGTGGCGCTGCGGGGTGACGTTAGGAGGGCGCGGCTCTGCGGGGCAACGTCGCCGTGCGAGGCGTCGCCGTGCGTGGCGCTGCGGGGCAACGTCGCCGTGCGTGGCTCTGCGGGGTGACGTTTGGGGTGCGTGGCTCTGCGGGGTGACGTCAGGAGGGCGTGGCCCGGGGGCGAGTGGAGGCGTCCAGATCCAAGATGGCGGCGCCCACACTGGTGCTGGTCTTCAGCGGGAAGAGAAAGACGGGGAAAGACTTCATCACGGACTCCATCCGCGACAGGTCGGCGGGGAGAGGGGAAAGGGAGAGAGGGGGAGAGAGAAACGGAAGGAAACGAGAAGAAACGGAAGGAAACGAGAAGAAACGAAGGAAAGGGTAGGAAAGGAGGGGAGTGTAGACAGAAAATGGTGGCGTGGCTCAGCGGGTCAGGCAGCATCTCTGGAGAGAAGGAATGGGCGACGTTTCGGGTCGAGACCCTTCTTCAGGCCGTGAGTCAGGGGGCGAGGGAGGCACAGAGATAAGGAAGGGTCAGGTGTGAACACAGGACAAAGGTAATGACTGTTGAGCAGAGCTACTGCTCGTGGGAAGAAGGAACTGCAGATACCACTGGTTAACTAAAAAAAGAAAGACACAGAGTGCTGGAGTAACTCAGCGGGTCAGGCAGCATCTGTGGAGAAAAAGGATGGGTGACGTTTTGGGGCCAGGACTGAAAGTCCATCGAGGGGATCTATCACAGTCGCTGCCTCAAAAGGCTGGCAGCATCATCAAGGACCCACACTATCCTGGCCACACACTCA
>JAXLNO010000469.1:75050-80950 GCA_038087875.1 Malacoraja senta | reverse complement strand
GCCGAATGGCCTACTCCTGCACCTATTTTCTATGTATCTATGTATCTATGTAGGCTTTCGTCCCAAATATCTTTCGTTATAGGTTGGCCTAATTTATTTTCCCATGTGTGTCTATGTAATTCCGTCAGCGGGATCTCACTATCTAAGAGGGTATTATAAATATGAGATATTAATTTTTCTGTATTAGGATTATTCAAACATTCATCAAGAGTTTCCGGTTCTCTAGTTCTATAATCTTTGTGTATTAGATTTAACATAATCTCCAAGTTGTAAATATCTGAAAAAGTTGTTTGAGTGTAGTCCGTAAATCTGTTGTAACTCCTGAAATCCAAGAAAAGTGCCTTTCCTATTGAGACGTCCCATCTTTTTAATTCCATAATTTTTTCCATTGTGTAAAACCTTTATCCAACACAGAGGGTTTAAATAAAGGGTTGTTAGCAATGGGAAGAAGGAATTGATAAATTATCTAATTTTTAAAGTCTTTTTTTTATCGTTTCCAAATTCGTATACCACTGTATATTATAGGGTTTTCGCTATTAGTTTTGTTGTTCAAATTTGTGGGAGCAAAACAGAATCGAACCAATTTCAAAAGGCAAGCAGTCTTCCTTTTCCATCTTTAACTAGTCTGGTTGTTGATTCATTTCTTCCAATCAGAAGATCTTCATATTTTTAATATTGATTGCCCAAATATTAATAAAAAAATTGGTCCTGTTTGTCTTTGATTTACATAAATGTTTTTTTGCTTATTCTATGATTCTTATAATCCCAAATAAAGCTTGTAACAATGGAATCAACTTTTAAAAAAAAAATTGGGGGGAGATATATCGGGATTGATTGAAAGAGGCACAATAATTGTGGTAGAAAGATCATTTTTATAGCATTCATTCTACCAAACTTGAGATAGGGAGTGTTTTCCAATACTGAATATTCTTATGTAGTTTATTCAGTAAAGGTGGGAGGTTTAATTAAATAAAGAAGTATATGTCTCAGTTACATAAATTCCTAGATATTTTAAATTTTTCATTGACTATTTTAAAGGGGGATTGTTGCAATGTATGTAAATTGAGTTCCCTTATTGGCATGATATCGCTTTTATTCCAATTAATTCTATATCCCGAGAACAGATTTCTCTGTTATTAGATTTGGAATGCTAGTTTCTGGGTTTGTGATGTATATTAATACATCATCTGTAATATAAAGAGATTTTATTCACAGTGTCTTTAGTAATATACCCGTGTATTTCTGGGTGGGCTCTAACACTTTCTGCTAATGGTTCAATAGCGAGAGCGAACAATAATGGAGATAGTGGGCATCCTTGTCTACAACCTCTAGATAAGTTAAATTTAGTTGATAACATTTGGTTTGTTAATATTCTAGCTGTTGGGTTAGTATATAAGAGTTTAACCCATGTGCAGTCCTTCTCGCCCAGTTGAAATTTCACCGAAAATAGATAGGTCCATTCCACCTGATCAAATGCTTTTTCGGCATCTAATGAAATGATTGCTAGGTCTACATTAGCAATTCTATTTGAGTATATATTATTGAATAATCATCTCAAATTATAGGATGAGTAACGTTTTGGAATAAAACCTGTTTGGTCGGGGTGTATTAATTTATTAATCACTAAACTCAATCTATGTGCTGGAATTTTAGTTAATATTTTCTGATCAGTATTTATGCTCTATATGAACCTGGGTCTTCAAGGTCCTTATCTGTTTTTGGTATAAGTGTTATTGTAGATTCGTTTAAAGTTTCTGGCAGTTTCTGTTGAGCAAAAGCATACATATACAGTGTCTGTAAGCGTGGGGAAATCAGATCATACATTTTTAAAATAAAATTCAGAGCTTATACCATCAGGGCCTGCGGCCTTTCTGTTTTTTTAAAGATCTAATAGACTCTTCAACATCTTTTACTGTTGCTTCAGCACCTAGTAATTCTCTCTCTTTCAAATCTAAACCTGTAAGATTACATTTCTGTAAAAATGCTTCCATTCCTGCAGAGTGTTCAGTCGTTTTGGTTGAGTAAAGTTTTTGATAATATTGCAAAAATCTGTCATTGATATCCTTGGGCAGTGTTAATATTTCTCCCATATCTGATCTAATTTTGTAAATTGTTTTTTCCCCATCCAGTTTTCGAAGTTGGCGTGCTAATAGTTTTTGTGGTTTGTCACCGAATTCAAAATGTAATTGTTTAGTATGTTGATAGAGTTTTATAACTTGGTCTGAATATATTTTATTTAACTTATATTTCAGTACTGCAATTTTATTGTGTTTCATCATAGATGGCGCAGCCGCATTTTCTATGTCTAATTGCCTTATTTCCATTTCCAGTATATGTTGTTTAGCCCGATTCTCTTTATTATGAAATGCTTGGGAGGAGATTAATGCTCCTCGAGCAAATGCTTTAAATGTTTCCCAGAGAAGGGAGGCAGAAGTTCCGGGGCGATCATTAGCCACGAAAAACATATTAATCTGTTTAATAAGATATTCATGACACACTTTTTCATTTTAAATTTGGGAGTTAAGTCTCCATTGCGTCTGTTTCTCGGCCATTCCGCTTAATTTAATCATAAATGTTAAGGGTGCATGGTCCGAGATTATAATATTATGATATTTCGAGTTGTAGGTAAATGGGATGAGTTTGGCGTCTACTAAAAAATAGTCTATTCTTGAATAGGTTTTATGTACCGATGAGTACAATTAGTATTCTCGTCCGGTTGGGTTTTCAATTCTCCAGACATCCTTGATGTTAGGAGGATTAATATATGAGTTTAGAAATTCACTTGACTGGGATTAAACATGAAGCGGACAGTGTTGTGCTGACCTGGAAGGTTCCGGACTCCTTGTCGGTCATGTCCCACAGTGAGAAGTCGGTCTCCCCGGTCCCCGTGTTCGTCCATCGTCAGAAGCCCCGTCACTCCTTCAACAGACGGAGACAATGAAGCCCCACACACTGGGAGTAACCACAGCCTCCCCCCCCACCACACCTCCCTCCCCCACACCCTCTCTCCTTCCCTCTCCCTCCCTCTCTCCCTCCACTCTCTCCCTCTATCTCTCTCCCTCCTTCTCTTCCTCTCCCTCGCTCTCTCTCCCTCTCCCTCCCACTCTCTCTCTCCCTCTCCCTCTCCCTCTCCCTCTCCCTCTCCCTCTCCCTCTCTCCCTCCCTTCCTCCCTCTCTCCCTCTCCCTCTCTCTCTCTCTCCCTCTCTCTCTCCCTCTCTTCCTTTCTCCCTCCCTCTCTTCCTCTCTCTCCCACTCTCTGTCTCCCTCTCTCCCTCCCTCTCTCTCTCCCCTCCATCCCTCTCCCTCTCCCTCTCCCTCTCCCTTTCTCCCTCTCCCTCTCTCCCTCTCTCCCTCTCTCTCCCTCTCTCCCTCTCTATCCCTCTCTCCCTCTCCCTCTCTCCCTCTCCCTCTCTCTCTCTCTCTCTCTCCTCCCTCTCTCCCTCTCCCCTCCCTCTCTCCATCTCTCCCTCACCTCTCAAGGTACGGTTCCACATCCTCTGGGTGATGGCGGCAGCATCACGGGTCGTGCCACCTCGCGCCAACGTCTCGTTCAGCGCGTGGGGCGTACAGCATGATGCCATCGTAGAACGAGCCCGCGATATAATTCATCTGTTGAACAGGGGGGTGAAGCAGAGATCAGGCCCATCAACCGGATTGGGGGGCAGATCTTATAGAAACATAGAAACATAGACAATAGGTGCAGGAGTAGGCCATTCGGCCGTTCGAGCCTGCACCGCCTTTCAATATGATCATGGCTGATCATCCAACTCAGTATCCCGTACCTGCCTTCTCTCCATACCCCCTGATCCCTTTAGCCACAAGGGCCAACATCTAACTCCCTCTTAAATATAGCCAATGAACTGGCCTCAACTACCTTCTGTTGGCAGAGAATTCCACAGATTCACCACTCTCTGTGTGAATTTTATTTTTCTCATCTCGGTCCTAAAAGACTTCCCCCTTATCCTTAAACTGTGTGACCCCTTGTTCTGGACTTCCCAACATCGGGAACAATCTTCCTGCATCTAGCCTGTCCAACCCCTTAAGAATTTTGTACGTTTCTATAAGATCCCCCCTCAATCTTCTAAATTCCAGCGAGTACAAGCCGTGTCTATCCAGTCTTTCTTCATATGAAAGTCCTGCCATCCCAGGAATCAGTCTGGTGAACCTGGTTATAGACCCAGACAATAGAGGTGTCTGAAATCATGAGAGGAATAGATCGGACAGATGCACAGAGCAGGGGAATCGAGGACCAGAGGACAGAAGTTCAATGTGAATAGACAATAGGTGCAGGAGTAGAGGCCATTCAGCCCTTCGAGCCAGCACCGCCATTCAATGTGATCATGGCTGATCATCCCCAATCAGTACCCCGTTCCTGCCTTCTCCCCATATCCCACCATTCCCTGGGAGCCAAATCGAACTCTCTTGAAAACATCCAGTAAATTGTCCAATCCCTTAAGAATATTATATGTTTCCTGACCCCGCTATCTTTAAGAGCCCTATCTAATTCTCTCTTGAAAGCATCCAGAGAACCCGGCCTCCACCGCCTGTTTCCACACTGTATCACTCTATGACTAGTGTAGATGGGGGCATGTTGGCCGGTGTGGGCAAGTCGGGCCGAAGGGCCTGTTTCCACACTGTATCACTCTATGACTAGTGTAGATGGGGCATGTTGGTTAGTATGGGCAAGTCGGGCCGAAGGGCCTGTTTCCACACTGTATCACTCTATCACTAGTGTAGATGGGGCATGTTGGTTAGTATGGGCAAGTCGGGCCGAAGGGCCTGTTTCCACACTGTATCATTCTATGACTAGTGTAGATGGGGCATGTTGGCCGGTGTGGGCAAGTCGGGCCGAAGGGCCTGTTTCCACACTGTATCACTCTATGACTAGTGTAGAATGGGGCATGTTGGTTAGTATGGGCAGGTCGGGCCGAAGGGCCTGTTTCCACACTGTATCACTCTATGACTAGTGTAGATGGGGCATGTTGGTTAGTATGGGCAGGTCGGGCCGAAGGGCCTGCTGCATCATTCCGTGACTCACCAGTGTGTCCTCGATGGTGAAGTTGAAGTGCTCGGCCGCGCAGTGTTTCAGGTCTTGCACGAAGATACCGTACTCCGGGTTCTCCGGCTCCCTGTAGGTGATGACCATTACTGCCTGGTGTAGGGGGGGGGGGGACACACACACACACAGGGTTAATCCTTGACCTCCTGCCCAAAGATCCTATAGCGGAGCAAGAAGGACCACTTCTGCAAATGCAATCGGCTCACGTGTAGTACACAACGGAGCCCTTTCGTTCATCCATTTTAGTAACCCGACCCGACCCGACCCGATCCGACCCGCAGTGTAATCAACGTTGCGGGGGAACAGTTTGCGTTAATAAATTATAATTCTGAAAATGAGGAGAAGATTTTTACCAAATAACTTTTTTTGATTTTTACCAGGATGTTTCCGTCACCGGCTTCCGTCTCCGCGCTAGTTATCTTTGCTCCGCTGCGACGGGATCTTTGGTGGGGAGACGGAAGCCGGTTACGGAAATGGGGCCGAAAATTACGCGCGAACCTGCCCGTGACCGTACCACGTCTTTTTCGTCGAGTGGTCTTATCTTGCTCGCTGTAGGATCTTTGGGTCCTGCCCGCTCCACACCCCCTCAGCTTCCGTCCAGACGCGCCCCAGCGTTCCCACGTTACCGCCTGATGGCGTTAGCGGTCCCGAATGGCCTCCTCCTGCACCTATTGTCTATGTTTTTATGCTAATACAATGCAGGTTCCGTTGATGATTTGAGATCTTGGACGGAGAGATCTGTTCTTGTTAGTGACTGGTTCGGGGATAAATGTGGATGTTTTGAGTTTAATCTACACGTGGGTCATGAAGGCAATAGACAATAGACAATAGGTGCAGGAG
>JAXLNO010000469.1:52550-55050 GCA_038087875.1 Malacoraja senta | reverse complement strand
TGCTTCTGATCGAAAATTAAAAATAACTTTGGGCCTCTTGGATGCACTGGATGAAAATTCCTGCTTCCCCCTCCACGATGGTTCCCGCAGGAGACCAAGACTGGGAGAGGGGAGCCAGAGACTGCGGAAGGGGGCTGGAGAAGGGAAAAAAAAAGCACACACACGCACACACATGGGGAGGGGATCTGTTGGTAATCAGAATACCACCCCGGAGAGTTGTGAATCTGTGGAATTCTCTGCCGCAGAAGGCAGTGGAGGCCAAATCACTGGATGTTTTCAAGAGTATGTGTGCAGTTTTGCTCTCCTAATTTGAGGAAGGACATCCTTGTGATCGTAGGCAGTGCAGCGTAGGTTCACGTGATTTGATCCCTGGGATGGCGGGACTGTCGTATGAGGAAAGATTGAAAAGACTAGGCTTGTATTCACTGGAGTTTAGAAGGATGAGGGGAGGGGAGGGGATCGTATAGAAACGTATAAAATTATAAAAGGACTGGACAAGCTAGATGCAGGAAAAATGTTCCCAATGTTGGGCGAGTCCAGAACAGGGCCACACAGTCTTAGAATAAAGGGAGGTCTTTAAGACTGAGGTGAGAAAAACTTTTTCTTTTCCACCCAGAGAGTTGTGAATTTATGGAATTCCTGCCACAGAGGGCAGTGGAGGCCAAGTCACTGGATGGATTTAAGAGAGAGTTAGATAGAGCTCTGGGGGCTAGTGGAGTCAAGGGATATGGGGAGAAGGCAGGCACGGGTTATTGATAGGGGACGATCAGCCATGATCACAATGAATGGCGGTGCTGGCTCGAAGGGCCGACTGGCCTCCTCCTGCACCTATTTTCTATGTTTCTATGTTTCTAAGAGAGAGTTCGATTTAGCTGTTAGGGCTAAAGGAATCAAGGGATGTGGGGAGGAAGCAGGAATGGGGTACTGATCACACTGACAGATTCCTATCTAAATGGCGTCAAGTTGGGAAAAGTGGAAGTACAACTGGATCTGGGGGTCCTTGTTCATCAGTCTATGAAAGTAAGCATGCAGGTACGCAGGCAGTGAAGAAAGCGAATGGCATGTTGGCCTTTATAACAAGAGGAGTCGAATATAGCAGTAAAGAGGTCCTTCTGCAGTTGGACAGGGCCCTAGTGAGACCACACCTGGAGTATTGTGTGCAGTTTCGGTCCCCTAATTTGAGGAAGGACATTCTTGCTATTGAGGGAGCCTAGCGTAGGTTTACCAGGTTAATTCCCAGGATGGCGGGACTGTCATATGCTGACAGAATGGAGCGGCTGGGCTTGTACACTCTGGAGTTTAGAAAGGATGAGAGGGTATCTCATTGAAACATGTAAGATTGCTAAGGGTTTGGACACGCTAGAGGCAGGAAACATGTTCCCGATGTTGGTGGAGTCCAGAACCAGGGGCCACAGTTTAAGAATAAGGGGTCGGCCATTTAGAACGGAGACGAGGAACACTTTTAGACACAGAGAGTGGTGAGTCTGTGGAATTCTCTGCCTCAGAGGGCGGTGGAGGCCGGTTCTCTGGATGCTTTCTAGAGAGAGCTAGATAGGGCTCTTAAAGATAGCGGAGGTCAGGGGATATGGGGAGAAGCAGGAACGGGGTTACTGATTGGGGATGATCAGCCCATGATCACTTGAATGGCGGTGCTGGCTCGAAGGGCCAAAATGGCCTACTCCTGCACCTATTGTCTATTGTCTATTGACTAGTTCGGGGATAAATGTGGATGTTTTGAGTTGTATCTACACGTGGGTCATGAAGGCAATAGACAATAGGTGCAGGAGGAGCCATTCGGCCCTTCGAGCCAGCACCACCATTCATTGTGATCATGGCTGATCGTCCCTATCAATAACCCGTGCCCTGCCCTTCTCCCCATACCCCTTGACTCACCAGCCCTAGAGCTCTATCTAACTCTCTCTTAAATCCAACCAGTGACTTGGCCTCACTGCCCTCTGTGGCAGGGAATTCCACAAATTCACAACTCTCTGGGAAAAAGTCTTTTCTCACCTCAGTCTTAAATGGCCTCCCCTTTATTCTAAGACTGTGTGGCCCCTGGTTCTGGATATTGGCTGGTGATGCCAAGTTGGGCCGAAGGGCCTGTTTCCACGCTGTATCACTCTATGACTAGTGTAGATGAGGCATGTAAGCAGGCGTGGGCAAGTTGGGCCGAAGGGCCTGTTTCTGTGACACTGTGGCTAGTGTAGATGGGCATGTTGGCCAGGGTGGGCAAGTTGGGCGAAGGGCCTGTTTCCATGCTGTATCACTCTATGACTAGTGTAGATGGGGCATGTCGGCCGGCATGGGCAAGTTGGGCCGAAGGGCCTGTTTCCGTGACACTGTGACTAGTGTAGATGGGGCATGTTGGTCAGTGTGGGCAAGTTGGGCCTGTGTTTCCAGGCTTTATCACACGTTGGCTGGCGTGGGCAAGTTGGGCCGAAGGGCCTGTTTCTGTGACACTGTGGCTAGTGTAGATGGGGCATGTTGGGTCAGCGTGGGC
>JAXLNO010000469.1:0-52350 GCA_038087875.1 Malacoraja senta | reverse complement strand
ACAGGGGTTTATAGGTGTTTAACATAGAAACATAGAAACATAGAAATTAGGTGGCAGGAGTAGGCCATTCGGCCCTTCGAGCCTGCACCCGCCATTCAATATGATCATGGCTGATCATCCAACTCAGTATCCCGTACCTGCCTTCTCTCCATACCCTCTGATCCCTTTAGCCGCAAGGGCCACATCTAACTCCTCTTAAATATAGCCAATGAACTGGACTCGACTACCCTCTGTGGCAGAGAGTTCCAGAGATTCACCACTCTCTGTGTGAAAAAAGTTCTTCTCATCTCGGTTTAAAGGATTTCCCCCTTATCCTTAAGCTGTGACCCCTTGTCCAAGACTTCCCCAACATCGGGAGCAATCTTCCTGCATCTAGCCTGACCAACCCCTTAAGAATTTTGTAAGTTTCTATAAGATCCCCTCTCAATCTCCTAAATTCTAGAGAGTATAAACCAAGTCTATCCAGTCTTTCTCCATAAGACAGTCCTGACATCCCAGGAATCAGTCTGGTGAACCTTCTTTGCACTCCCTCTATGGCAATAATGTCCTTCCTCAGATTTGGAGACCAAAACTGTACGCAATAATCCAGGTGTGGTCTCACCAAGACCCTGTACAACTGAAGTAGAACCTTCCGGCTCCTATACTCAAATCCTTTTGCTATGAAAGCTAACATACCATTCGCTTTCTTCACAGCCTGCTGCACCTGCATGCCTACTTTCAATGACTCGTGTACCATGACACCCAGGTCTCGCTGCATCTCCCCTTTTCCTAGTCGGTCACCATTTAGATAATAGACTGCTTTCCTGTTTTTGCCACCAAAATGGATAACCTCACATTTATCCACATTATACTGCATCTGCCAAACATTTACCCACTCACCCAGCCTATCCAAGTCACCTTGCACTCTCCTAGCATCCCCTCACAGCTAACACTGCCCCCCAGCTTAGTGTCATCCGCAAACTTGGAGATATTGCCTTCAATTCCCTCATCCAGATCATTAATATATATTGTAACTAGCTGGGGTCCCAGCACTGAGCCTTGCGGTACCCCACTAGTCACTGCCTGCCATTGTGAAAATGACCCGTTTACTCCTACTCTTTGCTTCCTGTTTGCCAGCCAGTTCTCTATCCACATCAATACTGAACCCCCAATGCCATGTGCTTTAAGTTTGTATACTAATCTCTTATGTGGGACCTTGTCGAAAGCCTTCTGGAAGTCCAGATACACCACATCCACTGGTTCTCCCCTATCCACGCTACTAGTTACATCCACGAAAACTTCCATAAGATTCGTCAGACATCATTTACCTTTCGTAAATCCATGCTGACTTTGTCCAATGATTTCACCACTTTCCAAATGTGCTGCTATCCCATCTTTAATAACTGACTCTAGCAGTTTCCCCAACTACCGATGTTAGACTAACTGGTCTGTAATTCCCGGTTTTCTCTCTCCCTCTCTTCTTGAAAAGCGGGGTTACGTTTGCTACCCGCCAATCCTCAGGAACTACTCCAGAATCTAAAGAATTTTGAAAGATTATTACTAATGCATCCACTATTTCTGGAGCTACTTCCTTAAGTACTCTGGGATGCAGCCTATCTGGCCCTGGGGATTTATCGGCCTTTAATCCATTCAATTTACCCAACACCACTTCCCGACTAACCTGGATTTCACTCAATTCCTCCAACTCCTTTGACCCGCGGTCCTCTGCTATTTCCGGCAGATTATTTATGTCTTCCTTAGTGAAGACGGAACCAAAGTAGTTATTCAATTGGTCCGCCATATCCTTGTTCCCTATGATCAACTCACCTGTTTCTGACTGCAAGGGACCTACATTTGTTTTAACTAATCTCTTTCTTTTCACATATCTATAAAGACTTTTGCAGTCAGTTTTTTTGTTCCCTGCCAGTTTTCTTTCATACCCTATTTTTCCTTTCCTAATTAAGCCCTTTGTCCTCCTCTGCTGGTCTCTGAATTTCTCCCAGTCCTCCGGTATGCTGCTTTTTCTGGCTAATTTGTACGCATCATCCTTCGCTTTGATACCTTCCCTGATTTCCCTTGTTATCCACGGATGCACTACCTTCCCTGATTTATTCTTTTACCAAACTGGGATGAACAATTTTTGTAGTTCATCCATGCAGTCTTTAAATGTCTTCCATTGCATATCCACCGTCAACCCTTTTAGAATTAATTGCCAGTCAATCTTGGCCAATTCACGTCTCATACCCTCAAAGTGACCTTTCTTTAAGTTCAGAACCATTGTGTCTGAATTAACAATGTCACTCTCCATCCTAATGAAGAACTCAACCATATTATGGTCACTCTTGCCCAAGGGGGCACGTACAACAAGACTGCTAACCAACCCTTCCTCATTACTCAATACCCAGTCTAAAATAGCCTGCTCTCTCGTTGGTTCCTCTACATGTTGATTTAGATAACTATCCCGCATACATTCCAAGAAATCCTCTTCCTTAGCAACCCTGCCAATTTGATTCACCCAATCTATATGTAGATTGAAGTCACCCATTATAACTGTTTTGCCTTTGTCGCACGCATTTCTAATTTCCTGTTTGATACCATCTCCAACTTCACTACTACTGTTAGGTGGCCTGTACACAACACCCACCAGCGTTTTCTGCCCCTTCGTGTTTCGCAGTTCTACCCATACCGATTCCACATCCTCGAAACTAATGTCCTTCCTTTCCATTGCGTTAATCTCCTCTCTAATCAGCAACGCTACCCCACCTCCTTTTCCTTTCTCTCTATCCCTCCTGAATATTGAATATCCCTGGATATTCAGCTCCCAGCCTTGGTCACCCTGGAGCCATGTCTCCGTGATCCCAACCATATCATAGTCATTAATAGCTATCTGCACATTCAACTCATCCACCTTATTACGAATGCTCCTTGCATTGAGACACAAAGCCTTCAGAGAGGTTTAGAGAGGTTTACAGGGGCTTGCAGGTGTTTAGAGGTGTTTACATATAGTTTACAGAGGGTTACATGGGTTTCGAGGGGTTTAGATGGCTTTACAGGCGTTTATAGGGTTATTGAGGAGTTTACAGGGGTTTAGAGAGATTTACACGGGGTTTACAGGGGCTTAGATGGTTTAGAGGGCTTCATAGGGGGTTTACATGGATCTAGAGGGGTTTACAGGGGTTTCCACGCGTTTACTGGGGCTTAGGGGGGTTTACAGGGATTTGCAGGGGATTAGAGGTTAGATGGGTTTACAGGTGTTTAGAGGGGTTTACAGGGGTTTAGAGGGATTTACAGGGGTTTAGAGGGGTTTAGAGGGTTTTAGATATGTTTAGAGTGCTTAAAGGGGTTTGCAGGTGTTTGCAGGTGTTTAGAGAGGTTTGAAGGGGGTTTAGAGGGTTTTAGAGAGGTTTGCAGAGGTTTTCATGCGTTTAGAGGGGTTTAAGCTGGTTTAGAGGGATTTATAGGGGTTTAGAGAGTTTTACAGGGGTTTACAGGGCGTTAGGCGTGTTTACATGTGGTTTACAGGGTTAGATGGGTTTAGAGCGCTTTATAGGGGGTTTAGAGGGCGTTAGAGGGGTTTGGATGGGATTTCGAGGGGTTTGGAGGGGATTGGAGAGGGATTGCAGGGGACTGGATAGGTTTAGAGCGGTTTGTATGGGTTTAGAGGGGTTTAGTGGTTTGGAGGGGTTTACAGGGGTTTACAGGGGGTTAGAGGCGTTAACAGGGGGATAGAGGTGTTTAGAGGGGTTTAGATGCGTTTGCAGGGGGTTTACATCTGTTTAGAGGGTTTTAGAGCGATTTAGAGTTGTTTACAGGGGTTTAGTGGGATTTACAGTGTTTAGCGGGGTTTAGAGGGGTTTAAAGGGGTTTACAGGTGTTTACAGGTGTAGAGAGGTTTAGAAGGGTGTACAGGGGTTCAGAGGGTTTTAGAGAGTTTTATAGGGATTTCCAGGAGTTTACAGGCGTTTAGGGGGTTTACAGTGGGTTTAGTTGGGTATAGAGGAGTTTTGAGGGGTTAGAAGTGTTTAGAAGAGTTTAGAGGGATTTGGAGGATTCTGCGGGGGTTTACAGGGGTTTACATGAGTTTACAGTTGTTCAGAGGAATTTAGATTGGTTTACAGGGGTTTAGAGAGATTTTGATATGTTTACAGGGGATTACAGAGGTTTACATGTGTTTAGAGGGGTTTAGAGGGGGATATAGGGATTTTGCAGGGGTTTAGAGGGATTTGCAGGGGTTTAGAAGGGTTTGGAGTGATTTGGAGGGAATTACAGCGGTTTAGCTGGTTTTTGATGGGTTTAGATGGGTTAGAGGGATTTAGAGTGGTTTCCAGGGGTTTAAATGTTTTTACTGGTGTTTAGAGAGCATTGAGTTTAGAGGGGTTTAGAGGAGTTTAGGGTGGTTTAGAGAGGTTTAGGGAGCTTTACATTGTGTTTTCCGGGGTTTAGAGCGGTTTACATGAGGTTTAAAGAGGGTTTAGAGGGCTTTATAGGGCTTTATAGTGTTTAGATGAGTTTACAGGGGGGTTTAAAGCGGTTTAGGGGGGTCTATACGGGTTTAGAGGGGGTTTTCATGGGTTTACAGGGGTTTACATTGAGTTTGCAGGGCGGTTAGATAGGTTTGGAGGGGATTCTAGGGGTCTGGAGATGTTTAGAGCGGTTTGGAGGGGTCTGGAGTGGTTTAGAGGGGTTTAGAGGGGGTAGAGGTGTTTGGAGGGTTTAAGAAGGGTTTAGAGGGGGTTGGAGAGATTTTGAGGGGTTTAGAGATGTTTACAGATGTTTACAGAGGTTTACTGGGATTTAGTTTTTAGGGTAGAGAGGTTTACAGGGCTTTAAAGAGTTATAGAGAGGATTGCAGGGGTTCACATTGGTTTAGAGGGGTTTAGAGGGCTTTAGATGAGTTAGGGTGGTTTAGAGAAATTTAGAGGGGTTTACCGTGGTTGACAAGGGATTACAGGTGTTTAGTGAGGTCTCGAGCGGTTTCGAGTTCAAGTTCAAGTTCAAGTTACTTTGTTGTCATGTGTCCCTGATAGGACAATGAAATTCTTGCTTTGCTTCAGCTCAATAGAACATAGAAGGCATTCACTACAAAACAGATCAGTGTGTCCGTATACCATTCTATAAATATATACACACATGAATCAATATACTGATTACAGGAGCTCCAAGGCCATTTGAGGGTTTTAGCGGTGTTTACATGGGTTTAGAGGGGTTACAGGGGTTTAGAGGTGTTCGGATGGGATTTACAGTGGTTTAGAGGGTTTTAGATGTGTTTTGAGGGGTTTAGAGAGGTTTACAGTGCTTCAGATGGGTTTAGAGTGGTTGAGAGGGGTTTACGGGGTTTAGCGGTGTTTATATGGGTTTTCAGGGGATTAAAGGGGTTTACAGGGGGGTTGGAGGGGTTTACAGGGGTTTAGATGGGTTTACAGGTGTTTCGATGGGTTATGAGGGGTTTAGATGCGTTTAAATGGGGTTCACATGGCTTCAGAGGGGTTTAGAGGGGTGTAAAGAGGGTTTAGGTAGGTTTACGGGGGGTTAGAGGGATTTAGAATAGTTTAGAGGAGTTTACATGGGTTTACAGGGCTTTAGAGAGGTTTAAAGTGGTTAAGAGCGTTTAGAGAGATTTAGTGGTTTACAGGGGTTAGAGGAGTTAACAGGTGGTTAGACGTGTTTAGAGCGGTTTAGATGCGTTTACATTGGATTTACAGGTGTTTCGATGGGTTTAGAGGGATTTGGAGTTGTTTACCGGGGTTTAGAGATGTTGAGAAAGGTTTACATGGGTCTACATGGATTTACAAGGGTTTAGAGGGGTTTAGCGGGGTTTACAGGGGTTCACATGTGTTTAGAAGGATTTACAGGGGTTTCGAGCGGTATCGAGGGTTTCAGATCGGTTTAGCGGGGTTTAGATGGGTTTATAGGGGTGTACAGGTGTTTACACGTGGATAGACGTTCAGATGGGTTTACAGGGGTTTAGAGGGTTTTCGACATGTTTACATGGGTTTAGAGCGGTTTTAAAGTGTGTTAGGGGGGATTACATGGGGGGTTTAGACGGGTTTACAGGGGTTTAGGGGAGTTTACCATCGTTTACAGGTGTTTAGATGGATTTAGAGGGTTTTACAGGGGGTTACAGGGCGTTTACATGTGTTTAAAGAGGATTCTGGTTGTTTACATGGGGTTTAGCGGGGTTTAGAGTATTTTAGATAGCTTTACATGGGTTTGGAGGGCTTTAGTGGTTTAGAGTGGTTTACATGGGGTTTACAGGAGTTCAGATGGGGTTAGTAGTGTTTAGAGGGCATTTTAGATGTTTAGATGGGATTAGAGGGGTGTACATGTGTTTACAGGCGTTTACAGAGGTTTAGCGGAGTGTTCAGGAGTTTAGAGGTGCTTACAGTGTGTTTACATGGGTATAGAGGGGTTTAGAGGGGATTGGGCGGGTTTGGAGGAGTTTGCATGGAATTTAGAGGTGTTTAGATCTGTTCTCAGCTGTTTAGAGGGGTTTCAATGGGTTTCCCGGGGAAAGAGGGGTTTAGGGTGGTTTAGAGGGGTTTAGAGTGGTTTAGATGTGTTTATAGGGGTTTAGAGGGGTTTAGAGTGGTTTGCAGGGGTTTACAGGCGTTTGCAGAGGTTTTGATGGATGTTCAGGGGTATAGAGTGGGTTAGATGCGTTTACAGCGGTTTACAGGGGTTTCTGGGGATCTAGAGTGATTTAGATGGGGTTACCCGGGATTAGAGATGTTTAGAGAGGTTTACATGGGGGGTTTAGACTGGTTCAGAGGTGTTTAAAGGTGTTTAGGGGGCGGTTACAGTGGTTTAGATGGGTTTACATTGGTTTAGTGGTTTAGAGGGTTTTATAGGGGTTTAGAGTTGTTTACTGGGGTTTAGATGTGTTTAGAGAGGTTTACGTGGGTTTACAGGAGTTTAGATGGGTTTACGGGGTTTACAGTGGGTTTAGAAGGACTTACAGGGGTTTAGAGGGTGTTATAGGGTTTTAGTTGGGTTTAGAGAGCTTTACAGGGGATTTACAGGTATTTACAGGTGCAGAGAGGTTTAGAGGGGTCTACAGGGGGTTTAGAGGGGTTTAGAGTAGTTTGCAAGGGTTTAGAGGGGTTTACATGAGGTTTCATGGGGTTTACATGGGTTTAGAGCGGTTTAGAGGGCTTTATACGGGGTTTAGAGGGGTTTAGATAGGTTTAGAGGGGTTTATAGGTGTTTGTAGGTGTTTAGAGAGTTTAGACGGGATTACTGGGGAGGGGTTTAGAGGGTTTTAGAGAGGTTTACAGGGGATTAGAGGGGTTTACAGCGGTTTAGGTGGATTACATGGTGTTTACAGCGGTTTAGGGGGGTTACAAGGGGTTGGCAGGGGTTTAGATGGGTTTGGAGGGGTTTAGAGCGGTTTGGAGGGGTTTGGGATGAGAGGGGTTTAGTGGGGGTTACAGGAGTTTGGAGGGGATTACAGGGGTTTACAGGATTGTATAGGGGATTAGAGTGTTTAGAGGGGTTTACAGCGGTTTACAGGGATTTAGAAGGATTTACAGGAGTTTAGAGGGGTTTGTGGGTTTTAGATGGGTTCAGCGGGGTTTAGAGGGGTTTACAGGGCTCTACAGGTGTTTAAAGGTGTAGAGAGGTTTAGAGGGGTTTACAGGGGTGTAGAGGGTTTTGAAGAGGTTTACATGGGTTTAGATGGGTTTAGGGGTTTACATGGGGCTTACAGGGGCTTAAGGGGGTATACGTGGTGTTTACAGGGGGATTAGATGGGTTTAGAGGTGTTTACATGGCTTTATAGTGGTTTAGAACGGTTTAGAGGAGTTTACAGGAGGTTAGAGGGGTTTAGCGGGATTTATTGGTGTTCAGAGGCGTTTAGAGTGGTTCACAGTGGTTTAGACGGCTTTACATGGGCTTTACAGTGGTTTATAGGGGGGTTTAGAGTGCTTTCTGTGGGGTTTAGAGCGGTTTAGTGGGGTTTGGAGGGGTTTGGAGTGGTTCGGAGAGGTTTGGAGAGGTCTGGAGAGGTTTAGAGCAGGCGGGGTTTGGAGTGGGTTTAGATGGGTTTAGAGAGGGTTATAGGGTTTTCGAGGGTTTAGAGGGATCTACATGGGTTTAGGGGGATTAACATGGGTTTACAGGGGTTTAGAGTTTTTTAAATGGGTTTAGAGGCGTTTATGGTTTTATAGGTGGTTTTAGAGGGACAGAGGGGTTTGTAGGTTTTTACCTGTGTTTACAGGTATTTCGAGAGGTTTAGAGTGGTTTAGAGGGTGTTTAGAGGGGGTTAGAGGTTTTTAGAGTGGTTTACATGGGTAGAGGGGTTTACGGGAGTTTAGGAGGGGTTTACATGGGGTTTACAGGCGTATAGTGGATTAGAGGGTTTTAGAGGGGTTCACATTGGTTTACAGGTATTTAGAGGGGTTTAGAGAGGTTTAGATGTGTTTAGAGGGGCTTACATTGGGTTTACAGGGGGTTTAAATTTTTCTAGAGGGCTTTATAGGGGGTTTACATCGGGTCTAGAGCGGTTTACAGGCGTTTACCGGGGCTTAGAGGGGTTTACAGGGGTTTGCAGGGGATAATAAGTGTTTAGAGAAGTTTACACAGGTTTAGAGGGGTTCACGGGTGTTTAGTGAGGGTTAGAGGGGGTTAGAGGGATTTAGATGGGTTTAGCGGGGTTTAGATGGGTTTATAGGCGTGTACCCGTGTTTACAGGTGGATAGAGGTTCAGAGGGGTTTACAGGGGGTTTATAGGGTTTTAGAGAGGTTTACATGGGTTTAGAGGGGTTTAAAAGGTGTTAGAGGGGCTTGCATAGGGGGTTTAGACCGGTTTACAGGGGTTTAGAGGTGTTTGCAAGCGTTTACATGTGTTTATATGGGTTTAGAGGGGTTTACAGGGGTTTACAGGGGTTTACAGGGGCATTTGCATGTGTTTAGAGAGGATTCGAGTTGTTTACATGGGGTTTAGAGGGGTTTAGAGTGTTTTAGATAGCTTTACATTGGTTTGGAGGGCTTTACAGTGGTTTAGAGTGGTTTACATGGGGTTTACAGGGAGTCAGATGGGGTAGAAGGGTTTAGAGGGCTTTATATGTGTTTAGAGGGAATTAGAGGGGTGTACAGGGGTATACAGACGTTTACAGAAGTTTAGGGGGTGTTTACAGGGGTTTAGAGGTGTTTACAGGGTGTTTACATAGGTGTACAGGAGTTTACAAGCGTTTACACGTATTTATATGTGGTTAGAGGGTTTACAGGGGTTTACATACCGACTAGATATCGCCCATGTGATAGACGTATGCAACTGCTGTGGTGATATCAATCTGGAGCTGAACATGTAAATCATGCATAGCAAAACAATTCACTTTTAAGCCATAGAATGCTCCCAGCAATTCTATATAGTTAATACCATGCGCCTGAAGAATTAATGCCTCATGCACATTCCATCTGCCGCCGCAGCTAGAATTGGTATCAGTGGCTCCCCATCCGAAGGCACTCACATCGGTTTTTAAAACAACTGAAGGTTGATTAGCCAGAATTTTAATAGAGCAACGTGAAACATTCGTTATCCACCACTGTAACTCAGTAATGGCTTCAACTGGCCACCGCATGAGTCTATCGAAATGACCTGCATGTGCTTTGAGTGCCTATTCCTTAGCACGTTGCAAATTTTGATAATGTAAAGGCCCAAATTGTACTCCAGGGAAAGCAGGCACTAATTTGCCAATTACACTAGCCACTCGTCGAATGGAGGATTGCTGCTCGTCAACAAGATTGGTACAAGCTTCCATTAATTCTAATCTCTTGCTTCTAGGCCGAGACACTAACATGTGAGTTGAATCAATGGTGAACCCCAAATAATCAATGATTCTAGATGGTATCAATTTTGATTTAGCTGGAGGGATGAGAAACCCCAACTTCTCAAACATATGTTTAGTGACTGACAGACAATTCAGCTGATTCCTGAGTCTTGCCTATGATTAGAACATCATCTAAATAGGCCATCACAATATGACTCTGAGCCCAGAGTAAACCTAACACCGGTTTCAACAACTGTGTAAATAGTGTAGGAGCTGAGGTTAACCCATTAGGCAATGCTTTAAACTGTCAAAATTGTCTCATCCAGCTAAATTTCAAATATCTCCGGTGATCGTAATGAATCGGCACTGAATAATACGCATCTTTCAGATCTATACATGCCATATAACATCCTTTGGGAACCAATTGTTTAGCAGTAACAAAAGTTTCCATTTTGAAATGTTTATACTGGAGATAGGAATTAAGTCGAGATAGATCAAGAATGATTCGACACCCACCATCCTTCTTTTGTCTATGAAAAATATTAGACACAAATTGATGAGATTGATGAACCGACTTCTCAATTACCCCTTTTTTAAGTAAGGTTTTAATTTCAGCGTTTACCTGTAAAGATTCTGATTATGAAAACACCAATGTCCGACTCGGTGTATGTTGTGTGGGTGGACGCAATTTAAAAATGAACTCAATTCGGAACACCTGAAGATCTCCAGTATAAACGAATCTGATGTTATGCAGCACCATTCAATGAAGAACAACTGCAATCTACCCCCAACTTGTGACTGCTCCATATATGACATGTCCTGAACCGAACCAGATCTACCTACCTCCATAATCGCTGGTGGATACCTTTGCCTCCGAGCTCTGGAGGGAATAAGTGTTGGGGTACGCCAATTGCGCACAGATGGCAGAGCCTGGCTTTGTCCTTGACCCGAACCAGCCTCAGTGAACCGTCTATAGGGGTGCAATCGGCGAAACGGTCTTTTACCGGTCGATTGTGCTTTAATGAGACCGACAGTCTTCGCCTCGTCATCCAGTTCTCTGACCTGTTTTGACAGATCCTCACCGAACAACAGGTTCGGCGGCTGCACATTGGTTGTTTTGCACAAAGCTGCAAACTTTGGGTTGAGAGTTGGTCTTATTGCACTTTTCCGAAGACAATTTATTTCGAAAAGTGCATTGCACATAAGTGCCAAAGTATCCTGCTGAATATCAGACAGGGGCGCCCCATCGACTGATCTTGCAAATGCAGTAATGCCTGACCCAAGCAGCTTTAAGAACTTTTGGATTCTTAACTCCTGGGCTCTGATGCTTGCACCCATGTGCCCCCAAATGGCATGGTTAACAGTAGGCACTTTTATTGAGGCACAGTTAGTAGGTGTCTCATATTTGTTCGTTGTTTCTTCCATCGTTAAATCCTGTAACTGATGGGAAGGCATATAATTCATGGTTCTGGCCAGGTCTTCGTCCAATGGCTCACCAGTTCCTGTTGGTATGGCGAATTTAGATGCCATGTCCGGCACCCCTGGCTCTTGGCTCTCATGCCTTGGGGTATGCTGCTCCGCAATACCTCCAACCTCAGGGTCGGAACAAAACTGCCCCGGTAAGCTCGCCTCCTCCATGAGGGAGACATTATGCAGCCCTTCTAAAGGTGCTGCTGCCATGGGCCCCCAAGAAGACCCGCGGATATAAGGCTCCTCGTCACGGAGCAGATCTTCCCTATGCAGCCTTCCAGTAGAGGCTGCTCCCACGGGCCCATGGGGTGACCCACGGATATAAAGTTCCTCCAGGAACATGTCATGATGGAGCATCCTCTCCATCAGGTGCTCCATCTTTGCTAGACGTCCACAGACGTCGCTGATAGTGGGAGGAGAATCCTCCTGGCCCGACTCATCAGAGTCCACGGGCCTTACTGATTCTTTGGTGGCTTTTCTCCCCACAGGGGTAGCCATGGTGCTGTCAATCGGCACCTGAATAGCTGCCACTCGCCGGACTGCCAGCGGCTCAGAAGGTGAAATGGGCGCCGGCCCGCTGTCCGCACTCCCGCGGTCTTCTCCAGCTGTTTTCCCGGCGGCGCGCATCAGCCTTCCTTTCACCGCCTTCTCCATATTCCTGCTAGCTCCTGTAAACCAGACTTACAGACCGCAAAAGACGACCACAGTGAGTTTTTAAAAACTTACCTGCGGGTTTTTAATTTACCGCTGATGGAGTTGCGCCCTGCCAGCCCGTCGTTGCGCCATGCGTCTGATGTAATGACGCGCATGCGCCCTGGCGGGGCTTCTTCACGGAATCACTCGCGTGACTCCGAAGTAAAATTCCTCTGAACACCTCTAACCTCCTCCAAAGCAGTCTAAACCCCTCTAAACCCCACTAAACCCTCTAAGCACCTCTAAATCCCTCTAACCCTTCTACGTTCCTCTATGCCCATCTAGTCCTCTAAATCTCCAAACCCCTCGAAACCCATCAAAACCCCTCTAAACATCAGCTAACCCCCTCTAACCCACTCTAAACCCATCGAAACCCCTCGAAACCCCTCGAAACCCATCTAAAACCCTCTAACATCACTATACCTCTCTAAACCCCTCTATACCCCTCGAAACCAATCTAAAGCACTCTAAACCAATCTAAACCCCTCTAACGCCCTCTAAGCAATTCTAAAGCCCTCTGAACCCCTCTAAACCAATGGAAACACCTTCGAAACCCATCTAAATCATCCGAAAGTCCTCTAAATACCTCTAAACAATTCCAAGTCCCCCCAAGCACCTCTGAACCACTGTAAACAGGTCTAAGCCCCTTTAAAGCTCTCTAAGACCCTCGAAACCCCTCTAACCACGTATAAACCCCTCTAAACCACTCTAATCTCTTCTAACCCTTCTAAACCGCTCCAACGCCCTCTAAACCGCTCTAAACCCTTCTAAACCTATCTAAACCTCTCCAACCAACTGTAACACCCTCTACCCACTACGAAACAACCATCTAACCCCTCTAAACCTCTTAACCGCTCTAAAGCCCTCTAAACACCTTTAAACTGCTCTAAAGCCCTCTAACCCTATTTACGCTCTTCTAAACACTCTAAACACCTCAAAATCCCTCTAAACTTCTCCGTCCCTCTAAAACTCACTAAACCTCTCTAACCCCTCTACCCCTCTAAGCCACTCAGAACCCCTCGAAACCACTCTAAACCTCTCTAAACCCCTCTAAAACCCCGTAAATACATTCAAACACCTCTAAACCCCTCTATCCTCTCAAAACCCCTCTGAACCACTCTAAACCCTTCTAAAACCCCCTCTAAACCCCATCTAATGCCACCTGAACACATCTAAAGCCCTCTAAGTCCACACTAATTCCCTCTAAACACCTCTAACCCGCTCTAAACCTCTCCAAAATACTATATCCCAATAAACACATCTAAACACATCTAAACACCTGGAAATCCCTCTAACTCCCTCTAACCCACTCTAAGCCTCTCCAAACCACTAACCCCCTCTAGCCACCTCTAAACCCCCCAAAACCATCTACACCCCGCTAAACCCCTCTAAACCTGTCTAAACCAATCTAACCCCCTCGAACCCCCTCTACCAACTTCTAATCCGCCCTTAAGCCCTCTCACCCCTCTATCAATCTCAACCTCTCATAACCCGTCTAAACCCCTCTAAACCACTCCAGACCCCTCTAAATCCCTCTAAACACCTCTAAAGCACTATAATAATTTCTAAACCCCTCTAACACCTCTAAACCGCTCTAAACCGCTCTAAACCTCTTGAAACCCATCGAAATCCCTCTAACTCTCTCGAAACCTCCTAAACCTCTAAGCCCCTCTGAGCCCCACTAAACCCCTCTAAACCCCTCTAAACCGCTCTAAATGCCTTTAAACACCTCTAAACCCGTCTAAGCCCTCCATAGTCCCTCTAAACCACTCTACACCCCTCCAAACCACTCTAAATCCCTCGAAACCGCTCTAAACCACTCTAAAGCACTATAAACCCATATAAAGCCCACTAAACAAATGTAAATCACTCTAAAGCCCCCTTAACCCATTTAAAACACTCGAAAACCCTCGAAACCCCTCTAATACTCTCTAACTTACTAAACACCTCTAAACACCACACCCTCGAACCCCCTCAACCCCCTCTAAACCCCCTCAAAACCATTCTAAAGATCTCTATCCATCTAAAACACCCTAAACCTAAATCTTTAGAGTGGACAGCTATCTGCAAAGCCAAAAGAGATGGGGGAGATATTGAACAATTTCTTTTCTTCGGTATTCACCAAGGAGAATGATATTGAGTTATGTGATGTAAGGGAAACAAGTAGAGTAGCTATGGAAACTATTAGATTCAAATAAGCGGAAGTACAGACACTTATGAAACATATAAAAGTGGATAAGTCTCCAGGTCCTGACAGGATATTCCCTAGGATATTGAGGGAAGTTAGTTTAGAAATAGCAGGGGCTATGACATAAATATTTCCAATGTCATTAGAAACGAGAATGGTGCCGGAGAATAGGCGTACTGCGCATGTTGTTCCATTGTTTAAAAAGGGTTCTAAGAGTAAACCTGGCAATTATAGACCTGTTAGATTGACATCAGTGGTGGGCAAATTAATGGAAAGGATAATTAGAGATAATATATATAAGCATCTGGATAAACAGGGTCTGATTAGGAACAGTCAACATGGATTTGTGCCTGGAAGGTCATGTTTGACTAATCTTCTTGAATATTTGAAGAGGTTACTAGGGAAATTGGTGAGGGTAAAGCGGTGGATGTTGTCTATATGGACTTCAGTATGGCCTTTGACAAGGTTCCACATGGAAGGTTGGTTAGGAAGGTTCAATTGTTGAGTATTAATGGTGGAATAGCAAGATGGATTCAACAGTTGCTGAATGGGAGATGCCAGAGGTGGATGGCTGTTTGTTAGGTTGGAGGCCGGTGACTAGTGGGGTGCCTCATGGATCTGTGTTGGGTCCACTGTTGTTTGTCATATACACCAATGATCTGGTTGATGGTTTGGTAAATTGGATTAGTAAGTATGCAGATGATACTAAGAAAGGTGGTGGTGTGGAAAATGAAGTAGATTTTCAAAGTCTACAGAGAGATTTAGGCCATTTGGGAGAGTGTGCTGAAAGATGGCAGATTGAGTTTAATGCTGATAAGTGTGAGGTGCGACATCTTGGCAGGACAAATCAAAATAGGACGTGCATGGTAAATGGTAGCGAATTGAGGAATGCAGTTGAACAGAGGGATCTAGGAATAACTGTGCATAGTTCCCTGAAGGAGGAATCTCATGTAGATTGGGTCTACATATTTCCGGCAAGGTCACCATATTTCCGGCAAGGCCGCAATAAATCCGGCAAGGTCGCCACAAATCCCGCAAGGTCGCCATATTTCCGTCAATGTCGCCATAAATTCGGCAAGATCGCCACAAATCCGGCAAGGTCGCCACAAATCAGGCCAGGTAGCCATAAATCCGGCAAGGTCGCCACAAATCCCGCGAAATCGCCATATTTCCCGCAAGGTCGCCACAATTCCGGCAAGGTCGCCATAAATCCGGCGATGTCGCCATATTTCGCGCAAGGTCGCCACAAATCCGGCAAGGTCGCCACAAATCCAGCGAAGTCGATATATTTCCGGCAAGGTCGCCATAAATCCGGCTAGGTCAACACAAATCCGACGAGGTCGCCATATTTCCGGCAAGGTCGCCATAAATCCGGCAATGTCGCCACAAATCCAGCGCGGTCGCCATATTTCCGGCAAGGTCGCCATAAATCCGGCAAGGTCGCCACAAATCCCGCGAAATCGCCATAATTCCCGCAAGGTTGCCACATATCCGGCAAGGTCGCCACAAATCCGGCGAAGTCGCCATATTTCCGGCAAGGTCGCCATAAATCCGGCTAGGTCGCCACAAATCCGGCGAGGTCGCCATATTTCCGGCAAGGTCGCCATAAATCCGGCAATGTCGCCACAAATCCGGCGAGGTCGCCATATTTCCGGCAAGGTCGCCACAAATCCGGCATGGTCGCCATAAATCCGGCGAGTTCGCCATATTTCCGTCGAGGTCGCCAGAAATCCGGCAAGGTCGCCAGAAATCCGGCGAGGTCGCCATATTTCCGGCAAGGTCGCCACAAATCCGGCACGGTCACTATAAATCCGGCAAGGTCGCCACAAATTCGGCAAGGTCGCCATATTTCAGGCAAGGTCGACATACATCCGGCAAGGTCGTCATAAATACGGCAAGGTCGCCTCAAGTCCGGCAATGTCGCCATATTTCCGGCAAAGTCGCCATAAATCCGGCAAGGTCGCCACAAATACGGCAAGGTCCCCATATTTCCAGCAAGGTCGCAATATTTCCGGCAAGGTCGCCACAAATCCGGCAATGTCGCCATATTTCCGACAAGGTCGCCATAAATCCAGCAAGGTCGCCACAAATCCGGCAAGGTCGCTATATTTCCGACAAGGTCGCCAAATTTCCAGCAAGGTCGCCACAAGTCCGGCAATGTCCCCATATTTCCAGCAAGGTCGCAATATTTCCGGCAAGGTTGCCACAAATCCAGCAAGGTCGCCATATTTCCGGCAAGGTCGCCATAAATCCGGCAAAGTCGCCACAAATCCGGCGAGGTCGCCATATTTATGGAAAGGTCCCCATAAATCCGGCAAGGTCGCCACAAATCCGGCGAGGTCGCCATATTTCCGGCAAGGGCGCCACATATCCGGCAAGGTCGTCATAAATCCGGCAAGGTCGCCACAAATCCGGCAATGTCGCCATATTTCCCGCAAAGTCGCCATAAATCCGGGAAGGTAGCCACAAATCCAGCGAGGTCGCCATATTTCCGGCAAGGTCGCCACAAATCCCGCGAAATCGCCATATTTCCCGCAAGGTCGCCACAATTCCGGCAAGGTCGCCATAAATCCGGCGATGTCGCCATATTTCCTGCAAGATCGCCACAAATCCGGCAAGGTCGCCACAAATCCAGCGAAGTCGATATATTTCCGGCAAGGTTGCCATAAATCCGGCTAGGTCGCCACAAATCCGACGAGGTCGCCATATTTCCGGCAAGGTCGCCATAAATCCGGCAATGTCGCCACAAATCCAGCGCGGTCGCCATATTTCCGGCAAGGTCGCCATAAATCCGGCAAGGTCGACACAAATCCCGCGAAATCGCCATAATTCCCGCAAGGTTGCCACAAATCCGGCAAGGTCGCCACAAATCCGGCGAAGTCGCCATATTTCCGGCAAGGTCGCCATAAATCCGGCAAAGGTCGCCACAAATCCCGCGAAATCGCCATATTTCCCGCAAGGTCGCCACAATTCCGGCAAGGTCGCCATAAATCCGGCGATGTCGCCATATTTCCTGCAAGATCGCCACAAATCCGGCAAGGTCGCCACAAATCCAGCGCGGTCGCCATATTTCCGGCAAGGTCGCCATAAATCCGGCAAGGTCGACACAAATCCGGCGAAATCGCCATAATTCCCGCAAGGTTGCCACAAATCCGGCAAGGTCGCCACAAATCCGGCGAAGTCGCCATATTTCCGGCAAGGTCGCCATAAATCCGGCTAGGTCGCCACAAATCCGGCGAGGTCGCCATATTTCCGGCAAGGTCGCCAGAAATCCGGCAAGGTCGCCAGAAATCCGGCGAGGTCGCCATATTTCCGGCAAGGTCGCCACAAATCCGGCAAGGTCACTATAAATCCGGCAAGGTCGCCACAAATTCGGCAAGGTCGCCATATTTCAGGCAAGGTCGACATACATCCGGCATGGTCGTCATAAATACGGCAAGGTCGCCTCAAGTCCGGCAATGTCGCCATATTTCCGGCAAAGTCGCCATAAATCCGGCAAGGTCGCCACAAATACGGCAAGGTCCCCATATTTCCAGCAAGGTCGCAATATTTCCGGCAAGGTCGCCACACATCCGGCAAGGTCGCCATATTTCCGACAAGGTCGCCAAAAATCCAGCAAGGTCGCCACAAATCCGGCAAGGTCGCTATATTTCCGACAAGGTCGCCAAATTTCCAGCAAGGTCGCCACAAATCCGGCAATGTCCCCATATTTCCAGCAAGGTCGCAATATTTCTGGCAAGGTTGCCACAAATCCAGCAAGGTCGCCGTATTTCCGGCAAGGTCGCCATAAATCCGGCAAAGTCGCCACAAATCCGGCGAGGTCGCCATATTTATGGCAAGGTCCCCATAAATCCGGCAAGGTCGCCACAAATCCGGCGAGGTCGCCATATTTCCGGCAAGGGCGCCACAAATCCGGCAAGGTCGTCATAAATCCGGCAAGGTCGCCACAAATCCGGCAATGTCGCCATATTTCCGGCAAAGTCGCCGTAAATCCGGGAAGGTAGCCACAAATACGGCAAGGTCCCCATATTTCCAGCAAGGTCGCAATATTTCCGGCAAGGTCGCAATATTTCCGGCAAGGTCGTCATAAATCCGGCAAGGTCGCCTCAAATCCGGCAATGTCGCCATATTTCCGGCAAAGTCGCAATAAATCCGACAAGGTCGCCACAAAACCAGCGAGGTCGCCATATTCCCGGCAAGATCGCCATAAATCCAGCAAGGTCGCAATATTTCCGGCAAGGTCGCCACAAATCCGGCAAGGTCGCCATATTTCCGACAAGGTCGCCATAAATCCAGCAAGGTCGCCACAAATCCGGCAAGGTCGCTATATTTCCGACAAGGTCGCCAAATTTCCACCAAGGTCGCCACAAATCCGGCAATGTCCCCATATTTCCAGCAAGGTCGCAATATTTCCGGCAAGGTTGCCACAAATCCAGCAAGGTCGCCATAATTCCGGCAAAGTCGCCATAAATCCGGCAAAGTCGCCACAAATCCGGCGAGGTCGCCATATTTATGGCAAGGGCCCCATAAATCCGGCAAGGTCGCCACAAATCCGGCGAGGTCGCCATATTTCCGGCAAGGGCGCCATAAATCCGGCAAGGTCGTCATAAATCCGGCAAGGTCGCCACAAATCCGGCAATGTCGCCATATTTCCGGCAAAGTCGCCATAAATCCGGGAAGGTAGCCACAAATACGGCAAGGTCCCCATATTTCCAGCAAGGTCGCAATATTTCCGGCAAGGTCGCAATATTTCTGGCAAGGTCGTCATAAATCCAGCATGGTCGCCTCAAATCCGGCAATGTCGCCATATTTCCGGCAAAGTCGCCATAAATCCGGCAAGGTCGCCACAAATCCAGCGAGGTCGCCATATTCCCGGCAAGATCGCCATAAATCCGGCAAGGTCGCCATAAATCCGGCAAGGTCGCCACAAATCCGGCGAGATCGCCATATTTCCGGCAATGTCGCCACAATTCCGGCAAGGTCGCCACAACTCCGGCGAGGTCGCCATATTTCAGGCAATGTCGCCATAAATCCGGCAAGGTCGCCACAAATACGGCAAGGTCCCCATATTTCCAGCAAGGTCGCAATATTTCCGGCAAGGTCGCCACAAATCCGGCAAGGTCGCCATATTTCCGACAAGTTCACCATAAATCCGGCAAGGTCGCAACAAATCCGGCAAGATCGCTATATTTCCGGCAAGGTCGCAATATTTCCGGCAAGGTCGCCACAAATCCGGCAAGGTCCCCATATTTCCAGCAAGGTCGCAATATTTCCGGCAAGGTCGCCACAAATCCGGCAAGGTCGCCATATTTCCGGCAAGGTCGCCATAAATCCGGCAAGGTCGCCACAAATCCGGCGAGGTCGCCATATTTCCGGCAAGGTCGCCATAAATCCGGCAAGGTCGCCACAAATCCGGCGAGGTCGCCATATTTCCGGCAAGGTCGCCACAAACCGGCAAAGTCGTCATAAATCCGGCAAGGTCGCCACAAATCCGGCAATGTCGCCATATTTCCGACAAAGTCGCCATAAATCCGGCAAGGTAGCCACAAATACGGCAAGGTCCCCATATTTCCAGCAAGGTCGCAATATTTCCGGCAAGGTCGCCACAAATCTGGCACGGTCGCCATATTTCCGGCAAGGTCGCCATAAATCCGGCAAGGTCGCCACAAATCCGGCAAGGACCCCATATTTCAAGCAAGGTCGCAATATTTCCGGCAAGGTCGCCACAAATCCGGCAAGGTCGCCATATTTGCGGCAAGGTCGCCATAAATCCGGCAAGGTCGCCACAAATCCGGCAAGGTCGCTATATTTACGGCGAGGTCGCCATATTTCCGGCAATGTCGCCACAAATCCGGCAAGGTCGCCATATTTCCGACATGGTCGCCATAAATCCGGAAAGGTCGCCACAAATCCAGCGCGGTCGCCATATTTCCGGCAAGGTCGCCATAAATCCGGCAAGGTCGACACAAATCCGGCGAAATCGCCATAATTCCCGCAAGGTTGCCACAAATCCGGCAAGGTCGCCACAAATCCGGCGAAGTCGCCATATTTCCGGCAAGGTCGCCATAAATCCGGCTAGGTCGCCACAAATCCGGCGAGGTCGCCATATTTCCGGCAAGGTCGCCAGAAATCCGGCAAGGTCGCCAGAAATCCGGCGAGGTCGCCATATTTCCGGCAAGGTCGCCACAAATCCGGCAAGGTCACTATAAATCCGGCAAGGTCGCCACAAATTCGGCAAGGTCGCCATATTTCAGGCAAGGTCGACATACATCCGGCATGGTCGTCATAAATACGGCAAGGTCGCCTCAAGTCCGGCAATGTCGCCATATTTCCGGCAAAGTCGCCATAAATCCGGCAAGGTCGCCACAAATACGGCAAGGTCCCCATATTTCCAGCAAGGTCGCAATATTTCCGGCAAGGTCGCCACACATCCGGCAAGGTCGCCATATTTCCGACAAGGTCGCCAAAAATCCAGCAAGGTCGCCACAAATCCGGCAAGGTCGCTATATTTCCGACAAGGTCGCCAAATTTCCAGCAAGGTCGCCACAAATCCGGCAATGTCCCCATATTTCCAGCAAGGTCGCAATATTTCCGGCAAGGTTGCCACAAATCCAGCAAGGTCGCCGTATTTCCGGCAAGGTCGCCATAAATCCGGCAAAGTCGCCACAAATCCGGCGAGGTCGCCATATTTATGGCAAGGTCCCCATAAATCCGGCAAGGTCGCCACAAATCCGGCGAGGTCGCCATATTTCCGGCAAGGGCGCCACAAATCCGGCAAGGTCGTCATAAATCCGGCAAGGTCGCCACAAATCCGGCAATGTCGCCATATTTCCGGCAAAGTCGCCATAAATCCGGGAAGGAAGCCACAAATAGGGCAAGGTCCCCATATTTCCAGCAAGGTCGCAATATTTCCGGCAAGGTCGCAATATTTCGGGCAAGGTCGTCATAAATCCGGCAAGGTCGCCTCAAATCCGGCAATGTCGCCATATTTCCGGCAAAGTCGCAATAAATCCGGCAAGGTCGCCACAAAACCAGCGAGGTCGCCATATTCCCGGCAAGATCGCCATAAATCCAGCAAGGTCGCAATATTTCCGGCAAGGTCGCCACAAATCCGGCAAGGTCGCCATATTTCCGACAAGGTCGCCATAAATCCAGCAAGGTCGCCACAAATCCGGCAAGGTCGCTATATTTCCGACAAGGTCGCCAAATTTCCACCAAGGTCGCCGCAAATCCGGCAATGTCCCCATATTTCCAGCAAGGTCGCAATATTTCCGGCAAGGTTGCCACAAATCCAGCAAGGTCGCCATAATTCCGGCAAGGTCCCCATAAATCCGGCAAGGTCGCCACAAATCCGGCGAGGTCGCCATATTTCCGGCAAGGGCCCCACAAATCCGGCAAGGTCGTCATAAATCCGGCAAGGTCGCCACAAATCCGGCAATGTCGCCATATTTCCGGCAAAGTCGCCATAAATCCGGGAAGGTAGCCACAAATAGGGCAAGGTCCCCATATTTCCAGCAAGGTCGCAATATTTCCGGCAAGGTCGCAATATTTCGGGCAAGGTCGTCATAAATCCGGCAAGGTCGCCTCAAATCCGGCAATGTCGCCATATTTCCGGCAAAGTCGCAATAAATCCGGCAAGGTCGCCACAAAACCAGCGAGGTCGCCATATTCCCGGCAAGATCGCCATAAATCCAGCAAGGTCGCAATATTTCCGGCAAGGTCGCCACAAATCCGGCAAGGTCGCCATATTTCCGACAAGGTCGCCATAAATCCAGCAAGGTCGCCATAAATCCGGCGAGGTCGCCATATTTATGGCAAGGGCCCCATAAATCCGGCAAGGTCGCCACAAATCCGGCGAGGTCGCCATATTTCCGGCAAGGGCGCCATAAACCCGGCAAGGTCGTCATAAATCCGGCAAGGTCGCCACAAATCCGGCAATGTCGCCATATTTCCGGCAAAGTCGCCATAAATCCGGGAAGGTAGCCACAAATACGGCAAGGTCCCCATATTTCCAGCAAGGTGGCAATATTTCCGGCAAGGTCGCAATATTTCTGGCAACGTCGTCATAAATCCGGCATGGTCGCCTCAAATCCGGCAATGTCGCCATATTTCCGGCAAAGTCGCCATAAATCCGGCAAGGTCGCCACAAATCCAGCGAGGTCGCCATATTCCCGGCAAGATCGCCATAAATCCGGCAAGGTCGCCATAAATCCGGCAAGGTCGCCACAAATCCGGCGAGATCGCCATATTTCCGGCAATGTCGCCACAATTCCGGCAAGGTCGCCACAACTCCGGCGAGGTCGCCATATTTCAGGCAATGTCGCCATAAATCCGGCAAGGTCGCCACAAATACGGCAAGGTCCCCATATTTCCAGCAAGGTCGCAATATTTCCGGCAAGGTCGCCACAAATCCGGCAAGGTCGCCATATTTCAGACAAGTTCACCATAAATCCGGCAAGGTCGCAACAAATCCGGCAAGATCGCTATATTTCCGGCAAGGTCGCAATATTTCCGGCAAGGTCGCCACAAATCCGGCAAGGTCCCCATATTTCCAGCAAGGTCGCAATATTTCCGGCAAGGTCGCCACAAATCCGGCAAGGTCGCCATATTTCCGGCAAGGTCGCCATAAATCCGGCAAGGTCGCCACAAATCCGGCGAGGTCGCCATATTTCCGGCAAGGTCGCCATAAATCCGGCAAGGTCGCCACAAATCCGGCGAGGTCGCCATATTTCCGGCAAGGTCGCCACAAACCGGCAAAGTCGTCATAAATCCGGCAAGGTCGCCACAAATCCGGCAATGTCGCCATATTTCCGACAAAGTCGCCATAAATCCGGCAAGGTAGCCACAAATACGGCAAGGTCCCCATATTTCCAGCAAGGTCGTAATATTTCCGGCAAGGTCGCCATAAATCTGGCAAGGTCGCCATATTTCCGGCAAGGGCGCCATAAATCCGGCAAGGTCGCCACAAATCCGGCAAGGACCCCATATTTCAAGCAAGGTCGCAATATTTCCGGCAAGGTCGCCACAAATCCGGCAAGGTCGCCATATTTTCGCAAGGTCGCCATAAATCCGGCAAGGTCGCCACAAATCCGGCAAGGTCGCTATATTTACGGCGAGGTCGCCATAAATCCGGCAAGGTCGCCACAAATCCGACAAGGTCGCCATATTTCCGGCAAGGTCGTCATATTTCCGGCAAGGTTGCCATAAATAAGGCCAGGTGACCATACTTCCGGCAAGGTCGCCATATTTCCGGCAAGGTCGCCACAAATCCAGCAAGGTAGCCATATTTCCTTCAATGTCGCCATAAATTCGGCAATGTCGCCACAAATGCGGCAAAGTCGCCATAAAGCCGGCGAGGTAGCCATAAATCCGGCAGGGTCGCCACAAATCCAGCGAGGTCGCCATATTCCCAGCAGGGTCGCCATAAATCCGGCAAGGTCGCCATAAATCCGGCAAGGTCGCCACAAACCCGGCGTGATCGCCATATTTCCGGCAAGGTCGCCACAATTCCGCCAAGGTCGCCACAAATCCGGCGAGGTCGCCATATTTCCGGCAAGGTCGCCTCAAATCCGGCAAGGTCGCCACAAATCCGGTGAAGTGGCCATATTTCATATATATAACATATAACAGATAACAATGACAGCACGGAAACAGGCCATCTCGACCCTTCTAGTCCGTGCCGAACACGTATTCTCCCCTAGTCCCATATACCTGCGCTCAGACCATAACCCTCCATTTCTTTCCCGTCCATATAACTATCCAATTTATTTTTAAATGACAAAAAACGAACCTGCCTCCACCACCTTCACTGGAAGCTCATTCCACAGCCACCACTCTCTGAGTAAAGATGTTCCCCCTCATGTTACCCCTAAACTTCTGTCCCTTAATTCTCAAATCATGTCCCCTTGTTTGAATCTTCCCTACTCTCAATGGGAAAAGCTTATCCACGTCAACACTGTCTATCCCTCTCATCATTTTAAAGACCTCTATCAAGTCCCCCCTTAACCTTCTGCGCTCCAAAGAATAAAGCCCTAACTTGTTCAACCTTTCTCTGTAACTTAGTTGTTGAAACCCAGGCAACATTCTAGTAAATCTCCTCTGTACTCTCTCTATTTTGTTGACATCCTTCCTATAATTAGGCGACCAAAATTGTATACCATACTCCAGCATTGGCCTCACCAATGCCTTGTACAATTTTAACATTACATCCCAACTTCTATACTCAATGCTCTGATTTATAAAAGCCAGCACACCAAAAGCTTTCTTTACCACCCTATCTAAATGAGATTCCACTTTCAGGGAACTGTGCACAGTTATTCCAAGATCCCTCTCACCTACATTCTTCAATTCCCTACCATTTACCATGTACGTCCTATTTTGATTGTCCTGCCAAGATGTAGCACCTCACACTTATCAGCATTAAACTCCATCTGCCATCTTTCAGCCCACTCTTCCAACCGGCATACATCTCTCTGTAGACTTTGAAAATCTACTTCATTATCCACAGCCCCACCTATCTTAGTATCATCTGCATACTTACTAATCCAATTTACCACACCATCATCCAGATCATTGATGTACATGACAAACAACAGTGGACCCAACACAGATCCCTGTGGCACCCCACTAGTCACTGACCTCCAACCCGACAAACAACCATCCACCATTACTCTCTGGCATCTCCCATTCAGCCACTGTTGAATCCATCTTGCTACTCCACCATTAATACCCAACCATTGAACCTTCTTAACCAACCTTCCGTGACGAACCTTGTCAAAGGCCTTACTGAAGTCCATATATACAACATCCACGGCTTTACCCTCATCAATTTCCCGAGTAACCTCTTCAAAAAATTCAAGAAGATTAGTCAAACATGACCTTCCAGGCACAAATCCATGTTGACTGTTCCTAATCAGCCCCTGTTTATCCAGATGCTTATATATATTATCTCTAAGTATCCTTTCCATTAATTTGCCCACCACTGACGTCAAACTAACAGGTCTATTATTGCTAGGTTTACTCTTAGACCCCTTTTTAAACAATGGAACAACATGCGCAGTGCGCCAATCCTCCGGCACTATTGCCGTTTCCAATGACATTTGAAATATTTCTGTCATAGCCCCTGCTATTTCTACACTAACTTCCCTCAATGTCCTAGGGAATATCCTGTCCGGACCTGGAGACTTATCCACTTTTATATTTCTCAAAAGTGTCAGTACTTCCTCTTCTTTGAATCTCATAGTTTCCATAGCTACTCTACTTGTTTCCCTTACCTCACATAATTCAATATCCTTCTCCTTGGTGAATACCGAAGAAAAGAAATTGTTCAATATCTCCCCCATCTCTTTTGGCTCTACAGATACCTGTCCACTGTGACTCTCTAATGGACCAATTTTATCCCTCGTTATCCTTTTGCTATTAATATAGCTGTAGAAACCATTTGGATTTACTTTCACCTTATTTGCCAAAGCAACCTCATATCTTCTTTTAGCTTTTCTAATTTCTTTCTTAAGACTCTTTTTACATTTTTATACTCCTCAAGCACCTCATTTACTCCATGCTGCCTATAATTATTGTAGATCTCTCTCTTTTTCCGAACTGTCCAATTTCCCTTGAAACCCATGGCTCTTTCCAATTTTTACTATTTCCTTTCAACCGAACAGGGACATAAAGATTTTGTACTCTTAAAATTTCACCTTTAAATGTCCTCCATTTCTCCATTTCTCTTCCACAAACTGTCCCAATTTACTCCTTTTAAATCCTTTCGCATCTCGTCAAAGTTAGCCTTTCTCCAATCAAAAATCTCAACCCTAGGTCCAGTTCTGACCCTCTCCATAATTATATTGAAACTAATTGTATTGTGATCACTGGTCCCGAACTGTTCCCCAACGCATACCTCTGCCACCTGACCCGTCTCATTTCCTAACAGGAGGTCCAGCACCGCCCCTTCTCTAGTAGGTACTTCTATGTATTGCTGCAAAAAACTATCCTGCACACATTTTACAAACTCAAACACATCCAGCCCATTTACAGAATGTGTTTCCCAGTCTATGTGTGGAAAATTGAAATCTCCCACAATCACTACCTTGTGCTTACTACTAATATCTGCAATCTCCTTACATATTTGCTCTTCCAATTCTCGCTCCCCATTTGGCGGTCTATAATACACCCCTATGAGTGTTGCTACCCCTTTCCCATTTCTCAGTTCCACCCAAATAGCCTCCCTAGAAGAGCCCTCTAATCTATCCTGCCAAAGCACTGCTGCAATATCTTCCCTGATAAGCAATGCAACACCTCCACCTCTTGCCCCTCCAATTCTATCACACCTGAAGCAACGAAATCCTGGAATATTTAGTTTCCAATCACAGCCCTCCTGCAACCATGTTTCACTGATCGCCACAACATCATACTTCCAGGTGTCAATCCAGGCTTTAAGTTCATCCACCTTTCTTACAATGCACCTAGCATTAAAATATACACATTCCAGAAACCCACCCTCTCTTATTCTCTGTTTATTGTCTTTTTCTTCTCTCTCCCCTACATTTTGGGTCAGTGTGCTTCCATTCTCTGCATCCTGCCTCCCACACTGACTGCTAGCTTTCCCAATTTGAGTCCCTCCCCCCAACCATACTAGTTTAAAGTCTCCCCAGTAGCCTTTGCAAATCTACCCGCCGGGATATTGGTCCCCCTCGAGTTCAAGTGCAACCCATCCTTTAAGTACAGGTCGCACCTTTCCCAAAAGAGGTCCCAATGATCCAGAAACTTGAATCCATACCCACTGCACCAGTCCCTCATCCACTCATTTATCCTCCACCTCGCTCCATTCCTACTCTCACTGTCGCGTGGCACAGGCAGTAATCCTGAGATTGTTACCTTTGCAGTCCTTCTCCTTAACTCTCTACCTAACTAAATTTTTCTTTCAGGACCTCTTCTCTTTTTTTACCTATGTCGTTGATACCTATATGTACCACAACCTCAGGCTCCTCTCCCTCCCATTTCAGGATTTCTTCGACACGTTCAGACACATCACTGGCACCAGGGAGGCAAACTACCATCCGGGTCTCCTGTCTGCGTTCACAGAAACGCCTATCCGACCCCTGACTATAGAGTCCCCTATTACAATTGCCCTCCTCTTCTTTTCCTTACCCTTCTGAGCACCAGGACCGGTCTTTGTGCCAGAGGCCCGGCCGCTGTCGCTGCCCCCAGGTAGGCCGTCTCCCCCACCATTACTCAAACATGAATACTTATTTTCAAGGTGTACAGCCACTGGGGTACTCACCAGTCCCTACCTCTGCCCATTGCCCTTCCTAACTGTGACCCAGTTTTCTGTCTCCCGTGGTCTTGGAGTGACCACCTCCCTGTAACTCCTTTCTATGACCTCCTCGCTCTCCCTGAGCAGACAGAGGTCATCAAGTTGCTGCTCCGTTCCTAACACGGTCCCTTAGGAGCCCCATCTCGACGCACCTGGCGCAGATGTGGACGTCTGGAGGGCTATTAGACTCCATGACCCCCACATCTGACATGCAGAACAGTAAACTGCCCTGGCCCTCATAATCCCCTTACCTGGGATACAAGCCAATCAGCTGCTTCCTCTAGTCCGTTCGACCAATCAGAGGCTTCCCCCACACTCCTTCTCTGTAACGTTGCAGTTGGAGATGGAACGTTGCAGATTTCGGTTCCAACGGCTCCAGGTAACTCCTCCTCGCTCCAACGGCTCCCCGGGCCTCTGTAGAAGCAAGCCCCGCGCTGTTTTTCTACTCACAGCTCCAGGTAACTCCTCCTCGCTCCAACGGCTCCCCGGGCCTTTTTCCGGCAAGGTCGTCATAAATCCGGCAAGGTCGCCACAAATCAGGCGAGGTCGCCATATTTCCGGCAAGGTCGCCATAAATCCGGCAAGGTCGCCACAAATCCGGCAAGGTCGCCATAAATCCGGCAAGGTCGCCACAAATCCGGCGAAGTCGCCATATTTCCGGCAAGGTCGTCATAAATCCGGCAAGGTTGCCACAAATCCGGCGAAGTCCCCATATTTCCGGCAAGGTCGCCAACAATCCGGCAAGGTCGCCACAAATTCGGCATGGTCGCCATATTTTCGACAAGGTCGCCATAAATCCGGGAAAGTCGCCACAAATCCGGCAAGGTCGCTATATTTCCGGCAAGGTCTCCATATTTCCGGCAAGGTCGCCACAAATCCGGCAAGGTCCCCATATTCCCAGCAACGTCGCAATATTTCCGGCAAGGTCGCCACAAATCCGGCAAGGTCGCCATAAATCCGGCAAGGTCGCCACAAATCCGGCGAGGTCGCCATATTTCCGCCAAGGTCGCCTTAAATCCGGCAAGTTCGCCACAAATCCGGCGAGGTCGCCATATTTCCGGCAAGGTCGCCACAAATCCGGCAAGGTCGTCATAAATCCGGCAAGGTCGCCTCAAATCCGGCAATGTCACCATATTTCCGGCAAAGTCGCCATAAATCCGGCAACGTCGCCACAAATACGGCAAGGTCCCCATATTTCCAGCAAGGCCGCAATATTTCCGGCAAGGTCGCCACAAATCCGGCAAGGTCGCCATATTTCCGACATGGTCGCCATAAATCCGGGAAGGTCGCCACAAATCCGGCAAGGTCGCTATATTTCCGGCAAAGTCGCCATATTTCCGGCAAGGTCGCCACAAATCCGGCATGGTCCCCATATTTCCAGCAAGGTCGCAATATTTCCGGCAAGGTCGCCACAAATCCGGCAAGGTCGCCATATTTCAGGAAGGTCGCCATAAATCCGGCAAGGTCCCCATATTTCCATAAAGGTCGCAATATTTCCGGCAAGTTCGCCACAAATCCGGCAAGGTCGCCATATTTCCGGCAAGGTCGCCATAAATCCGGGAAGGTCGCCACAAACCCGGCAATTTCGCTATATTTACAGCAAGGTCGCCATATTTCCGGCAAGGTCGCCACAAATCCGGCAAGGTCGCCATATTTCCGACATGGTCGCCATAAATCCGGCAAGGTCGCCATAAAATCCGGCAAGGTCGCCACAAATCCGGCGAAGTCGCCATATTTCCGGCAAGGTCGTCATAAATCCCGGCAAGGTTGCCACAAATCCGGCGAAGTCCCCATATTTCCGGAAAGGTCGCCAACAATCCGGCAAGGTCGCCACAAATCCGGCGAGGTCGCCATATTTCCTGAAAGGTCGCCACAAATACGGCAAGGTCGCCATAAATCCGGCGATTTCGCCATATTTCCGGCGAGGGCGCCAGAAATCCTGCGAGGTCCCCATATTTCCGGCAAGTTCGCCACAAATCCGTCAAGTTCGCCATAAATCCGGCAAGGTCGCCACAAATCCGGCAAGGTCGCCATATTTCCGGCAAGGACGACATAAATCCGGCAAGGTCGCCACTCATCCGGCAAGGTCGCCATATTTTCGGCAAGGTCGCCATAAATCCGGCAAGGTCGCCACAAATCCGGCAAGGCCGCCATATTTCCGGCAAGGTCGCCACAAATCCGGCAAGGTCGCCATAAATCCGGCAAGGTCGCCACAAATTCGGCAATGTCGCCATATTTCCGACAAAGTCGCCATAAATCCGGCAACGTCGCCACAAATACGGCAAGGTCCCCATATTTCCAGCAAGGTCGCAATATTTCCGGCAAGGTCGCCACAAATCCGGCAAGGTCGCCATATTTCCGACATGGTCGCCATAAATCCGGGGACGTCGCCACAAATCCGGCAAGGTCGCTATATTTCCGGCAAAGTCGCCATATTTCCGGCAAGGTCGCCACAAATCCGGCATGGTCCCCATATTTCCAGCAAGGTCGCAATATTTCCGGCAAGGTCGCCACAAATCCGGCAAGGTCGCCATATTTCAGGAAGGTCGCCAAAAATCCGGCAAGGTCGCCACAAATCCGGCAAGGTCGCTATATTTACGGCAAGGTCGCCATATTTCCGGCAAGGTCGCCACAAATCCGGCAAGGTCGCCATATTTCCGACATGGTCGCCATAAATCCGGAAAGGTCGCAACAAATCCGACAAGGTCGACATATTCCGGCAAGGTCGCCACAAATCCGGCAAGGTCGCCACAAATCCGGCAAGGTCGCCATATTTCCGGCAAGGTCGCCATAAATCCGGCAAGGTCGCCACAAATCCGACAAGGTCGCCATATTTCTGGCAAGGTCGCAATATTTCCGGCAAGGTCGCTACAAATCCGGCAAGGTCGCCATATTTCCGGCAAGGTCGCCGTAAATCCGGCAAAGTCGCCACAAATCCGGCAAGGTCCCTATATTTCCAGCAAGGTCGCAATATTTCCGGCAAGGTCGTCACAAATCCGGAAAGGTCGCTATATTTCCGGCAAGGTCGCCATAAATCCGGCAAGGTCGCCACAAATCCGGAGAGGTCGCCATATTTCCGGCAAGGTCGCCATAAATCCGGCAAGGTCGCCACAAATCCGGCGAGGTCGCCATATTTCCGGCAAGGTCGCCAGAAATCCGGCAAGGTCGTCATAAATCCGGCAAGGTCCCCACAAATCCAGCAATGTCGCCATATTTCCGGCAAAGTCGCCATAAATCCGGCAAGGTAGCCACAAAAACGGCAAGGTCCCCATATTTCCAGCAAGGTCGCAATATTTCCGGCAAGATCGCCACAAATCCGGCAAGGTCGCCATATTTCCGGCAAGGTCGCCATAAATCCGGCAAGGTCGCCACAAATCCGGCAAGGTCCCCATATTTCCAGCAAGGTCGCAATATTTCCGGCAAGGTCGCCACAAATACGGCAAGGTCGCCATATTTCCGGCAAGGTCGCCATAAATCCGGCAAGGTCGCCACAAATCCGGCAAGGTCGCCATATTTCCGGCAAGGTCGCCATAAATCCGGCAAGGTCGCCACAAATCAGGCAAAGTCGCTATATTTATGGCAAGGTCGCCATATTTCCGGCAAGGTTGCCATAAATCCGGCCAGGTCGCCATATTTCCGCCAAGGTCGCCATATTTCCGGCAAGGTCGCCACAAATCCAGCAAGGTCGCCATATTTCCGGCAAGGTCGCCATATTTCCGGCAAGGTCGCCATAAATCCGGCAAGGTCGCCACAAATCCGGCGAGGTCGCCATATTTCCGGCAAGGTCGCCAATAATCCGGCAAGGTCGCCTCAAATCCGGCAATGTCGCCATATTTCCGACAAGATCGCCACAATTCCGGCAAGGTCGCCACAATCCGGCGAGGTCGCCATATTTCTGGCAAGGTCGCCTCAAATCCGCCAAGGTCGCCACAAATCCGGCGAAGTCGCCATGTTTCCGGCAAGGTCGTCATAAATCCGGCAACGTCGACACATATCCGGCGAGGTCGCCATATTTCCGGCAAGGTCGCCATAAATCCGGCAAGGTCGCCATAAATCCGGCAAGGTCGCCACAAATCCGGCAAGGTAGCCATAAAACCGGCAAGGTCGCCACAAATTCGGCAAGGTCGCCATATTTCAGGCAATGTCGCCATAAATCCGGCAACCATATAACCATATAACCATATAACCATTACAGCACGGAAACAGGCCATCTCGGCCCTTCAAGTCCGTGCCGAACATTATTATTATTATTATTATTATTTTTATTTTTTAAATTTTATTATTATTATTTTTTTAAATAAATACTTCCCCCTAGTCCTATCTACCTGCACTCAGACCATAACCCTCCATTCCTTTCCCGTCCATATACCCATCCAATCTATTTTTAAAGGATAAAATCGAACCAGCCACCACTTCCACTGGAAGCTCATTCCACACAGCTACCACTCTCTGAGTAAAGAAGTTCCCCCTAATGTTACCCCTAAACTTCTGTCCCTTAATTCTCCAGTCATGTCCCCTTGTTTGAATCTTCCCTACTCTCAATGGAAAAAGCTTATCCACGTCAACTCTGTCTAACCCGCTCATAATTTTAAAGACTTCTATCAAGTCCCCTCTTAACCTTCTGCGCTCCAAAGAATAAAGACCTAACTTGTTCAACCTTTCTCTGTAACTTAGTTGCTGAAACCCAGGCAACATTCTAGTAAATCTCCTCTGTACTCTCTCTATGTTGTTGACATCCTTCCTATAATTAGGCGACCAAAATTGTACTCCGTACTCTAGAATTGGCCTCACCAATGCCTTGTACAATTTTAACATTACATCCCAACTTCTATATTCAATGCTCTGATTTATAAAGGCCAGCACCCCAAAAGCTTTCTTTACCACCCTATCTACATGAGATTCCACCTTCAGGGAACTATGCACAGTTATTCCTAGATTCCTCTGTTCAACTGCATTCCTCAATTCTCTACCATTTACCATGTACGTCCTATTTTGATTTGTCCTGCCGAGATGTAGTACCTCACTTTTATCAGCATTAAACTCCATCTGCCATCTTTCAGCCCACTCTTCCAAATGGCCTAAATCTCTCTGTAGACTTTGAAAATCTACTTCATTATCCACCACATCTTAGTATCATCTGCATACTTAATAATCCAATTTTCCACACCATCATCCAGATCATTGATGTACATGACATACAACAGTGGACCCAACACAGACCCCTGAGGCACCCCACTAGTCACCGGCCTCCAACCTGCAAACAGCCATCCACCATTACTCTCTGGCATCTCCCATTCAGCCACTGTTGAATCCATCTTGCTCCTCCACCATTAATACCCAACAATTGAATCGTCTTAACCAACCTTCCATGAGGAACCTTGTCAAAGGCCTTACGGAAGTCCATATAGACAACATCCACTGCTTAACCCTCATCAATTTCCCTAGTAACCTCTTCGAAAAATTCTAGAAGATTAGTCAAACATGACCTTCCAGGCACAAATCCATGTTGACTGTTCCTAATCAGGCCCTGCTTATCCAGATGCTGATATATATTATCTTTAAGTATCCTTTCCATTAATTTGCCCACCACTGACGTCAAACTAACAGGTCTATAATTGCTAGGTTTACTCTTAGAACCCTTTTGAAACAACGGAACAACATGCGCAGTACGCCAATCCTCCGGCACTATTCCCGTTCCTAATGACATTTGAAATATTTCTCTGATAGCCCCTGCTATTTCTACACTAACTTCCCTCAATGTCCTCGGGAATATCCTGTCAGGACCTGGAGACTTATCCGTTTTCATCTTTTTCAAAAGTGTCCGCACCTCCTCTTCTTTGAATCTCATAGTTTCCATTGCTACTCTGCTTGTTTCCCTTACCTCACATAATTCCATATCCTTCTCCTTCGTGAATACCGAAGAAAAGAAGTTGTTTAGTATCTCCCCCATCTCTTTTGGCTCTGCAGATAGCTGTCCACTCTGACTCTAATGGACCAATTTTATTCCTTGTTATCCTTTAGCTATTAATATAGCTGTAGAAACCCTTTGGATTTACTTTCACCTTACTTGCCAAAGCAACCTCATATCTTCTTTTAGCTTTTCTAATTTATTTCTTAATATTCTTTTTACATTCTTTATACTCCTCAAGCACCTGATTTACTCCATGCTGCCTACAAATATTGTAGATTTCTCTCTTTTTCCGAACCGTGTCCAATTTCCCTTGAAAACCATGGCTCTTTCCAATTTTTACTATTTCCTTTCAACCGAACAGGTACATAAAGATTCTGTATTCTTAAAATTTCACCTTTAAATGTCCTCCATTTCTCTTCTACCTCCTTCCCATAAAACAACATGTCCCAATTCACTCCTTTTAAATCCTTTCGCATCTCCTCAGTTAGCCTTTCTCCAATCAAAAATCTCAACCCTAGGTCCAGTTCTGACCCTCTCCATAATTATATTGAAACTAATGGTATTGTGATCACTGGACCCGAAGCGCTCCCCAACGCTTACCTCCGCCACCTGCCCGGTCTCATTTCCTAACAGGAGGTCCAGCACTGCCCCTTCTCTAGTAGGCACCTCTATGTATTGCTGCAAAAAACTATCCTGCACACATTTTACAAACTCCAAACCATCCAGCCCTTTTACAGAATGTGTTTCCCAGTCTATGTGTGGAATATTGAAATCTCCCACAATCACTACCTTGTGCTTACTACTAATATCTGCTATCTCCTTACATATTTGCTCTTGCAATTCTCGCTCCCCATTTGGCGGTCTATAATATACCCCTATATGTGTTGCTACACCTTTCCCATTTCTCAGCTCCACCCAAATAGCCTCCCTAGACGAGCCCTCTAAACTATCCTGCCAAAGCACTGCTGTAATATCTTCCTTGACAAGCAATGCAACAGCCCCACCTCTTGCCCCTCCAATTCTATCACCCCTGAAGCAACGAAATCTTGGAATATTTAGTTTCCAATCACAGCCCTCCTGCAACCGTGTTTCACTGATCGCCACAACATCATACTTCCAGGTATCAATCCAAACTCTAAGCTCAACCACCTTTCTTAAGATGCTCCTAGCATTAAAATATACACATTTAAGAAACCCACCACCACTTACTCTCTGTTTATTATCGTTTTCTTCTTTCTCCCCTACAAGGTCGTCATAAATCCGGCAAGGTCGCCTCAAATCCGGCAATGTCGCCATATTTCCGGCAATGTCGCCATAGATCCGGCAAGGTCGCGACAAGTACGGCAAGGTCCCCATATTTCCAGCAAGTTCGCAATATTTCCGGCAAGGTCGCCACAAATCCGGCAAGTTCGCCATATTTCCGACAAGGTCGCCATAAATCCGGCAAGGTCGCCACAAATCCGGCAAGGTCGCTATATTTCCGGCAAGGTCGCCATATTTCCGGCAAGGTCGCCACAAATCGGGCAAGGTCCCCATATTTCCAGCAAGGTCGCAATATTTCCGGCAAGGTCGCCACAAATCCGGCAAGGTCGCCATATTTCCGGCAAGGTCGCCATAAATCCGGCAAGGTCGCCACAAATCCGGCGAGGTCGCCATATTTCCGGCAAGTTCGCCACAAATCCGGCAAGGTCGTCATAAATCCGGCAAGGTCGCCACAAATCCGGCAATGTCGCCATATTTCCGACAATGTCGCCATAAATCCGGCAAGGTAGCCACAAATACAGCAAGGTCCCCATATTTTCAGCAAGGTCGCAATATTTCCGGCAAGATCGCCACAAATCCGGCAAGGTCGCCATATTTCCGGCAAGGTCGCCATAAATCCGGCAAGGTCGCCACAAATCCGGCAAGGTCCCCATATTTCCAGCAAGGTCGCCATATTTCCGGCAAGGTCGCCACAAATCCGGCAAGGTCGCTATATTTCCGACATGGTCGCCATAACTACGGAAAGGTCGCCAAAAATCCGTCAAGGTCGACATATTTCCGGCAAGGTCTCCACAAATCCGGGAAGGTCGCCACAAATCCGGCGAGGTCGCCCTATTTCCGGCAAGGTCGCCATGAATCCGGCAAGGTCGCCACAAACCCGACAAGGTCGCCATATTTCCGGCAAGGTCGCCATATTTCCAGCAAGGTTGCCATAAATCCGGCCAGGTCGCCATATTTCCGGCAAGGTCGCCATATTTCCGGCAAGGTCGCCACAAACCCAGCAAGGTCGCCATATTTCCGTCAAGGTCGCCATAAGTTCGGCAAGGTCGCCACAAATCCGGCAAGGTCGCCAAAAATCCGGCGAGGTAGCCATACATCCGGCAAGGTCGCCACAAGTCCGGCAAGGTCGCCACAAATCCGGCGAGGTCGCCATATTTACGGCAAGGTAGCCTCAAATCCGGCAAGGTCGCCACAAATCCGGCGAAGTCGCCATATTTCCGGCAAGGTCGTCATAAATCCGGCAAGTTCGCCACAAATCCGGCGAGGTCGCCACAAATCCGGCGAGGTCGCCATATTTCCGGCAAGGTCGCCATAAATGCGGCAAGGTCGCCACAAATCCGGCGAGGTCGCCATAAATCCGGCGAGGTAGCCATAGATCCGGCAAGGTCGCCACAAATCCAGCGAGGTCGCCATATTTCCGTCAACATCGCCATAAATTCGGCAAGGTCGCCACAAATCCAGCAAGGTCGCCATAAATCCGGCAATGTCGCCATAAATCCGGCAAGGTCGCCACAAATCCTGCGAGATCGCGTTATTTCCGGCAAGGTCGCCACAAGCCCGGCAAGGTCGCCACAAATCCGGCGAGGTCGCCATATTTCCGGCAAGGTAGCCTCAAATCCGGCAAAGTCGCCACAAATCCGGCGAAGTCGCCATATTTCCGGCAAGGTCGTCATAAATCCGGCAAGTTCGCCACAAATCCGGCGAGGTCGCCACAAATCCGGCGAGGTCGCCATATTTCCGGCAAGGTCGCCATAAATGCGGCAAGGTCGCCACAAATCCGGCGAGGTCGCCATAAATCCGGCAAGGTCGCCACAAATTCGGCAAGGTCGTCATAAATCCGGCAAGGTCGCCTCAAATCCGGCAATGTCGCCATATCTCCGGCAAAGTCGCCATAAATCCGGCAAGGTCGCGACAAATACGGCAAGGTCCCCATATTTCCAGCAAGGTCGCAATATTTCCGGCAAGGTCGCCACAAATCCGGCAAGGTCGCCACAAATCCGGCAAGGTCGCCATATTTCCGGCAAGGTCGCCATAAATCATGCAAGGTCGCCACAAACCGGCGAAGTCGCCATATTTCCGGCAAGGTCGTCATAAATCCGGCAAGTTCGCCACAAATCCGGCAAGGTAGCCATAAATGCGGCAAGGTCGCCACAAATCCGGCGAGGTCGCCATAAATCCGGCAAGGTCGCCACAAATTCGGCAAGGTCGCCATATTTCAGGGAAGGTCGCCATAAATCCGGCAAGGTCGCCATAAATCCGACAAGGTCGCCACAAATCCGGCGAGATCGCGATATTCCCGGCAAGGTCGCCACAATTTCGGCAAGGTCGCCAGAAATCCGGCGAGGTCGCCATATTTCCGGCAAGGTCGCCTCAAATCCGGCAAGGTCGCCACAAATCCGGCAAAGTCGCCATATTTCCGGCAAGGTCGTCATAAATCCGGCAAGTTCGCCACAAATCCGGCGAGGTCGCCATATTTCCGGAAAGGTCGCCATAAATCCGGCAAGGTCGCCACAAATCCGGCGAGGTCGCCATCAATCCGGCAAGGTCACCACGAATTCGGCAAGGTCGCCATATTTCAGGCAAGGTCGCCATAAATACGGCAAGGTCGTCATAAATCCGGCAATGTCGCCAGAAATCCGGCGGTGTCCCCATATTTCCGGCAAGTTCGCCACAAATCCGGCAAGTTCGCCATAAATCCGGCAAGGTCGCCACAAACCGGCAAGGTCCCCATATTTGCGGCAAAGTCGCCATAAATCCGGCAAGGTCGCGACAAATACGGCAAGGTCCCCATATTTCCAGCAAGGTCGCAATATTTCCGGCAAGGTCGCCACAATCCGGCAAGCTCTCCATATTTCCGACAAGGTCGCCGTAAATCCGGCAAGGTCGCCACAAATCCGGCAAGGTCGCTATATTTCCGGCAAGGTCGCCATATTTCCGGGAAGGTCGCCACAAATCCGGCAAGGTCCCCATATTTCCAGCAAGGTCGCAATATTTCCGGCAAGGTCGCCACAAATCCGGCAAGTTCGCCATATTTCCGGCAAGGTCGCCATAAATCCGGCAAGTTCGCCACAAATCCGGCGAGGTCGCTATATTTCCGGCAAGGTCGCCATAAATGCGGCAAGGTCGCCACAAATCCGGCGAGGTCGTCATAAATCCGGCAAGGTCGCCACAAATTCGGCAAGGTCGCCATATTTCAGGCAAGGTTGCCATAAATCCGGCAAGGTCGCCATAAATCCGGCAAGGTCGCCACAAATCCGGCGAGATCGTGATATTCCCGGCAAGGTCGCCACAATTCCGGCAAGGTCGCCACAAATCCGGCGAGGTCGCCATATTTCCGGCAAGGTCGCCTCAAATCCGGCAAGGTCGCCATATTTCAGGCAAGGTCGCCATAAATCCTGCAAGGTCGTCATAAATCCGGCAAGGTCGCCTCAAATCCGGCAATGTCGCCATATTTGCGGCAAAGTCGCCATAAATCCGGCAAGGTCGCGACAAATACGGCAAGGTCACCATATTTCCAGCAAGGTCGCAATATTTCCGGCAAGGTCGCCCCAATCCGGCAAGCTCGCCATATTTCCGACAAGGTCGCCGTAAATCCGGCAAGGTCGCCACAAATCCGGCAAGGTCGCTATATTTCCGGCAAAGTCGCCATATTTCCGGAAAGGTCGCCACAAATCCGGCAAGGTCCCCATATTTCCAGCAAGGTCGCAATTTTTCCGGCAAGGTCGCCACAAATCCGGCAAGGTCGCCATATTTCCGGCAAGGTCGCCATAAATCCGGCAAGTTCGCCACAAATCCGGCGAGGTCGCCATTTTTTTAAAATTAAATTAAAAATAAATACTTCCCCCTAGTCCCATCTACCTGCACTCACACCATAACCCTCCATTCCTTTCCCGTTCATATACCCATCCAATCTATTTTTAAAGGATATTTTTAATTTAATTTTAAAAAAATGTTCGGCACGGACTTGATGGGCCGAGATGGCCTGTTTCCGTACTGTTATGGTTATATGGTTCTTTGAATCTCACAGTTTCCATTGCTACTCTGCTTGTTTCCCTTACCTCACATAATTCCATATCCTTCTCCTTCGTGAATACCGAAGAAAAGAAATTGTTCAATATCTCCCCCATCTCTTTTGGCTCTGCAGATAGCTGTCCACTCTGACTCTCTAATGGACCAATTTTATTCCTTGTTATCCTTTTGATATTAATATAGCTGTAGAAACCCTTTGGATTTACTTTCACCTTACTTGCCAAAGCAACCTCATATCTTCTTTTAGCTTTTCTAATTTCTTTCTTAATATTCTTTTTAAATTCTTTATACTCCTCAAGCACCTCATTTACTCCATGCTGCCTATAATTATTGTAGATCTCTCTCTTTTTCCGAACCGTGTCCAATTTCCCTTGAAAGCCATGGCTCTTTCCATTTTTTACTATTTCCTTTCAACCGAACAGGGACATAAAGATTCTGTACTCTTAAAATTTCACCCTTAAATGTCGTCCATTTTTCTTCTACATCCTTCCCATAAAACAACATGTCCCAATTCACTCCTTTTAAATCCTTTCGCATCTCCTCAAAGTTAGCCTTTCTCCAAACAAAAATCTCAAACCTAGGTCCAGTTCTGACCCTCTCCATATGTCGCCATAAATCCGGCAAGGTCGCCATCAATCCGGCAAGGCCGCCACAAATCCGGCAAGGTCGCCATAAATCCGGCAAGGTCGCCACAAATTCGGCAAGGTCGCCATAAATCCGGCAAGGTCGTCATAAATCCGGCAAGGTCGCCTCAAATCCGGCAATGTCGCCATATTTCCGGCAAAGTCGCCATAAATCCGGCAAGGTCGCGACAAATACGGCAAGGTCCCCATATTTCCAGCAAGGTCGCAATATTTCCGGCAAGGTCGCCACAATCCGGCAAGCTCGCCATATTTCCGACAAGGTCGCCGTAAATCCGGCAAGGTCGCCACAAATCCGGCAAGGCCGCTATATTTCCGGCAAGGTCTCCATATTTCCGGCAAGGTCGCCACAAATCCGGCAAAATCCCCATATTTCCAGCAAGGTCGCAATATTTCCGGCAAGGTCGCCACAAATCCGGCAAGGTCGCCATATTTCCGGCAAGGTCGCCATAAATCCGGCAAGTTCGCCACAAATCCGGCGAGGTCGCCATATTTCCGGCAAGGTCGCCACAAATCCGGCAAGGTCGTCATAAATCCGGCAAGGCCGACACAAATCCGGCAATGTCGCCATATTTCCGACAAAGTCGCAATAAATCCGGCAAGGTAGCCACAAATACGGCAAGGTCCCCATATTTCCATCAAGTTCGCAATATTTCCGGCAAGGTCGCCACAAATCCGGCAAGGTCGCCATATTTCCGGAAAAGGTCGCCATAAATCCGGCAAGATCGCCACAAATCCGGCAAGGTCCCCATGTTTCCATCAAGGTCGCAATATTTCCGGCAAGATCGCCAAAAATCAGGCAAGGTCGCCATATTTCCGGCAAGGTCGCCATAAAGCAGGCAAGGTCGCCACAAATCCGGCAAGGTCGCTCTATTTACGGCAAGGTCGCCATATTTCCGGCAAGGTCGCCACAAATCCGGCAAGGTCGCCATATTTCCGGCATGGTCGCCATATTTCCGGCAAGGTTGCCATAAATTCGGCCAGGTCGCCATATTTCCGGCAAGGTCGCCATATTTCCGGCAAGGTCGCCGCAAATCCAGCAAGGCCGCCATATTTCCGTCAAGGTCGCCAAAAAATTCGGCAAGGTCGCCACAAATCCGGCAAGGTCGCCATAAATCCGGCGAGGTAGCCATAAATCCGGCAAGGTCGCGACAAATCCAGCGAGGTGGCCATATTCCCGGCAAGGTCGCCATAAATCCGGCAAGGTCGCCACAAATCCGGCAAGGTCGCCACAAATCCGGCGAGATCGCGATATTTCCGGCAAGGTCGCCACAATTCCGGCAAGGTAGCCACAAATCCGGCGAGGTCGCCATATTTCCGGCAAGGTCGCCTCAAAACCGGCAAGGTCGCCAGAAATCCGGCGAGGTCGCCATATTTCCGACAAGGTCGTCATAAATCCGGGAAGGTCGCCACAAATCCGGCGAGGTCGCCATATTTCCGGCAAGGTCGCCATAAATCCGGCAAGGTCGCCACAAATCCGGCGAGGTCGCCATAAATCCGGCAAGGTCGCCATAAATTCGGCAAGGTCGCCATATTTCAGGCAAGGTCGCCATAAATACGGCAAGGTCGTCATAAATCCGGCATGGTCGCCAGAAATCCGGCGAGGTCCCCATATTTCCCGCAAGTTCGCCACAAATCCGGCAAGTTCGCCATAAATCCGGCAAGGTCGCCACAAATCCGGCAAGGTCGCCATATTTCCAGCAAGGTCGCCATAAATCCGGCAAGATCGCCACACATCCGGCAAGGTCGCCATATTTCCGGCAAGGTCGCCATAAATCCAGAAAGGTCGCCACAAATCCGGCGAGGTAGTCATATTTCCGGCAAGGTTGCCATCAATCCAGCAAGATGACCACAAATCCGGCGAGGTCGCCATATTTCAGGCAAGGTCGCCAAAAATCCGGCAAGATCGCCACAAATCCAGCGAGGTCGCCATATTTCCGGCAAGGTCGCCATAAATCCGGCAAGGTCGCCACAGATCCGGCGAGGTCGCCATATTTCCGGCAAAGTCGATACAAATCCGGCAAGGTCGACATAAATCCGGCAAGGTCGCCTCAAATCCGGCAATGGCGCCATATTTCCGAAAAAGTCGACATAAATCCGGCAAGGTCGCCACAAATACGGCAAGGTCCCCATATATCCAGCATGGTCGCAAAATATCCGGCAAGGTCGCCACAAATCCGGCAAGGTCGCCATATTTCCGGCAAGGTCGCCATAAATCCGGCAAGGTCGCCTCAAATCCGGCAATGGCGCCATATTTCCGGAAAAGTCGCCATAAATCCGGCAAGTTCGCCACAAATCCGGCAAGGTCCCATATTTCCAGCATGGTCGCAATATATCCGGCAAGGTCGCCACAAATCCGACAAGGTCGCCATATTTCCGGCAAGGTCGCCATAAATCCGGCAAGGTCGCCACAAATCCGACAAGGTCGCCATATTTCCGGCAAGGTCGCCACATTTCCGGCAAGGTTGCCATAAATTCGGCAAGGTCGCCACAAATCCGGCAAGGTCGCCATCAATCCGGCAAGTTCGCCATAAATCCGGCAAGGTCACCACAAATCCGGCGAGATCGCGATATTTCCGGCAAGGTCGCCACAATTCCGGCAAAGTCGCCACAAATCCGACAAGGTCGCCATTTTTCCAGCAAGGTCGCCTCAAATCCGGCAAGGTCGCCACAAATCCGGCGAAGTCGCCATATGTCCGGCAATGTCGTCATAAATCCGGCAAGGTCGCCACAAATCCGGCGAGGTCGCCATAAATCCGGCAAGGTCGCCATAAATCCGGCAAGATCGCCACAAATCCGGCGAGGTCGCCATATTTCCGGCAAGGTCGCCATAAATCCGGCAAGGTCGCCACAGATCCGGCGAGGTCGCCATATTTCCGGCAAGGTCGATACAAATCCGGCAAGGTCGACATAGATACATAGATACATAGAAAATAGGTGCAGGAGTAGGCCATTCGGCCCTTCGAGCCTGCACCGCCATTCAATATGATCATGGCTGATCATCCAACTCAGTATCCCGTACCTGCCTTCTCTCCATACCCCCTGATCCCTTTAGCCACAAGGGCCACATCTAACTCCCTCTTAAATATAGCCAATGAACTGGCCTCAACTACCCTCTGTGGCAGAGAGTTCCAGAGATTCACCACTCTCTGTGTGAAAAAGTTTTTCCTCATCTCGGTCTTAAAGGATTTCCCCCTTATCCTTAAGTTGTGACCCCTTGTCCTGGACTTCCCCAACATCGGGAACAATCTTCCTGCATCTAGCCTGTCCAACCCCACAAGAATGTTGTACGTTTCTATAAGATCCCCTCTCAATCTCCTAAATTCTAGCGAGTATAAGCCAAGTCTATCCAGTCTTTCTTCATATGAAAGTCCTGACATCCCAGGAATCAGTCTGGTGAACCTTCTCTGCACTCCCTCTATGGCTATAATGTCCTTCCTCAGATTTGGGGACCAAAACTGTACGCAATACTCCAGGTGTGGTCTCACCAAGACCCTGTACAACTGCAGTAGAACCTCCCTGCTCCTATACTCACATCCTCTTGCTATGAAGGCCAACATACCATTCGCTTTCTTCACTGCCTGCTGCACCTGCATGCCTACTTTCAATGACTGGTGTACCATGACACCCAGGTCTCGCTGCACCTCCCCATTTCCTAATCGGCCACCATTTAGATAATAGTCTGCCTTCCCGTTTTGCCACCAAAGTGGATAACCTCACATTTATCCACATTATACTGCATCTGCCAAATATTTGCCCACTCACCCAGCCTATCCAAGTCACCTTGCAGTCTCCTAGCATCCTCCTCACAGCTAACACTGCCCCCCATCTTAGTGTCATCCGCAAACTTGGAGATGTTGCTTTCAATTCCCTCGTCCAGATCATTAATATAAATTGTAAATAGCTGGGGTCCCAGCACTGAGCCTTGCGGTACCCCACTAGTCACTGCCTGCCATTGTGAAAAGGACCCGTTTACTCCTACTCTTTGCTTCCTGTTTGCCAGCCAGTTGTCTATCCACATCAATACTGAACCCCCAATACCGTGTGATTTAAGTTTGTATCCTAATCTCTTATGTGGTACCTTGTCGAAAGCCTTCTGAAAGTCCAGATACAACACATCCACGGGTTCTCCCCTATCCACTCTACTAGTTACATCCTCGAAAAATTCTATAAGATTCGTCAGACACGATTTACCTTTCGTAAATCCATGCTGACTTTGTCCAATGATTTCACCACTTTCCAAATGTGCTGCTATCCCATCTTTAATAACTGACTCTAGCAGTTTCCCCACTACCGATGTTAGACTAACTGGTCTGTAATTCCCCGTTTACTCTCTCCCTCCCTTCTTAAAAAGTGGGGTTACGTTTGCTACCCTCCAATCCTCATGAACTACTCCAGAATCTAAAGAATTTTGAAAAATTATCACTAATGCATCCACTATTTCTGGAGCTACTTCCTTAAGTACTCTGGGATGCAGCCTATCTGGCCCTGGTGATTTATCGGCCTTTAATCCATTCAATTTACCCAACACCACTTCCCGACTAACCTGGATTTCACTCAGTTCCTCCATCTCCTTTGACCCGCGGCCCCCTGCTATTTCCGGCAGATTATTTATGTCTTCCTTAGTGAAGACGGAACCAAAGTAGTTATTCAATTGGTCCGCCATATCCTTGTTCCCCATGATCAATTCACCTGTTTCTGACTGCAAGGGACCTACATTTGTTTTAACTAATCTCTTTCTCTTCACATATCATTAAAAACTTCTGCAGTCAGTTTTTATGTTCCCTGCCAGTTTCCTTTCATAATCTATTCTCCCTTTCCTAATTAAGCCCTTTGTCCTCCTCTGCTGGTCTCTGAATTTCTCCCAGTCCTCTGGTATGCTGCTTTTTCTGGCTAATTTGTACGCAACATCTTTTGCTTTGATACTATCCCTGATTTCCCTTGTTATCCACGGATGCACTACCTTCCCTGATTTATTCTTTTGCCAAACTGGGATGAAAATTTTTTGTAGTTCATCCATGCAGTCTTTAAATGCCTTCCATTGCATATCCAAATCCGGCAAGGTCGCCTCAAATCCGGCAATGGCGCCATATTTCCGGAAAAGTCGCCATAAACCCGGCAAGGTCGCCACACTTACGGCAAGGTCCCCATATTTCCAGCATGGTCGCAATATATCCGGCAAGGTCGCCACAAATCCGGCAAGGTCGCCATATTTCCGGCAAGGTCGCCATAAATCCGGCAAGGTCGCCTCAAATCCGGCAATGGCGCCATATTTCCGGAAAAGTCGCTATAAATCCGGCAAGGTCGCCACAAATACGGCAAGGTCCCCATATTTCCAGCATGGTCGCAATATATCCGGCAAGGTCGCCACAAATCCGACAAGGTCGCCATATTTCCGACAAGGTCGCCATAAATCCGGCAATGTCGCCACAAATCCGACAAGGTCGCCATATTTCCGGCAAGGTCGCCATATTTCCGGCAAGGTTGCCATAAATCCGGCCAGGTCGCCGTATTTCCGGCAACGTCGCCATATTTCCGGCAAGGTCGCCATATTCTCGGCAAGGTTGCCATAAATCCGGCCAGGTCGCCATATTTCCGGCAAGGTCGCCATATTTCCGGCAAGGTCGCCACAAATCCAGCAAGGCCGCCATATTTCCGTCAAGGTCGCCAAAAAATTCGGCAAGGTCACCACAAATCCGGCAAGGTCGCCATAAATCCGGCGAGGTAGCCATAAATCCGGCAAGGTCGCGACAAATCCAGCGAGGTGGCCATATTCCCGGCAAGGTCGCCATAAATCCGGCAAGGTCGCCATAAATCGGGCAAGGTCGCCACAAATCCGGCGAGGTCGCCATATTTCCGGCAAGGTCGCCTCAAAACCGGCAAGGTCGCCAGAAATCCGGCGAGGTCGCCATATTTCCGACAAGGTCGTCATAAATCCGGCAAGGTCGCCACAAATCCGGCGAGGTCACCATATTTCCGGCAAGGTCGCCATAAATCCGGCAAGGTCGCCACAAATCCGGCGAGGTCGCCATAAATCCGGCAAGGTCGCCATAAATTCGGCAAGGTCGCCATATTTCAGGCAAGGTCGCTATAAATACGGCAAGGTCGTCATAAATCCGGCATGGTCGCCAAAAATCCGGCGAGGTCCCCATATTTCCAGCAAGTTCGCCACAAATCCGGCAAGTTCGCCATAAATCCGGCAAGGTCGCCACAAATCCGGCAAGGTCGCCATATTTCCAGCAAGGTCGCCATAAATCCGGCAAGATCGCCACACATCCGGCAATGTCGCCATATTTCCGGCAAGGTCGCCATAAATCCAGAAAGGTCGCCACAAATCCGGCGAGGTAGTCATATTTCCGGCAAGGTCGCCATCAATCCAGCAAGTTCACCACAAATCCGGCGAGGTCGCCATATTTCAGGCAAGGTCACCATAAATCCGGCAAGATCACCACAAATCCGGCGAGGTCGCCATATTTCCGGCAAGGTCGCCATAAATACGGCAAGGTCGCCTCAAATCCGGCAAAGGCGCCATATTTCCGGAAAAGTCGCCATAAATCCGGCAAGGTCGCCACAAATACGGCAAGGTCCCCATATATCCAGCATGGTCGCAAAAATATCCGGCAAGATCGCCACAAATCCGGCAAGGTCGCCATATTTCCGGCAAGGTCGCCATAAATCCGGCAAGGTCGCCTCAAATCCGGCAATTGCGCCATAGTTCCGGAAAAGTCGCCATAAACCGGCAAGGTCGCCACAAATCCAGCGAGGTCGCCATATTCCCGGCAAGGTCGCCATAAATCCGGCAAGTTCGCCATAAATCCGGCAAGGTCGCCACATATCCGGCGAGATCGCAATATTTCCGGCAAGGTCGCCACAATTCCGGCAAGGTCGCCACAAGTCCGGCGAGGTCGCCATATTTCCGTCAAGGTCGCCATAAATTCGGCAAGGTCGCCACAAATCCGGCAAGGTCGCCATCAATCCGGCAAGTTCGCCATAAATCCGGCAAGGTCACCACAAATCCGGCGAGATCGCGATATTTCCGGCAAGGACGCCACAATTCCGGCAAGGTCGCCACAAATCCGACAAGGTCGCCATATTTCCAGCAAGGTCGCCTCAAATCCGGCAAGGTCGCCACAAATCCGGCGAAGTCGCCATATGTCCGGCAAGGTCGTCATAAATCCGGCAAGGTCGCCACAAATCCGGCGAGGTCGCCATAAATCCGGCAAGGTCGCCATAAATCCGGCAAGATCGCCACAAATCCAGCGAGGTCGCCATATTTCCGGCAAGGTCGCCATAAATCCGGCAAGGTCGCCACAGATCCGGCGAGGTCGCCATATTTCCGGCAAGGTCGATACAAACCGGCAAGGTCGACATAAATCCGGCAAGGTCGCCTCAAATCCGGCAATGGCGCCATATTTCCGGAAAAGTCGCCATAAACCCGGCAAGGTCGCCACAAATACGGCAAGGTCCCCATATTTCCAGCATGTTCGCAATATATCCGGCAAGGTCGCCACAAATCCGGCAAGGTCGCCATATTTCCGGCAAGGTCGCCATAAATCCGGCAAGGTCGCCTCAAATCCGGCAATGGCGCCATATTTCCGGAAAAGTCGCTATAAATCCGGCAAGGTCGCCACAAATACGGCAAGGTCCCCATATTTCCAGCATGGTCGCAATATATCCGGCAAGGTCGCCACAAATCCGACAAGGTCGCCATATTTCCGACAAGGTCGCCATAAATCCGACAAGGTCGCCACAAATCCGACAAGGTCGCCATATTTCCGGCAAGGTCGCCATATTTCCGGCAAGGTTGCCATAAATCCGGCCAGGTCGCCGTATTTCCGGCAACGTCGCCATATTTCCGGCAAGGTCGCCACAAATCCAGCAAGGTCGCCATATTTCCGTCAAGGTCGCCATGAATTCGGCAAGGTCGCCACAAATCCGGCAAGGTCGCCATGAATCCGACAAGGTAGCCATAAACCGGCAAGGTCGCCACAAATCCAGCGAGGTCGCCATATTCCCGGCAAGGTCGCCAAAAATCCGGCAAGGTCGCCCTAAATCCAGCAAGGTGGCCACAAATCCGGCGAGATCGCGATATTTCCGGCAAGGTCGCCACAATTCCGGCAAGGTCGCCACAAGTCCGGCGAGGTCGCCGTATTTCCGTCAAGGTCGCGATAAATTCGGCAAGGTCGCCACAAATCCGGCAAGGTCGCCATCAATCCGGCAAGTTCGCCATAAATCCGGCAAGGTCGCCACAAATCCGGCGAGATCGCGATATTTCAGGCAAGGTCGCCACAATTCCGGCAAGGTCGCCACAAATCCGGCGAGGTCGCCATATTTCCGGCAAGGTAGCCTCAAATCCGGCAAGGTCGCCACAAATCCGGCGGTCACCATATTTCCGGCAAGGTCGCCATAAATCCGGCAAAGTCGTCATAAATCCGGCAAGGTCGACAGAAATCCGGCGAGGTCCCCATATTTCCGGCAAGTTCGCTACAAATCCGGCAAGTTCGCCATAAATCCGTCAAGGTCGCCACAAATCCGGCAAGGTCGCCATATTTCCAGCAAGGTCGCCATAAATCCGGTAAGGTCGCCGCACATCCGGCAATGTCGCCATATTTCCGGCAAGGTCGCCACATATCCGGCAAGGCCGTCATAAAACCGGCAAGGTCGCCACAAATCCGGCGAGGTCGCGACAAATACGGCAATGTCCCCATATTTCCAGCAAGGTCGCAATATTTCCGGCAAGGTCGCCACAAATCCGGCAAGGTCGCCATATTTCCGCAAGGTCGCCAAAAATCCGGCGAGGTCCCCATATTTCCAGCAAGTTCGCCACAAATCCGGCAAGTTCGCCATAAATCCGGCAAGGTCGCCACAAATCCGGCAAGGTCGCCATATTTCCAGCAAGGTCGCCATAAATCCGGCAAGATCGCCACACATCCGGCAAGGTCGCCATATTTCCGGCAAGGTCGCCATAAATCCAGAAAGGTCGCCACAAATCCGGCGAGGTAGTCATATTTCCGGCAAGGTCGCCATCAATCCAGCAAGTTCACCACAAATCCGGCGAGGTCGCCATATTTCAGGCAAGGTCACCATAAATCCGGCAAGATCGCCACAAATCCGGCGAGGTCGCCATATTTCCGGCAAGGTCGCCATAAATACGGCAAGGTCGCCACAGATCCGGCGAGGTCGCCAAATTTCCGGCAAGGTCGATACAAATCCGGCAAGGTCGACATAAATCCGGCAAGGTCGCCTCAAATCCGGCAAAGGCGCCATATTTCCGGAAAAGTCGCCATAAATCTGGCAAGGTCGCCACAAATACGGCAAGGTCCCCATATATCCAGCATGGTCGCAAAATATCCGGCAAGATCGCCACAAATCCGGCAAGGTCGCCATATTTCCGGCAAGGTCGCCATAAATCCGGCAAGGTCGCCTCAAATCCGGCAATGGCGCCATAGTTCCGGAAAAGTCGCCATAAACCGGCAAGGTCGCCACAAATCCAGCGAGGTCGCCATATTCCCGGCAAGGTCGCCATAAATCCGGCAAGGTCGCCATAAATCCGGCAAGGTCGCCACATATCCGGCGAGATCGCGATATTTCCGGCAAGGTCGCCACAATTCCGGCAAGGTCGCCACAAGTCCGGCGAGGTCGCCATATTTCCGTCAAGGTCGCCATAAATTCGGCAAGGTCGCCACAAATCCGGCAAGGTCGCCATCAATCCGGCAAGTTCGCCATAAATCCGGCAAGGTCACCACAAATCTGGCGAGATCGCGATATTTCCGGCAAGGACGCCACAATTCCGGCAAGGTCGCCACAAATCCGACAAGGTCGCCATATTTCCAGCAAGGTCGCCTCAAATCCGGCAAGGTCGCCATAAATCCGGCGAAGTCGCCATATGTCCGGCAAGGTCGTCATAAATCCGGCAAGGTCGCCACAAATCCGGCGAGGTCGCCATAAATCCGGCAAGGTCGCCATAAATCCGGCAAGATCGCCACAAATCCGGCGAGGTCGCCATATTTCCGGCAAGGTGGCCATAAATCCGGCAAGGTCGCCACAGATCCGGCGAGGTCGCCATATTTCCGGCAAGGTCGATACAAATCCGGCAAGGTCGACATAAATCCGGCAAGGTCGCCTCAAATCCGGCAATGGCGCCATATTTCCGGAAAAGTCGCCATAAACCCGGCAAGGTCGCCACAAATACGGCAAGGTCCCCATGTTTCCAGCATGGTCGCAATATATCCGGCAAGGTCGCCACAAATCCGGCAAGGTCGCCATATTTCCGGCAAGGTCGCCATAAATCCGGCAAGGTCGCCTCAAATCCGGCAATGGCGCCATATTTCCGGAAAAGTCGCTATAAATCCGGCAAGGTCGCCACAAATACGGCAAGGTCCCCATATTTCCAGCATGGTCGCAATATATCCGGCAAGGTCGCCACAAATCCGACAAGGTCGCCATATTTCCGACAAGGTCGCCATAAATCCGACAAGGTCGCCACAAATCCGACAAGGTCGCCATATTTCCGACAAGGTCGCCATATTTCCGGCAAGGTTGCCATAAATCAGGCCAGGTCGCCGTATATCCGGCAACGTCGCCATATTTCCGGCAAGGTCGCCACAAATCCAGCAAGGTCGCCATATTTCCGTCAAGGTCGCCATGAATTCGGCAAGGTCGCCACAAATCCGGCAAGGTCGCCATGAATCCGGCAAGGTAGCCATAAACCGGCAAGGTCGCCACAAATCCAGCGAGGTCGCCATATTCCCGGCAAGGTCGCGATAAATCCGGCAAGGTCGCCCTAAATCCAGCAAGGTGGCCACAAATCCGGCGAGATCGCGATATTTCCGGCAAGGTCGCCACAATTCCGGCAAGGTCGCCACAAGTCCGGCGAGGTCGCCATATTTCCGTCAAGGTCGCGATAAATTCGGCAAGGTCGCCACAAATCCGGCGAGATCGCGATATTTCCGGCAAGGTCGCCACAATTCCGGCAAGGTCGCCACAAATCCGGCGAGGTCGCCATATTTCCGGCAAGGTAGCCTCAAATCCGGCAAGGTCGCCACAAATCCGGCGGTCACCATATTTCCGGCAAGGTCGCCATAAATCCGGCAAAGTCGTCATAAATCCGGCAAGGTCGACAGAAATCCGGCGAGGTCCCCATATTTCCGGCAAGTTCGCTACAAATCCGGCAAGTTCGCCATAAATCCGTCAAGGTCGCCACAAATCCGGCAAGGTCGCCATATTTCCAGCAAGGTCGCCATAAATCCGGTAAGGTCACCGCACATCCGGCAATGTCGCCATATTTCCGGCAAGGTCGCCACATATCCGGCAAGGCCGTCATAAATCCGGCAAGGTCGCCACAAATCCGGCGAGGTCGCGACAAATACGGCAATGTCCCCATATTTCCAGCAAGGTCGCAATATTTCCGGCAAGGTCGCCACAAATCCGGCAAGGTCGCCATATTTCCGCAAGGTCGCCATAAATACGGCAAGGTCGCCACAAATCCGGCAAGGTCGCTATATTTCCGGGAAAGTCGCCATATTTCCGGCAAGGTCGCCACAAATCCGGCAAGGTCCCCATATTTCCAGCAAGGTCGCAGTATTTCCGGCAAGGTCGCCATATTTCCGACAAGTTCGCCATAAACCCGGCAAGGTCGCCACAAATCCGGCGAGGTCGCCATATTTCAGGCAAGGTCGCCACAAATCCGGCAAGGTCGTCTTAAATCCGGCAAGGTCGCCACAAATCCGGCAATGTCGCCATATTTCCGACAAAGTCGCGATATATCCGGCAAGGTCGCCACAAATCCGGCGAGGTCGCCATATTTTCCGGCAAGGTCGCCATAAATCCGGCAAGGTCGCGACAAATACGGCAATGTCCCCATATTTCCAGCAAGGTCGCAATATTTCCGGCAAGGTCGCCACAAATCCGGCAAGGTCGCCATATTTCCGACAAGGTCGCCATAAATAAACTCACTTGACTTGACTTGACTTGACTTAAATCCGGATAGGTCGCCACAAATCCGGCAAGGTCGCTATATTTCCGGCAAGGTCGCCACAAATCCGGCAAGGTCGCCATGAATCCGGCGAGGTAGCCATAAACCGGCAAGGTCGCCACAAATCCAGCGAGGTCGCCATATTCCCGGCAAGGTCGCCATAAATCCGTCAAGGTCATCATAAATTAGGCAAGGTCGCCACAAATCCGGCAAGGTCGCCATCAATCCGGCAAGTTCGCCATAAATCCGGCAAGGTCGCCACAAATCCGGCGAGATCGCGATATTTCCGGCAAGGTCGCCACAATTCCGGCAAGGCCGCCACAAATCCGGCGAGGTCGCCATATTTCCGGCAAGGTAGCCTCAAATCCGGCAAGGTCGCCACAAATCCGGCGAAGTCGCCATATTTCCGGCAAGGTCGTCATAAAACCGGCAAGGTCGCCACAAATCCGGTGAGGTCCCCATAAATCCGGCAAGTTCGCCACAAATTCGGCAAGGTCGCCAGATTTCAGGCAAGGTCGCCATAAATCCGGCAAGGTCGTCATAAATCCGGCAAGGTCGACAGAAATCCGGCGAGGTCCCCATATTTCCGGCAAGTTCGCTAAAAGTCCGGCAAGTTCACCATAAATCCGTCAAGGTCGCCACAAATCCGGCAAGGTCGCCATATTTCCAGCAAGGTCGCCATAAATCCGGTAAGGTCGCCACACATCCGGCAATGTCGCCATATTTCCGGCAAGGTCGCCATATATCCGGCAAGGTCGTCATAAATCCGGCAAGGTCGCCACAAATCCGGCGAGGTCGCCATATTTTCCGGCAAGGTCGCCATAAATCCGGCAAGGTCGCGACAAATGCGACAATGTCCCCATATTTCTAGCAAGGTCGCAATATTTCCGGCAAGGTCGCCACAAATCCGGCAATGTCGCCATATTTCCGACAAGGTCGCCATAAATCCGGCAAGGTCGCCACAAATCCGGCAAGGTCGCTAAATTTCCGGGATGGTCGCCATATTTCCGGCAAGGTCGCCACAAATCCGGCAAGGTCCCCATATTTCCAGCAAGGTCGCAGTATTTCCGGCAAGGTCGCCATATTTCCGACAAGTTCGCCATAAACCCAGCAAGGTCGCCAC